>MU277218.1:96666-259452 GCA_022160305.1 Artomyces pyxidatus | reverse complement strand
AAGTGCCAGTCGCTCTTCGAGCCGTAGAGGTGTTGTTAGTCGGGGGTTGCGGGCCGGTGCCTCTACGTGCGAGAACGAGCGTGGGAAGGAGTCTGAGGCCTACAGTGGTTTGAGGATGTCACTCGAGCTCAGAGTCAAGAGGCGCTGACGGCAAGTCAATGCCGAAGCTGCCGCGGCAATCTGAGTTCGAAAAAGGCTCACCCGGGCGCTTGGATTGGTCCTTGAGGCTGCCGCATCTTGAACTTTGCGTATAACTCTAGTTTTCCAATCATTGGCACCGGCTTGTTGGCAGGTATGATCTTGTCTTGAGCTTCCCAAAGGCTAATTACATGTTATTTATCGGCTTTATCAGTAGGCTATCAATAGCGAACGCTAGCCGCGTCGCCGAACACGATGGACCCCTTCGAAGTCAGGATGCAATTCCTGTCTCTTTTGCGCAGGATAGGCCCGTCAGTCTTTCTCTTCGTGCCCAGATGACCACATCCCAAAGCAACTAATTAGCTCTCAGCAGTCCATCCAAAAAGTCGTCGGCTATTCGCTGAAATTCTACGCGCAGTGCGGAGAAGACTTGTGGGACTGCATTGTAGAGGAGTGCCAAAAGGTAAGCGGGATACTTGAACTCTGAAATGCATCAGTAACACTCTGTGTAGGGCTCCGTCAACAATCGAATCAATATCCTCTATTTCATTGACTCTCTCTGCGAAGCGTCGCTACTAGCAAAATCACACCCAGCCGCGTTGAAGGGCGTCAGCGCGAACAGCTCCTTCTATGTCGACTACGTCTCGCGGGACCTCGGCACCATCGTCGAATCCGTCGTCCCAGAAGGTAGACAAGGCCGGCCGAACGTCATGAGTGCAAAACAAGTACGCCTATCCTCTTAACTCCCCGCAACTAGACTGACAGACACAGGTCCTCGAAGACTGGCGCAGCAAGCGCGTCATCGACCCGCAAAAGATCGACGACACTCTCGCCGCGCTCGCGCAGCGCCACGGCGGCGGCGAGAGTCCGCCCCTGAGCCTGCCGTCGCCCCTCGCGGCCGCGCGCCCCACGCCGCTGCCCGAGCTGCTGCCGCGCCAGGAGGTGTTCACGCGCATCGAGGAGGATCGCGAGCGCCACAAGCGCCTGCGTGAGCGCCGATGGGTACAGCCCGTCTCGCGCGGGCCGCTGCCGCCACTCATGTCGTTCCTGCCGCTCGCGGACGACGGCAACGGTGAGGACTCGGCGATCGACATCGAGTTTGAGAACGAGTGGGAGACGACGAGCGATTGGAATGAGGACGACGACGATGCGGTCGGCGAGGAGAATGATTTATGTTATCCGGGCGAGGGCGAGACCCCGATGGACTTGTCGTGACGGTGCGTAAGATGTACATTGGTAATTTACAGTGGTGTATTCTACTTTTAAGCGAGCAGTGCAAAGCAATAATTAATCCCAAAACATGCTGGCGGGCCTCAGCACACCCCTCATATGTCGCGTTGGCGTTTTAGGCGCCCTTTGTTGTCACTGCGAAGGCGTTTGAGTGACGGTGAAATATCGATCAATGGTAAGGACTCACGCAAAGGTCGAATTTTTCCTCTTGCGGCCTTCTTTTTTTGACGCCGTGCGCTGTATCTTGCGCTTCGCAGCAGCTTGCGGGTTAATAGTGGCCTGATCATAATCGTGAGCAAGATTCTTGAGTCTCGCAGCAAACACAAACCTTTGTGATCCTTGCAGTCCGCCGCTCCCGCTGAACTTCCAAGACGGACTGGCGGATCTTGTTGTACGTGCTGGCGAACTTGGTAGTGCCGACCTTCTGTTGCACGAGCTCTTGCAGCTCGGTGGCCGTGGTTTTCAGCTCATCTACCAGAGAATATTGTCAAATTGTGCCAATCAGATACCTCGATGCACTCACCCATGTGCGGATCGCGAATGGTATCGTCGTCGGTGATGCGATAGAGTGGCGACAAAATGTGTACCAGGAATAACTCCAACTGATCTGCCTCCATGTACGATGCCATAGCTGCGAACCAACGAAGGATGGCAGAAGGTTGATAATGCCAGTTGTCCTGTGCTCAGCATGTCAGTACTCGCCCATATGAACTACATACGAGTCACTCACAGAGCTCGACGCACGATTTCGTCGCGCTATATGTGCCGATCTCGCCTGGTATGACAGTTTGGAGAATAGCCATGCAAGTGGGTTGTCCTGTCTCTTCGTCTCCTCGTCCTCCATCTCCCGTTCTTCCTCATCTTCGTCTGATTCATCACCGTCCTCAGCACCCGCCCCTTCTCCGGAAACTGGAGTAGCAACAGCACAGAAGCACTTTCCGATGTAGAACAAATTCTTGACGATCTGCAGGCTGAGCGGCGAATCAAGGTGCGGGCTACGGAGCTGCATGCACAGCTTTCCAGCGATGTCCTTCAGATCGAGACCGACGAGAGGAGATGAGTCCGGATACACGTCTTGCGGGCGTGCGGAGGGCACGGCCGAGAATAGCTGCCCAAGGAGGCGCGCGGAGGCCGTACGCACCCACGCATGTGGGAACAAGAGATGGGCGACGACCGAAGGCCATGTCAGCTTCTGAGGCTGCGTCGCGATGTCCGGGAACACGCGCAAGACCTTTCCCAGCACGGTGAAGATGTGATAAGGCACCTGCCACTCCGCGTCCACGTCCATCTGCTCGTCGTCATCGTCGCCCTCCATTGCTTCGAAGACTTGCGCGCTGCGGAGCAGGCACGCATGGAGATCCTCGAGAATGGCGGGTAAGTACGGTGTGGTGTCTTTCTGCAGAACGTCGATAACGAGTCCGTAGACCTGCGCTGCGACGCGGGTGAGCTGTGGCTGAGCCTGTTGGCTCGCCCACGCGTGCAGGTGCGACATGATGACGCGCCGGTGGTCCGCGTCCAAGTGCGCAAAGAGGCTCTTGACGATCTCAGCGGCCATCTCGCGGCACTTAGCGGATTCGTCGTTCGCGAGCGCCATGACGAGCGCAACGAAGAGCATGTCCGCATACTCGGCGACGAGCGCGCCGTCGAACTTGGCGACGACGGCGCTGAGTAGCTCCATGACGGACTTGCGCCCGCTCTCATAGACGTACGAGAGGTTCTTCGCGAGGAACGTCATCTGGTTGCGCAGGCGTCCCTTGCCTTGCGGGTAGTCAAGCAGGAACTGGAGCAGAACGCCGCGGCAGAGCTCTTGGACTTGGGCGGCTTGATTCGTCACCATGATCTCGGAGACACGGTCCATCGCGTCGTAGATTTCTGGCACAACAAATTTACGGGCGACGATAGCACGCAGCATTGCAAACACCGCGGCTTGGCGAGTGGGCTCTTCCATGTCGGGCGACAGCAGCTCAAGGAGGTAGACAAGGTCCTTTTCCTTCACCTCTGCGTTGGATTTGTCCCGAATGATCACGGCCAGAGACTTGAACGCGGTCTGGACGACTTCGGATTCTGTGCTCCCCGTCTGCTTCACGATGTCGATCGTTTGACGGATGAAGACAGGTAACGATTTCTCAAGGTTCTTTAGTGGACACTTGACGATGGAAGCAGACGCCTTCAAGCCCTGAGTGAGAACGTGGCTGTTGGTTGAATACAGCGTGTTTCCGATGACAGCGACCATTGGCTCTAGGCGTGCTATGATATTGGGGTCGCTGAAATCGAATCGGCTTCGTCGGAATGCCGTGTTGAAGAGATCCAGGCCGAAGACGACAAATCTGTCGATGAGAATTAACACCAGGATCAGGTTAAACATGCATGACATGAATACTTACCTGAATGAGTTGACAGCGTAATGGTCGGAGGCGGTAGTTTCGACTCTCTTGAGCTGGACAATGGCGTCGCCACCCCTCCCTTTGCCTTTACGTGCAGGTTTCGCAACATGCTGCAGGAAGCGCGAATTTTGGCTTATGAGGGTGTGGCACAGAACGAGGAGTTCCGCAGGAACAAGCTGCTCATTAGAATTCAATCCACAAGCGACCCTCCGCAAAACTTCGTCCACCTTCAGCATCGTCTTCAAAGCCTCGGTCTCTTGCATGATAGAACGCAGAGGAAGGAGAAGACTGCTGATCTTCGAAGGAGACATAAACCGAGCGATGATCGCAAACGAATCCAGTCCCTTGGACGACGAAGAGCGAACCTCACGCATCTTGGTCTTGAACCCTTCGCTCTGCACGTCTTTACCAGGCTCGCCGAAGATTACCTCAGCGGACACATGCGCAACGTCGTGGACACAGTTGTCGAGGTTCTTGAAAATTATTGCATTATCGCCGCTTGTGACGTGGACAAGAAGATGGTGTGTCACATATGCCAAGACGTGAAGGTGAGGCCCACGCAGCAAAGCCCCGCGCATTTCTCGCAGGATGACGGGTAAGTAAGAAGGTCCAAGGACGACGGCGATTCGGCATAAGGTATCTCGCGCAAGGTCTCTGGTTTCGGACGATTTGCTGCGGAGCACCTGGCAAAGGATAGTGACAAGTCTCGTGATCTGAGCGTCCCTTGTTGCCTCTGGTAAATGTTGCGCAACCTTGACGATACCAATTGCCACCGGGATGCGACTGGTGTCCTCTGCCTCTTCTCTGTTCTCCAGGTGCCTGAGAAGCGAGGGCAACAATCGGTTGTTAACTGCGTCCGCGATACGATCCGTCGCAGATGCCTTGACAAAGGGAGCAGGCTCCTCGATGTCTTGGTCTTCAGCCGCGGCATCGTCCGCGTCTGCATCATGAACGGGCTCCTCGGGCACCAGTTCACCCATAGGGAAGTGAAAATTATCCAAGATAGCAACAAGTGTTCGGATGTATGCACGCTCTGAGGCATCTTTGGCTCTGGAGAGCCGTAGATACTGCTGCACCAATGCGTAATACGGTCCCCATGCGAGTTGCTTAGCCATGTGACCCGTCGCAGTGATTGCGGCGTTGACGAGATGGTGGTCTACATCCGACGTGGAAAAGATGAAGTTGCCAACCAGCGGAACGAAGATCTCCACAAGGGTGATGCTCCGGATGTGGCCTTCGTCGCAGTGCTCCGCCAGCCTCCGTAGGGCACGCTCACGGCGGTGAAGCTGCACGTGGTGGATGTTGTTGAAGAAGTTGGCCTCGTCGTCGCCGCCCGCCAGGAGGATCCTCATGTCCTGCAAAGACGTGAGGTTCTCGCAGCGGCTGACGGCGTATGCGATGACGCCAAGGACCTCCGCGCGCACTAGCTCGTTCTTCGAACGCAGACCATTCTTGAGCGCGGGGAACAGCTTGCGCAGGAATATGACCTGGTATTCAGAATCCGGGTTTCCGGCTACTGCATCGATGAAATGCTTGAAGCCTTGCGAAGAGTTTGTGCGAATGGCCAATTCATTTGGATCCTGTATGCAGTGCAACATATTATAGAGGACTGGCAACCACTGGGACGCCGAAAGTGTCGGATACAGAGTCTCGTTGAGCGACGTGAAGGCATCTATGCGCCGGTCGAAGTCCGGCTCCTCCATGCGTTTGGTCGAATACGCATTGAGTGTGTCCATGAGCTCTGCCAGCGACTGCAGCGACGCGTCGATCGCCGCCAGGCCGTGGAACGCAGCGACCAACGCGACTCTGGCCGGCCGGGAACGCACGGACTGGAACAAGGACGCCAGAAGCTCAAACGTCTTCACGTACGTAGCACTAACACGATCGGACAGGTCGGGGATGAGGGGCAGGAGGCTGCCCACGATCTTGAGGATGTCCGCCTTCGTCTTCTCGCCCACGAGCTTCCCCGACTTGCGCAAGAGCGGCGAGAACAGCGCGAGCAGCGTGGCAGCCTGCGCGCCGTCGGTGAGGTAGTGCGAGATTCCCGATAGGATGCTGATCTGCCGCTGGATGAGCGGGTTGCTCGCTACCTGGTCCTGCTTCGTGTGCTCGACGAGCGTCGCGAGGTTATACAACAGGATCGTAACATGTGGTTTGATGATGCGGTCCGAGATGGCCGTGTCGTCCGACGACAGCGCGAGCAGGCGGTCCACGATGTCCAGAATCCGCGAAATGACGACCGGCTTCACGCCAGGTGCTACAAGGCAGGCATATACCTGAGGCAGTACGGTCTGGTCGTAGTCCACTAGGAAGCCGACGTAATCCGGGCTCGATGTCCAAACGTAGAAAAGCTCCAAGAGCGCGGATGGAGACTGCGTGTTTTCCCGATCGAGGGACGCCAATCGTGGGGAGATGAAGGTGCGGAAAGACTCCTGCATGTATGGCGTGAAGTCGAACGGAGCTGGATTCCGGAAGAAATCTGCGAAGCGTTTGAGGCCGAGCTGCCGAACCGTCCGAGTCGATTTGGCAGAGGTGGTCGGTGCATCCGCGTCTTGGGCCTCCTCTGCATCCTGCTCCGGATCTTCGGGGCCAGCTTCCTCGTCCTTGGCGAGGCTCAGTTGCGCTTGAGCGTGGGCTACCAAGCTGATGGTGGTCCTCAGGAGTGCGTCCCAGCGCGATATCAAGCGAGACCCCAGAGCTTTCAACACATCGCCCAGCAGGTGCAAAAACCCGATCTGCTGCTTCTTCGAGACATCGCTGCCAATAGGATGAACACCAAAGCTCGACCCTGCAGCATTGAGTGCGTCGGGAAGCACGGGCTGCAGCATGAGCTCGACGAGGAGATGGAGCTCGTCGTCAGTACAACCGCCGAGCGCAGTCAGCACTGCCGCGCGGCGGTCAGCACCGCGCGAGCGGCCCTTCCTCTCGAGCATGAACCCAAAGAGTATCCTCAGGACGATGTTGACCAGCTCCGGCCTGTCCTCGGAGCCAAGATTCGCGATGTCAAGGAGAGTGAGCTCGTCTCGCCATCTCGTCTCGTCCAGCAGTGAACGAAGTGTGTTCTCATGCGGCATCAGATGCGGAGACTTGTAGGTTAGTAGACATGACAAGGAGAGTGTTTGAAGGGCGCGATCTGGGTGCGAAAGAAGGGATATGTAGAGGTCGTGGAGCGTCTGCGTGGAGTGGAGAACGCGGGGGTTCGTAAAGTTTGAGAACAAAGTGAGCCAAGCAGTGAGCTTGGGCCGAGGAAGCTTGGATGGCCCCTCGCTCGAGAGGCTCAAGAAGAAAGGTATGAGGTCCCGGTTGTGCCTCTCCGCGAGCACCGCACAGTGCTTGAACGTCACCAGCAGCTGGGCCTCGTACGATGCTCTGTCGAACCGATCCCGATGGCGTTGACTCTATTAGCAAGCAAGATGAGCAGCGGACCAGGTACGCAGTGCAATGAGAAGACTCACTCGAATGAGGTCCCTCCGCCAGGCGTCACTCTGCCGCCACTTCCCTAACGCACTCCTCACTTTGTGCGCGCTCGGATCCCGCCAAGTTCTCTCCTCCTCCGACACGACATCTCCGTCCCCGTCTTCCTCGCCACTATCGCTCTGCATCCAATCAGGCGTGCCCACTTCCTCGCCCGGCCGCATAATGGTCTGCAGCTCGTCGAACAAGATCCGCCACACGAGCTCACCGCACCGCTGCGAGACGGACCCCAGCGCTTGGGCTGTGGGAGACCACACCGGGCGCAGGTTCACCTTGAGCTGCGCGGCGAGCCAGCGGATTGCGAGCTCGGACGCGAGGGAGTCGCCCTCTGCGATGCTCTGCTCGAGTCGTGTGATTCGCAGCACGCGCTCCCGTGCGCCTTGCACGTCGAGCGGCACCTCTTCGGCCTGCACGAGCTTCGAGAGGGTGGATTGTTCTGCGAAGGTGGCATGGATGAGCTTCGAATTAAGAAGGCGGAGCGCGCTGATGCGCAGGCGGGATGAATGGGAGAGGAGGGTGCCGGTGAGATGTGGGTAGACGGCATCAAGTGCGAGGGCTTGGGGTTCAGAAGGGCTTTGAGAGGGTCAGTGTTTATGCTATATGTTTTGGGGGTATGGCTTACCTGGCACCGATGAGTGAGACAAGGCCTTCGAGCACGGCTTCTGACCAGTTCCATTTGGCCAGTACTCGCTCACACCAAGAACGCAGATCGACCAAAGTTGACCAGGTAGTGGGTTTGCGTCGTGCGAGATCGGCCATGCATGCTCCGATGGCCCATGTGGCGTTCGCGGGAGTCGCGCGGAAGTCATCCTCGATGTTTGTGGCGTCCAACTCGTGCTCGATGATCTTCACCAAGAGAGGGGATATAGAGGGGAATAGGCTGGAGAGACTGAGTATATGTTGCAGCTCTTCCACCTACACAGAAACGTCGGGTCAATGCCAATATGATAGTTTGGAAATACTTACACTCCCCTCCGTAATCGTCCAATTTTGGAGGCGGGTTTTAGCCCATCCCTCGACGCTCTGCTGCCAGGCGCGATCAGTGTCATTCAGTCTCTTGACCGCGTGGAGAGCTGAGAATAAGCGCAGTGTCTCCTGCGAATTGTTTTCAAGCAACTGCGGTGTTCGTTTAACGACATAAGGCAGTTCAAGGAGCTTCCATCCTCCCCATTCAAGGTCTGACAATATCCCGCACAGACGGATTCCGAAAGCAGTATCCTGCCACGAGCGTTCAACAATCTTGCGGCCT
Organism: Artomyces pyxidatus; assembly: GCA_022160305.1. Classification (NCBI taxonomy): domain Eukaryota; kingdom Fungi; phylum Basidiomycota; class Agaricomycetes; order Russulales; family Auriscalpiaceae; genus Artomyces; species Artomyces pyxidatus. The sequence goes on along the minus strand of MU277218.1, from coordinate 250,977 downwards.
GGCCCCATCCACAGTGCCATGTCGCCCGCGCAGAGTACGGCGACAGTCACGTGCAGTAGCGAGTCGGAAAGGGCGGCGGACATTGGGATCGAGAGGATTTCGGACGCGATGGTACCGAGTTGCTTAGCTGCTCGAAGAGGTCAGCGAAGGCTACAGCACAATACTCATCAAACATCCTCACCAGACAGCCTAGAGCCCTTGCGCACGGACGCAACCACCGCAACGACATCCAACATGCGCCGCACATGCTCATCAGGTCCCGCTGCGGCTATATTGGACGAGAGCTCCTGCACAAGCACTTCTGAGACCGGCGCAAACTGGTCCGCGCCCTTGCAGTGGTGGATGAGAGCCGTGAGGACCCGGCGCACGCACGTGTGCGAGCGCGCGGGGTCCGCACTCGCGAGGTGGCCGCGCACGAGCGCACTGACCACAGATGGCGCGGCGGTGTGCAGCGTCTGCGAGACAGACTTGCACGCGAAAACGCCCGCCCACGCGCACGCGTCCTCCGCGCCGGCCAGGTCGGCGGCCATGCGCGCGACGGCGTCTGCGCGGGAGGCCGCTTTGAGACGCCGCAGCAGCGCGCCCCAGACTTCAGCCGCCGCGCGCTGTACCTCAGGATTGCAGGCGGGGAGTGCGATTTTCAGGGCGGCCCAAGTCGGCCCGAGGAGATCGGAGTCGGAGGGGGCGAGGAGGTATTTGAAGAGGGAGGAGAGAGTGGCTAGGAGGGCGGTGAGGGCGGGGGCGGAGATCGAGCGTGGAAGAAGGGTGAGGAGGCTCGATAGGATGGGCATGTAGGAAGGCTGGATCGTGGAGCGAAGGTCGTGTGCGAGCTTCTGCATGAGACTGCAGGTCGTTGGTGAGGCGAAGAGATGGGATGGATTGGGGACTCACTCTAGAAGAGCTCGTAGTGCCTCGTCATCAGCTCCGTCGAGAGCAGATAGCCAGAAGGCGACGATGTCTTTCCAGTGGTGTAGCAGGAGGGGCATCGAGGCAGACAAGCCATCGACTTGTCCTGCAAACTTCACGAATGCGGGGGACAAATTGAGCTGTCTCCATTGATCTATGGCTTCGTGAAAGTGAGATTGATCGTCCTTAATAGAAATACATTAGTTCAAGCTGGGTCTGAAGTCAAATGGAACGCACGGGGATGTCAAGGTCAAATTTTGACTGCACAAGAGCAGACGGAAGATGTACATCTTTCAAGCTGGCTTGATACGATTGGTGCTAGATGCTGGTTAGTAAGACTACCTGAAACAGTCGCTTTGATACACACCTTGAACCTCTTGACAGGCAGGTGCACTTCCGAGTCTGCGTCCATTGACGGCGACGCTGAAGGAAGCTGTAGCACACCTATACTGGATCAGATTGGGGATCGTAAAGGCATTGAGATCATGGATAGCAACCTCGAGCTTGAGCAGAGAGTGCAAAGAGCCGCAGCAAGGCCTCGTCGGAGCAGAACGCTTGTCGACGCCTGAGCGCTGCAAAACTTCAATACGAGACACGTGATCTGGCGTTGAGTCGCGTTGCTTATCTCGGAGGCTGCAGCCAAACAACCGGATTGGGAGTCATGACGTCATGCCGGTTTCCGAGCCGCAGCGACGCTTCTCCTCGTATTCGTGTCCTTTGGCTGAGCGTGTGCAAGTATTGGACAGAGAGCGCATCGAGAACAGGTCGATATTACTTGAGATATGCTGGCCGCCGTCGACGGATCTCCGCAACGTCTTTTCTGTCGGCGGAGCATCAGACGAGATGTCTCGGCCTGTCGCAGCTCGGATCCAAGGCAGATTTGATATCTGAATGCGATGTGATTGGTATCAAAAGATCAACAGCGTGAACTACACGCAAGTACACAGTTACCAGGAACCCTAGAGATGGAAAAACGACAAAGTGAATGTGAGGTAGAGGAATATCTACGATGGAGCAAAGTGACAAACGGAAAGCCATGCGAATAGAGAGTAAGTAAGTACTTGAGATTAAAGTAAGTAGAGGACTCGTGAGGGGCGTCAAAGGTCCTTCTGCACATGGCAGCTGATAAGTGTCCGATCATAGAAGTACATCACCGTCAAGGATCTCATGACTAGTGTGAGCTGCAGCCGCACGCGCGCATGCGCAAGTGCCTTTCCTCATGGCCGGAGCGGCGACGCGTCGATTTGCGAGTACGACGGCGGCGCCACGTCCGGGAGGTCAAGGGCCGCCGGGGTGCGGTGAACGGACGCTTTCTTTTGTTTTTCTGCCTCCTTCGCCTCCTCCTTCTTGCGATACTGCGCCTCGAGGTCGAGGTCGCACAGCGTCGCGGGCGCGAACTCGTCTTCGGCCCCAGAGAACTTCCACGAGCCATCCGGGCGCTGATACGCTACGCGCATGTTTTCGCCAGGGGCGTGAGCTGTGATGCGTGATGCATGGTCAATAGATGCGATACCGAGGCGAGCAGATCGGACGCACAGTGGGCATATCGGGGTTCTGTGCCATCAAAGCTGAAAGGCACGATACTGTTGGCTGCACGCCGCGAGTGCGGCGGCCGCGAGAGTCGGGTTGCGTCGCTGGCCTCGCTGCGCTGTCGCCGTGCGCGCAGACCAAAGTATAAGGCAGCAGCAACCCCCAGCACGACTACGACACCTAGACATACTCCCAAGGCGATAAGGCCCGCTGCGTGGGCTGACATTTGGGGCGAGATTAGTCGTGCGATACGAAAGACAGAGACGGATACGCACAAGCATGAGACGAGGATGACATGGTCGTATATTCGTTGTTCGGAGATGAGAATGATGCTATCAAGTTCTGTGGGTGATGTCCGAGAAAGAGGCTCTGGTGTTATGGAGGGAAGAGAGCTGGGAAGTGGGTCGATTATAAGGACGACCGAAGCCCGGGAGGAGAACCAGAGAGACAATAAGGAGTGGCGGAGCCCTGGTATCCTGGACTAATCGCCTAAGAGTGCGCACACAATTGGAAGAAAGCCCAGGAGCACCGAAGAAGGCGAGGAGAAGAACCAGCAGAGGCCGGGGGAGAAACAATTGGTGCCCACAAGGCGCGGCTTTTAAGAGAGACAAGGCATGCCGGAAGCGGCAAAATGCGCGTGGTCCATCTCGCTGGCAGATGCTGGGAACGATCACCGCAGACCGCACGTCCGAAGCTCCGCAGATATGTGAACCGGCAGCTGGCATGACGTTGGGCGCATCTGGCAGACGTCTGCGCTGCAGTTCAGAGTACGCTGCGGGTGTGCGCAGGGTGCAGGAGCGGCGGACAGGCCGCGCAGCTCGACGCGTCGTGTGACAGCCGCGCACCCGAAACGGAAAGAGGGTCACACTAGCGTGACATTGCTCGTTGCGATGATGTCGAGTCGGCCCCAAGGTCCTATCCTCTGCGATCACTGTATCTTGGTAAATACCCCGCATCAGTAGTACTGCGTTCCTCCGATAAATCTCGTTTCAAGCGCACCGACATCATGCAATTAGTGAAGTCGCGGTGAAAGGGTCTCAAAATCACCTTTCTTTTCTTGCGCTCTCGATCGTATTCCGAGACTCGCAGCCCTCGCAGTCGCAAAGTCATGATCGCAGGGTGATCGCAGACTTGGATTTTCTCGGACTTCGACTGCTTTGTATATGCGCAATTGCGCATCCGCGCATCCCAGCCTTGCCAACAAATCACGGAGCGTCAAGTTACCTAGACCTCCGCAGGACGCAATCTGCACTGCGATCAATTAGTGCAAATAGATCGTAAGATCGGGAGGAGCACCTTCGTCCCTTTCACCATGTACCCTAATTCTTTACTGGTCTCTATCGGGTTCGTATTCGTTTCGTGGAGACCGTCGCCGCTGGTAACCTGGTTCAGTTTCCTCTGCAGCTCAATAGCAACGCTATCTGGGGACCGGCGCGTGGGAACGTGGACAACATGGCCATAGGATGTCCGAGTTGGTTTCGTGCCGGCGAGATCGATGAATGCGGTCGCAAACGCGAGGTAAGAAGGGATTGACAAAGGTGACGGGCTTCGACGTGAGAGGGAGTGAGGTGAGCTTTAGATACGTTGGTATACGACAGACCTTCGCGGCAGCGCCGCCAGCTAAATTGTTCCGCGACAGAGACGTCGTTGGTAGCATCTCTATGCGCCTGCTTGTCCTGCGTGTCTAGTGTCTTTGGCGACGACGAAGAGATGACCACGACCGGGTTCAAATAGTATACGTCAACGGGCGGAACAACCAAGAGATATCGCATAGAGATATGTCAAAGTCGGCAGCGTGTCTCCGGCGTGCGATTCTCGCGATATCTCTCTGGGCCGAAGGTGCAGGGTCTTCAGGTACGACGCTAATGAAGGACTCGAGTCGTGTCCCTACAGGCTACCGTCACCTATTCCGGGGAAAATCGTCGCCTCTCATTCACGTACTGGGGTTATGTGCCCTGCCGATGTCCCTGCCGCTGAGTCTGCGATGATTATCGGTAAGTAGATCTGGCTCCGAACTGAATTGTACTGTTCATCGCTCCGACAATAGACATGAAACCGGATGCGATGCAGCGTCTTACGTCGATCGAGGGCTATTAAGCACTGGCCATTTGCTGGCCATGGTTGTTTATCTGGTGTATGAAGCGCCTCGGAGCCTCAAACCTCAAGGATCGGCCCCATTCGGAGTTTCTCCACTGCCAAGAATGCCTACGCAGTCTCTTTGGATTGCACACTAACAATGAGGCTAAAAGGCAGCCATCTTTCTTCTGATACAGAGAAAGCTAGCAGGTCACGCAGATAGCAAGATTAGTAGGCTGTCAATAATGCGGAGGGGCGCCGGCGCTTGCGTTATCCCGCTTGAGCAGGGCATGATGCAGACGCGTTGCATTTACTGGTGTCTAGACTACGAATTGAACGGCGTAACCTTGGCCTAATTTACTTCATAGATCTTCTAGTAGAAAGCCTCCGACCTTGCTGTGTTCCATTGTCCACACGAAGGACTCGGCAGCATGCTGCCGTCCGCCCTGTAGCCCCTGCCGCTCGCAGCGAAGCACGGCGAAGACGGGGAAGCTGCAAGCACTGATATCAGATAACTTCAACAATCGACGTCTCTGGTTCTGTGTTGCCGCCGATTTGGAACTTGAAGGCAGTCCCACCATATCCCAAAAAGGCATACTTATGCTGTAGATCGACTGGGTTGCACGAATTCACTGCAACCCGGCGCTATGCAGTCTCCACCAATGCCGGATGCCCTGAAACATATATCGATCGACTCAAATAAGCGAACATTCCTATGTACAACATGTCATGTCGCGCATCGAACATGTTGTTTTGCAAACATGCCGCTTTCCGCAAGACGTCCGAGTGTGCGCGTAGATAACGATAAGATCATCTTGCACTGCGTATTTCAAATTCCAGGCCTTTAAAGGCCTGCTTGACTCCTACATGGCTTGAAATTATTCCGTCCTTACTTTGCAGAGCTTTATCCTCTCTTCATAATACCTAGCGTGTCCAACACCCCGTCAAAATGGCAGAACAATACGACGACATGCTCGAAAGGCTGCAAAGCCCTTCTTCGTTCTCGCCGGCGTCACCGCGGGACGAAACTGTGCGGGTTCATTCATGCTTTACTGCGCACCTGGATACTGAGATTTTTCGTTGTTAAAAAGGCGCTGCTGGAGCCGTACACATACCTGGCGTCCGCCCCAGGTAAGGGGATCCGCGGTACGATGATCGAAGCATTCAACACTTGGCTCGATGTCCCCGAACCCAAACTTCGGCTCATTGTCCGGGTCGTCAGCATGCTCCACAACGCCAGTCTCCTGTACGCCTCCTTGCTTTCTCCAACGAAGCACTTAGATTGACGGTGCACAGCATCGACGATATTGAAGACGACTCACAGTTGCGGAGAGGGCAGCCAGGTGAGGTTCTTGCCGCGTGCGCGGGATGTGCAAGGCTGATCGATTCCAGCGTCCCACAAAATATACGGCATTCCGCAGACGATCAATACCGCGAATTACGTGTATTTTCTGGGGTTCAAGGAGCTGTTCTCCCTACGCCCGGCACCAGATGCGGAGCCTGACGCAAATGCGGCGAAGAGATTATACTCGGACAAGGATCTCGATCGGATAGTAACTGGTACGGAGGTCAAGTCTTGCATTTCAAGTGAGGAGCTAATGGAACAGTACAGATGAGATACTAAATCTGCACCGAGGGCAGGGCCGTGATATTTTCTGGAGAGACACCCTCCAATGTCCAACGGAAGAAGAGTACGTTGGCATGGTGAACGACAGTCCGTACAAAATCTGTGGTCTGTTTGAATTTGTGCTCATCCATAGATTTTAGAAACCGGAGGGTTGTACAGGGTTGCAGTGAAGATAATGATGGCCTGCGCGAGCAAGAACGTGGACGTGTAAGTCAATGCCCCCAAATCCGAGAGGTGTATGAGCTGATTCGGTTACTGTGATAGCGACTACGTACCCCTTGTCAACCTCTTTGGAATCTTTTTCCAGATCCGCGATGACTACATGAACCTGCAGAGCACCGAGGTTGGTGCAGCACAATCACGTATCCTACCTCTCTTCTGACGTACTCGCAGTATTCGACGAACAAAGGCTTCGCAGAAGATCTTACGGAAGGCAAATTCTCATTCCCCATTGTCCACGGCGTGCGCGCAGACCCCTCAAATCGACAGATTCTTAGTACACACCCTCCTTTCTTTTCCGCGCGGAAAGACAGTCTTTAATACACCCGCTTTGTCTAGACGTCCTGCAGAAACGACCAGGGACGCCGACACTCAAGCACCACGCCATCGCTTACTTAAAAGACCGCACAAAGTCGTTTGACTACACTCTGGAGGTCCTTGAGAAGCTGGAGAAGCAGACCAACGACGAGATCGCGCGGCTTGGAGGCAACCCGATATTGGAGGGCATCATGAAGACGCTGCACGTGTCACCTCCTGAGATTGGCTCCGCGCCGGAGGCCTGGGCATAGCGCCATTTTCCTTGCAGTTACATAGCACTGATCCCAACGCACATCTGACAATTTGACATCGAAGAAAATCATTCTGGGAAGCGTGCCTAACTAGTGTCAGCGGAAGTGATATTTTAGTCTGCGGCGGAGGCCATAGCTAGCTATGAACCGAAAAGACTGTCGTCGAGCCGTCGCAGGATCTCTTTTGCCTCGCGCGCGGGGCGCGCAATGTTGGGCTTTTCCGTGCCGATGCTTTCCTGCACTTTCTTGGCGATGCTGGGGAGGACGGGCCGGAAGGGGCCGAGGATGTTGGCGCTGCCCGAGTCGTCGGAGTCGGCCAGAGTCAGGAGTGCGAGGATGCTGTGGGACGAGAGAGCGCTTGTGGGTGTGCCCGCTAGGAGGTATCGTCTGAGATACAGAGTTAGCATGTATGCAACGGTGTCGGGGACTATGCGCACTCAATGATAGATTGCACCTGGTCAGGGTGTGAAGACAGTGATGCGAATAGCGCTGCAGTGGACTGAATGTAGGAATCTACAAAATTACGCAGCCGCTCAATTATGCGATCACTTGATAATAATCTGGAAGCTCACCGTCGTGGATCTCTTTGAATGCATCTGCCACCAATTCTGCGGCGGCTTCCCGCGCTTTCTCGCCGACGTTGGGCCCCGCGCTCTGTATCACGTTCGACAGCGCGAGCACCAAGCTTGCCGCGATGCCCTCGTCGTTCGTCTTTGCGCCAGTGATGAGCTCCGTCACGACCGGGTCCACGCGAGGCTGGTTCTTCATTAGCACGCCGAGGGCCTGCGCGGCCTTCGTGCGCACAACGGCGCTCGCGGGGTCGCTCGCGCTCTTCACGAATGTGCGCTGCAGCTGCGGGAAGAACGGCTTGACGAATGCGGGGATGCGCTCGAGCATCGTCGTCAGCGCGCGTAGCAGCGCGGTCTTGACGGACGGCGGGTACGTTGTCGCCTGCGTGGCCACACGAATTAACGGACCAGTGAAAGGCACAACGTATGGCTTTATCGCTGCCTCTGCCGTCCGCTCGACGAGGTCCCCGATTGCGTACGCTGCTTGTTCGCGCTGCTCGTTGCTCCCTGTTGTGAGACCCGCGATGATGATCGGCACGAACGGCGCGACGCCTTTGGGCAGGCTGAAACCCGGGACGGGCGTGCCGGGCGTGCCGGTGTTCTCAACGGTGCGGCGGAGCGGGACCACAAGGGATTCTAGGTCATCTTTGGGAATGGACTTGACGAAGGCGTCGAAGGCGTTCCAGGCTGCTGTGTGGACGGCGACGACGCGGTCGTCGAGGGCAGAGATCAGGAGGCGTACCCAGTCAACGCGGTAAAGCGACCAGTCGAGTTGGGTGACTTCGCAGAAGATAGAGAAGTAGTTGGCTGCGCTCACGCGACGCTTTGGATCTTCGTGCTTCATCCTGAATAGAGGCCTTGAGCTCACATTTAGAAGACGATATGATGCAGCCTACCATCCTAGCAGCAGCAACATCAGCGTGTTGAGGCCTTCGGCGTCGTTGATTGACGACAAAAGCGCCTCTGTTGCATCGTCCACTGCAGTCTTGAGCTCTTCGTCGGAAGGGTCCATTGTCTCTGTCACTTTGACAAGTGCACTGAGAATGATAGTGAGTCGCTTGCTCAGGGCGCTTCCCGCGACAGTGACCAGGGATGCCAATGCCCGAGCATTGAAAACCGACATAGGCGTCGCAATCAACGTGGGGATCAAGACAGGGAACACAGTGGATGCCCGGACCTGCCGTGAGAATTAAAATGGACAAAGTCTGGTACAGGCTGAGCTGACTTACACTCATCACTTCCCTCAAAGCTTGAAGGGCAGTACCAGAGCTCTGTCCGGGTTGGCGCAATGCCTCCAACAGAGTGGGTATGGTCTGATCAATGGCTTTCGCACCCAACTCTTCTTGGAGGATGTCGAATGCTTGAGCAGCGGCGGAACGGACGCTGGACTCGTCGTCCACCAGAGATGCGCGAACCATCGAGATGATCTCGTCCTCGTGACCTTCTTGTTGAGCTTCATTCGAGTTCGTCCTGAAGATATTATATAAGCCTGGGGAAGGGGACAAAGAAGAGTGCACTGACATCACTTGCGAAAGCACCAGGCATACACCTTGTCTGGTCTTTGCGTCCGGTGATGTCGCCTTCGAGCGCAGGATCGCGACGATCTCGCCCACAATTCTCTCTCCGAATTTGCGACACAATTCAGCAATCGTGCGTTCTCCAGTCTGTCATGGTGACTAAGTCAATCTTCAGAGTAACTGGAAGCTTTTAGAAGGGTATACCTCTTGCTGTTCTGAGTCGGAGCTGCAGAGTAATGACATGACCTGGTTGATAAGCTCCGGGAGAATTTCTCTGACTGTAGGCACGTCAAACGTGTCCAAAACACAGGAGGAAGATAGTTGAGCTCACCTGTCTTCGGAGTGTTGTTGACCAGTGCCTTCCAGATATGAATGGATGATTGCCTGACGACGTGAACGGTATCCTGGCGAGCAAGATACAGAGCAGCAAGGATACGATCGCGCCGCTCGGAACCAAGCACCTCTGTAAGAGCCTTCCGCGACGTTTCTGCCACCGTAACCTCGACGCCCTCCTCGTCTTCGTCGATCTCGGCTTTGCCACTGATACCAGAAACTTTGAACAATAACTCTCCCACGAGGGTAATGGAGGATTGCTGGCAGTTCGTCAGTAGAAGCAACGCAAAGTTTTGTTCCAGTTGACTCACCCGAATGCGCCATCCTGGATCAAACATTCCACGCTCGAGCTCGGGCAAGAGAAGGTCGATAGCACGTCCGGAGTAGTTGGTGATGATCATCCGTCCAGCACGCATTGCAGCTTCGCGTACGTATTCTTCGGAGTCCGACAGACCCTTGAGGATAGGGACGATAATCTTCGGCAAATGAGGTTGGAAGCGAGTCCCGAAGGTCGCCGGAAGGAAAACGAGGAGAGACATGAAGCCTTCTCTGACCGTACTCCGTGGCGATTGAGCATTGGCGATGATATCAGGAAGTAGTCCTTCTAGGCGTTCCATTCCGAGACCCGAGAGGACTTCACTGAGGCCTTGAGCCGCACCTTGACGATCGACGCCAGAGCTGTCGGTCTTTAGTGTCCTGATGAGGCTCGGCACAAGATCGGGGAAGTTGATTTCGCCCAGGCGCTCGACTAAGGTGCCGAGGGTTTTGGCGGCCGTCGCTCGCGCCTCCGGTACAGGATCGACTAGAACGAGGTGGACCATAGGAAGTAAGCCAGAGAGGTATGGCACGAAATCTTTGGAGTCAGTGAGCGAAGCGAGATTTCCTATGATCTGGGCAGCCTTTTTCTTCGTGTCAGCACTTCGTTCTCGAAGGCCACGTTCCAAGATCGGGATGACCTGTAAGAGGTATGAGCAGTTGTCAACCTATTAGATCTGACGACCTACCAATGCGAGGGAAGAATGGTCAATATAATGGACGAAAGATGTCTTCAAGAGGGCAGTTAGCGCATTTGGCGTCTTCGCGGGGTCAACCATAGCCTTCAAGAATACGGGAACCAAGGCCTGAACCTCAGGATTACTGATGACTTCGCCGAACTGCTTCAAACTCTTGTTCGCCCCGGAACGGACCTGAGCATGAGAATCCGTCAAAACACCAGTCAAGCGAGGGATGATTATAGGCAAGGACTGTGAGAGCTGTCGCGGAGCGCAGTATGCCATCATGCCCATGAGCTCGATGGACCCTTTCTTCGTGCGCCATTGCTTCTCATCCAAGCCGGAGAGTAAATCTGGTAATATGAGCTTGACACCATAACCAGACATATTACCCATGATGATCTTTGCTGCATCTGTCGCTGCTTCCCGCACGTCGGGGATAGAATCACCAAACGACGACAACAGAAGAGGCAGCGCTTCGATGGCGTAAGGTTCGAACAGACGACCGAGGGTGCTTGAGAAAGTCTCCAACGCGAACATTGCCCCTTGCCGAGGTTCGTATTGCTTCTTGTCTTCGGTGGCCGTTCGTAGTCGACTGAGGATGTTAAACTCTTTCATCCCGGTAATGCCGATGCCTTTAATGATTCCCGCAAGACCGTATGCTGCACCGCGTCGTGCAGCGTACTTCGGCGCACTGAAGAGCTCCTCTAGCAACAGTTCCACGAGCTTCGGGACCGAGGTCCTCGTGACTTTAGCAAGAGGCGCCAGACAGTCTGACACCGCAACCTGCACCTGCTCCGAGGGCGTTTTGAGTGCCTCGACGAGTCGTGACACAATTGCGGGTAGACGAGCATCAGAGGGATCCAGGTGGCGAGCCACGCGACCGAACAGGATGACAACAGCTTCCTGTATGAAGTCCGCTGCTTCGGACGACGGCTGCGACCCAGCTAGATGGGTCTGAAACATCGCGATGAGTTCAGCCAAGTGACTGGATCCGTGGTAGTCGATCACAGCTGTCCCAGCGTCAAGCATTCCGCGGCGGACGTCGGCACTGCGATCGCCTAGGGCCTCGTCCTTGATCAAGAAGTGGAAGAACGCAACGACATCTTCATTGCTGAAGGACGGTGCGAGCTGTTGGAATGTCTGTGAGACTGCCAGACGAGCATGCCAAGGGTCGGTGCGATCCAGACTGCGTTCGTCCACCATGCCCTACCATACTCGGTTAGATCAAAGTCGCATATATAGAGGAATGAAATTACATATTGGTCATACTCTGGAGCTAGGATTTTGGCCTGGAGACTGTCAGAAATGAAATGCTCAGATCAGACGACTCGGAGATACCTTGTCACGGTACATCTCGTAGAGAGCATTCACAGTTGATGATATTGATTGTGGCCAGTGATCTACGGCGTCGACGAACGCGCCGGCAACAGCGACTCGGACATAAGCATTATCGTGATCTGTTTTAGGAGAGTCGTAAGTCCCCTCTGCCCGGAGAAGAGGAGTATTCAGCTCACCCAAGAATTTGAGAAGGATTCCCGAATATGCCTCAGGCACATCGAGACCGTTATCCTCCCAGATGTGTCTGGCCAGCCTGACATTTTGTTCGTCATTGTCATTAGAGGCGATGAGAAGCTCTGGCGACCAGTCAAGGTCGGTCAGATCGAAGGGCTGGTTGGGATTCCGCTTTAGTCTGCGCACTACGCCTAGTGAACGGACAGCTCACCTGCAGTGCTTGCAAGCTTGCATTCCTGGCGTGGGCTTCCTGTACCAAGGTGCTATCGAGTAAGACATCGATCTCCTCTTTGGTGGCGTTCTGATAGATGGCCTGGCCAAGATCGATGAGCGCCGAAGAAGCTTCCTTGCTAAGCTTGGGCTGAGTGCGCATTGCATGCAGCAGGCCGCGGATAATCTGAGTGCGAGGGAAGAGGAGGTCTGAGACTGCAATAGAGTACAAGTTAGCGCGTTCCTGAAAGATGAACGGTGTAACGTACATTCGCCGCAGTGAAATTTCACGATGTCTAGGGAAAGGGCAATCTGCTCCAATGGATCGTCTTCTTCGCCGAGACCGATCCCACCCTTCAACAATACTTGGTGGAGCAAAGGGAATGCGTACGAGAAAGTCGCCGCGTCCAATGGGATCTGTTCGGATAGGGAGCGCAGACGGTACAGAACACGGATAATGAGTTCTGAGCATGCAAGATTCAGAAGCTATCGAAGTCTGCGGTATCTTCCAAAACGTACGATTAATAGATTCCGACTGCAATTCTTCTGGGACGGAGGCAACCTCGAGGCTACGGAGAGTAGCAATGCCGATCCACTTTCCGAAGGTATCAAGGCGATCTGAACAGCATTTTGACAGTTCCTGAGATGAAAAGAACTAAGCACACAACGACAACCTTCAAGGATGTCTCCTTACAAGGTATGTGTCGAAAGCATTCTGCCCAACCAGACGTGAGCCTTTCTCAAGCGCACCCCCGGAGAGCAGCAAAGAGGCGATCGGCGAAACGTATGAACGGAAGTCCTCGACATTTCCGGCGACAAGATGATTGATGACTTCCAGGCCGCGAGCCAGACGCATCTGTATCTGAGAGACATGTTTTCGAACCTTTGCCTCTTTCTCCAGCTGTGCATTGACCAATGCCTGATCTTGCTTCGATAACGTAGGAGTTGCCGAGCTCTTCTTCCCGGCAAGGGACTTTCGAACCTCGGCATCCCACTTGGCTAGAGCCGCGTCCTTGCCTTTCGTCTGGCCCTGAGTGCTCTTCTTCGCCAGAACTGATGCGGAGAATTATATGAGAAAAGGATACTGAAAAACGAGGTAAGATCTCACCGTCGACGTATGCCACACCCTCGGGAGTAGCCCAGATGCCCAAGTCTGACTCAGATAGTGCGTTGACGTCGGAGCCGATGTCTTCACGTAGCTGATCCATGACGCGAGGAAGCACAGTATCCGGGGCGACGAAAGCGAGAGTCGTAATTGCTCGATACACAGCTTCGCTGAAATCCTGAGGATACATACAAATTAGTCAAAGCCCACAGGAAGCACGGCATCCACATACGCTGGTCTGGCTTTCGGACATGGTCGACACAACGATACTGAAGAGTCGGTCAAGTTGGTGATCCACCAGCGCCCTCGGGTCCGCGCGCGCCTTCTGACAAAGCTCGATCCACGCCTGCCGGGAGTGGCCACCTAGTCCAGAGTCAGATCTCGACGAAAAGCGTGAAGCGCACCCCGCTGAAATACTGACACACTACGGGATGGTGCGCGAGGACGACGAACTCGGATAGAAGCCGCTCGCGCACTGCAATTTCGACGTCGTCGCTGAACGCTGCGGAAGCCAACATGAACGCGAGATACCGCGACTGCTTGTTGACGGCCGGCTTTTCGTCCTCTGTGGAACCGTTTGGCACCTTTGAGGTCGAGGGGCGCGGCCGTAGGAGGTGACTTGTGAGCGCCTCTCGCACGATGGTGTTGACTTGTGTGGGGAGTAAGTTTATCAGATGCTCCAACGAAACGATGACCCTTCGACGGAATTCTGGACTTTGGCTTTCCACGGAAAGGTGTAGGAAGGTCAGCCCAATCTGGGTCCTGCAGACACAGAACAGTATAAGAAAAGAAAGGTATACGCGAGGTGCCACACTCACCGTAGATGGTCGTTCTTGGTTAGCTCAGTGTTGTAGAAGATAGACGCGCTCTCGATCGCCCGGAGAAGCCACATCTCCTCTTCTGCGCTCGTGAGCTTTTGATACACCTTATCCCACAAGAGGAAGGATGGCTTCGAAGACGACGCGATAGATTGAACGGTAGCATTGCGCGAAATAACATCTTCTAAGAATAAGGTAACGGAAATCCGAATCAGAAAGATTGGTGGAAAGAAACAAGACGTGAGTGAACTACCGAAGGTGCCCGACCGAGAGAAAGGACCGAGCAGGACTCCCGCGGCAACATATCCCTCCACAGGACCCGCAGCGGCGTTCAGCGGATTAGCAGCGACAGCCTTCAGACTTGCCTCGAAGGCAGGAAGCGCTGCCTTGGCAAACGTCTTCGAGCCCTCTGACGGTAAGCCTCCCAGCTCCCAGAACGCGCTGCCGACCATCGAGACAAACGCCCGTCTGATGACGGGCTTGTTGTTCTGCATTTCCGTGACAAGGATCTTCGATACGTCCGGAGATAGAGGTATGTCTTCCTTCAGGTGGAATACAAGATGTGGCGTCAGAGCTGCTGCCAGGACCGGGATAGCAGCGTCGTTGGTCTCCTTCGCAAGTAACGCCGGAACTGTGCTGACCATTGCCGAAGATACCGCAGTCGAGGGACTGAGAAAACCGAGCATAGAATACAAGATCTGGCGATCCGGCCCGACGGACTTGCCAGCTTTTGCGAGATTCAGTAGCTCAGTCACTGCCAGCTCCTTGCTCTCATCTGACGCTTTCTTCTCCAAGACCACTCGGAAAAGAGCTATAGCGCCTAATCTGACGGTTGCGTTTGCCGACTTTGCGCAATTCAACGTCGGGGTCAGTATTCGACGGAAGACATCCGAGTCCAGCGAAAACGGGTAAGAAAGGAAAAACTCGCTGATCACTGAACAGACGTCAGCGAAAGAAGGTAGCTGTGGATTTTGCCACGCACCAGTAAGGGCGTATTCTGGAGACCGCAGAAGTGCCTTTTCCATCGTCGGTAAGATGTTGTTCTTGAAATCGTCTTCTGTTGTGATTTGGATAAAACCATTCAGAGAAGTCTGGCAGAAGGTCAATGTGATTGTTGGTTCAAACACTTCTTTCGTACCGTCACATGCGGCGGTACCAGCGACCGAGCCATCAGCAAGTTGTTCGAGTACAGCGCGATGACGTCAGACTGAGCATAAACCTTAGCACGGACGTGGGACTGCAATGCAGATGGTCGAACCTTAATTTCATCCGAGACAACAGCTAGACTGCTGTCTTTGACGTTCTTAAGACGTACCGTAACGTCGAGGCCGACTCCGATCAATGGTACAGCGAGAAGGGGAGGCACGGAGGTTTTAGATTGTGCAAGCAAAGTGCGAATCAATATCCGAAGATGTTCTGGTGCCTTTCGGATGGTCAGAAAGCGGTGTCTATCGCGGGGTAACAGCGCTTACAGATCGTAATGCCCGGCGTGTTCGTACAAGGGCACTCCGTTGCATAGAGGATTTTGCACGTGTTGTGGGATCGAGTATGAGGTCCAGGAGTGATGCCAAAGAGGAGACCAACAGATTCCATGACCGGGAGGAGGTGAATTGCGGAGAGGTATGAAGGGAAACCGTGTACAGACCACAGCACCAGCTCAACAAGATGAATATATCGGTCGCCGCGTGCGAACTGTGCGGGATTAGAAGGCGTGGCCAGAGAACAGACGGTGCTTACCTCGCTCGCTTGGAAATGCGTCCCACCTCGTTGGAGATCCATCCTATAATCTGCTCTGTGACTCCCAGTTTTTCTTCTCGTGACTCATCTTTTCGAACGAGTTCAACGCCCACGGCTTCGACAGCCTCTCTAGACGCGCTGTCGATATATCGAGGGTAAGTCTCTGTCAAGAGTTTGAAGACAGCCAAGGTTTGGGAAAGAGATAGATCTGCGAATCAGAGTAAGCGCAAGACTTGATCGTCAGTATATGAACCACCTTCATGCTTGGCTAATGGGAGGAGCTCTTCTTGTAGAAATCGGACTCGAACACTTGTCTTGCTCGTGAGCAGCTTTTGGCTGGCGTACTCCAGTGCCGGCTTCCACTCCTCCGTCACACGTTCTCTGTGCCATACGAAGCCTTGCGCACCATCTTCCATATCTTCAGATGCGATCGCTGAAGAGATCCAGGAAGCGATGTCTGGCGTTCCAGTTCCAGTTACACCGGTGGTCTTCCGCGACTCCTTGGCTTTGAGTTTGGCAAAAGTCCTGATAGGTGGCAGCTTGAAGAAGCACTTTGAGTTTAATTGCAGCGACAATCCAAGGCAGAACGGAAGAGAGAAAAGGTTGGGAGAGTGTCAGTCCGAGTCAGGACGATCTCGAGCTTTGCGGGACGCGGACGCGGATATGTGACCGTGACATGCCTCATTGGGAAATATGTCACACTCCGTCACCCTGCGTGACAGAGCCAACCGCGCGACGCGACTTGAGTTCGCTTTGACTAGTCGCGCTTTGTTTCGGCCCTTCCAGTACTTTTGCATAGCAAAACAACACGCGGTCTTTGTCTTGGATCATGGAGGTGTTATTTGGGGTGCCCATGCGGCTTGACGGAGATTTGCCCTGCAAAGCTTTTACGCGTCGGAGTCAAGACACGCATGAGCTTCGTATACAACACCTTCCCGGACGGTGAGCTCCGCTATCTCTTGCATTATTCTCGCTAGACGACTGGTTTGATGACCTTTGCCATGGATACTGAAGGGGATATTGCTAAGGGCACACACCTGTCGTCAAAAACCTGACAGTGACGGTACCAACTTCTCATTCAACAATTAGGTGCCCCCCCCAACCTGTCGAGTCTAGCTACACTCTTAGGGCCATGGCACCTTCGACCCCGATCTTTGCTTTGCTTATCTATCTGTCTGTCTTCCTGCCTTGCGCTACCCTGCACCCTCATCTGACTGCACCCCCGAATTCGCGGACTACGTAGCCATTAGGCGCTTTATGTTTAAGCTCTCCGGCAGTGCCCTATGGTGCCGCTTTGACAGCAGACCTCGTTTTCATCATGGCGCAGATAAGAGGAGGTGGCAATGCGTGTACGGGGGCCTATAAGTTGGGGATCGGCGTCAGCTGAGCTTTCTTTCTACTACCATCACCAGCAGCCCTTCATTCCATCCCTACACACATGGCGCCCTACGAGGCCATAGCGCCTGCTATTGCAGTCGTTGTGACTGTTCTCATCCTCTGCATCTTCTTCCCTCGCTCCGTGTACATCTTGGTCCTCGCCACCGTAGCCATCCCCATCCCCATCCTTGCGTTGTTCATCTACGTCCTGTGGTACAACCTCCCGACCGTTATAGTCGTAGACGGTGATACTGAATGCCACCGCTGTATGTAGGAATGCCTCATCGACGTCGGCAACAGAATCATCGGCACCCATCCAGATCGACCTCGCACCGACAGTGGCACAGCAAGATATAACCGCGGCTCAGGGCCAAACATCCTCGGGTAAGCCCCCCCTGCAACCTCTCCTCAATTGTCCTACATCTCAGACTCAAACATCTCAAACAGTGATTCGCAAGAGCAAGAAGAAGAGCAAGCCTTCCGTGAAGAATTCTACCAGTTCAGACGCCCATGCCGATGCCGATCGCAAGTGTACGCTCTCGTATACCTCGTATCGTTCCTCCGCTCTGATGTCGATCAGACCCAGAAATCATCACCATCAAGACTACAACTGAATCACAGGGCGGAAAGCTGCTTTTCGGTGCGCGGGAATCGACGTGAGCAGTAGCTTTGTTATCCTATACGCCACACTGAAACATTCCGCTTTCTCCATCCCTTCCATCCCTCTCCGTACTGTTAGATGGTCACTCTCGGCACCTATCCAGCGTATCCAACCTCCTTCCCAGGCGTATTCTTCCCTGGCAAGGTAGATTAGACCTCTACGAGACGAGATGATAAAGTCGCGCTGACGCCTATTGGCTTCAGGGCGCCTCGTCTCAGCAGTCCACCCACGCATCCGCCCAGGCCTCGGTTCTCCTCCGTCCGCAATTTCGGTCTCAAGCACGCTTCATACGAAGATGACGATCGTCTCCGCCGATTTGGCGAGTTGTGTGAAGCCTCGGGTCTCACCTCCTCACCGACAACCAAAACAGCACCGACGCCGGATATTCAAGAGAGCTCTGAGAAGACATCTTGCCCTTCACCGTCCTCGAGCTCTGATACGACGTCGATCACGGCGACGGCATCCGAGTATACCTCTTCCCCGGCTTCCCCAACTTCAACCGCATTCACCTCTTGGCCCTCATCCCCGATTGCCACGCCCGTCAAACCTGCGAACCTATTTGTACCCGGGACTTCATCAGCTCCGCTCCGTAACCTCCCGTATGCCTTGGTCGCCACCCCAACATCTCCCGGTTTTCCGAGGACGGCCAACAGCACGGCTTCGGGCAGAAGGAGACCCTCTGCTCCGCGCATCCGCCCTAGGCCTATCGTCCCCTACAAACCTCCCACCACTTACCGTCAACCTAATACCAAGCAGCCCGATGAGGACTATGAGATGCGAGAGGTGGACGATGACGATGCGATGGATGAAGACCCTGAGACGGACGAGGACTATGAGATGCAAGACCTGGCCATCGTCGAAGCTCAGGCCGCTTCGAGCGGCATCGTTCCCATGGTCCAGTGCGTTGAAGTGAGCTTTCCAATCTATCCAACATATTAGTCTTTTTGTTTTCTGCTTCGTCGCTTCGTCGTAATTTTTCGTATTCGCATACTCACATCTCTCACACAACTGCATGGCTTTGTCAATTGTTTATTCTTTCATCTTATACATACGATCGGACTATTTCGTCTTCACTACGTACTACATCTCATATAACCTTAGATTTCCGTTCACCAGACGCACCTATTATGCATTTCGATGGTACACCATTTCCCTTCGACGTGCTAAGGGCTAGTACGGAAGAACCGGCTGGATATGATCTTCGAGAGCACCACGAGGTGAGTGGCCCCGGCGAGCGCGAGCAGCACTGTACCACCTGCGCGCGCCATCCGCATCCGGCCTATCCTCTCGGAGCAAACCCAGCCCAATCGACGACGCCCGCGCAGCCTCCGGTGCACCGACCTCGACCAGGCCGCCCGCCTGCCCCTCCGCCTCCGCCTTCGCGACGTCCTCGCCGAGGCGCGCGAGGTCGCCCGCGTGCAGCCTGTAGCGCTTCGGCATGATGCCCTTCCCGAAGCGGCGCGTGACGTGGTTCGCGCACAGCAGCCCGACGAAGATGTTCGCGATGTGCAGCGGGACGAGCGCGAAGACCGCGCCGTAGAGCGTCGGCAGCACGCCGCGCTCGAAGCGCAGCAGCGCACCGCGGCACCCCGGGAGCGGCGTGCGCGCATAGCACGTCCCGGACGCTGCGGCGCCGTGCAGCGGGCTCGCCCAGCCGCAGCAGCCCAGCGCGCCCTGGAGCACGGAGCGCGCGCCGGGCGAGTACCACGCGTTCCACGCCTCGCTTGTCTTGCCGTCGAGGGAGAAGTTCGCCTTCTTGTAGGTGAGGTAGCCGATGGAGACGAAGGAGATGAAAGAGGGGAAGAGGAGGAGGACGTAGACCGCGAGCATGGGGCGCGAGTTGAGCAGCGTGCCGGTGATGCCGGCGAGGGAGGCGAGGAGGAGAAGCGATGAGCTGAAAGTGAGGAGGACGAAAGCGGGGGAGTCGGTGATGAGGAGGACCGGGGCTGCGGAGTAGGCTGGGATCTTGGGTAAGGGGGTGCAAGTTTAGTGAGATCGATGGATGGCTTACCCGCGAACCACGTCAGGATTGAGCAAACGAGGCCTGCGAGACCGCATGAGAAGACGACGGTCACGCTCACGAGCAGGCACCATTTGTGGGGTGTCCACTTCCCCGCCCAATCCATTCCGAGGCCCTTGCCATCTCGGAGGGCGGCCTTCATATCGCTCTCGCTCCAGCCACCAACACGTCCCAGCTTGCCTGCAGCATGGCGGCCTGGATTCAAGTCTTGAGGAAGGTAGCGAAGAGAACGCGGTCGCGGCCACTTCTGTGTGATCTTGTCGGAAACTGACAGTGCAACCTTGACAGGCTTGTCCTTGGTAGTCAGAGCAGTCGCTTCCGATTTGAGCGTAGAAGATGAGGATGCCACGGAAGCGCTGCTTGGCGACCGAGATGCTAGCCGCTTCACCGAGATATCACGGAGCGAGCCCAGTCCAGTGCGAACTTTCGCGAAGACCGATGAACGCTCCTGCATAGACGCAGGTAATGCGAATCCACTGGGTTCGTGGGGCCGGGGCGTCAAGAGGACAGGGCTGAACTTCTCCTCGACATGATGGGCTTTGGGTTCGTCGTACTTGGGAGGCGGAGTTGGTGGATTGGAACTAAGAGACCTAGCCTGGGCAAACTCGGGGAGGGAAGGTAAAGGAGGTGACGGAAGAGAGGGTCGTACGAGCGCCACGGTCCGTTCGGAGGGGTGCGGTTTTGCCGAAGGAGAGCTAACACGCCTACGTTGGGCATCGTGCTCACCGTCGTGCGCTGCGGTAGCTCCGGCGCCTGCATTCCGTGGACTTTGCCTAGATGAGTATGCGCCCGATCGGCGACGGACTGACGTCTGAGAGCTTGCCTTGCGCGCAGATGCGTTGGCAAGTGCTGAGTAGTCCATGGCTTCAAGAGCAGAGCTGAGATGCAAGGCCAGCGTGTCGCGGGGGTAGTTATGCTCGCGGTGGTTTCAGACCAGTCTGGCTCGCTTGCCTGCGACCACTGGCCCAGAACCAGCCACGACCTAATGCAAGGCTCAAGTTAGGGTATCGGAATATCAACGCCATTGGGGAGAATGTTGTTTAGAACGAGTATCGAAGAGGAAACGGGAATGCGTAGAAAGATACTTTGCCTCTTACACCTTTCAAATACCGCGAGCTAGAGGATTTCATTGAGCATCACAGGTCAGCAGTGAGGTTGCTGTAGGTTTGCGAGCAAGTGGTGGCTAACTGCCTGGACGCATTTAGTTTCCTACAAGCAGACTGAACGAGGTTGATGAAACGAGTACGATCGCAAGTCGACCGCATCACGATCACCCGTTACCCCTAACCCTGATCTCAATGACCAGCACCTAGGAAATCTGGTTCTCCGGAGAGGAAGTCAATCTTCCAGCCTTAGAATTCTCATTGTCTTGCTGCCGGCTGTCGATGGTCCGGGTCGGTAAGGGTACTAGGGTATATATGAATTACGATGTAAAAGGGTATCTGAAGCAATTATAAGAAGATAGAACGATATCCAAGGATCCACGGACAATACACCGGTGCAGAATTCCAAACTTGAACGAATAAGTCCGGTAGGAACGAAGGGTTGAAGCTGTCAGTGTCCCGGTAATCTCCTGAGCAGCTTCTCGCTCTGCGTCCGGTTGACATGATGAGGTGCGCCGTACAGTGCGAAAGTATGGTCTCGATAGATCTGCAGAATCCAGTCTCGTTAACGCAGAAATAAATGAACAAGGTGAAACTTACATGTACATTCCGTTCACCTTCATGGTCGAAATGCTGATCACAGCCTGAAACTAGGCAAGGGACAGGCGTGCCGCGTTGTTTTTCCCCAACGGGGTTGCTTGGATCATCATCTCGCCTGCCCACGTCATTCCTCGAGGTCGACGAATGACGCGGCGTAGCCCTGACGTGAGCGTCGTGCTCCTCATCAAATAGTGCGTCATCTTCGAGTTGGACATAACGAGGAGGGAGCATTGACCGGGAACTTCACGGGTATATCAGACACGTTAATTTCGCGAAGAGTATGATAAATCACGCACTGTTGTCTGCAAACCACCCAATCCAGCGCTTTCTCCCACCATCGCTCACTACGGAAGGATTCAGACTCATCTTCGTGCTCGTGAGTCTCAAGCTGTCGACTCCGAGGTGCAGAGGTGACATCACAGTCGACCAGGTGGCTCCGTCGTGAAAGCTGGCCGTCGGAAACAGAGTAGGGCGTTTGATCCATTCCCCGGGTGGTTGACATGCTGGAGGGAGGAGAAGCGAACGCTGACAGGGGCAAGGCCGACGCAAGCGGTAGTTATGGTGTGCCAAGCAGGGGCTTATATAAGGGACTCCGAGAGCACGTCGATCGTAAACAGCACGCTGATAGCACGAGGCGGTAAAGGGCGGTAAGTGGTGGTAACAGCTCTCGCGTGGTGCGCAGGTCGTCGTTGCACAGCACGGCAAGTGAGATCTGGTGAGACACTACTGCTCGCCTCAGGCAAAGAGAGAGAACCGCAGCAACCACATGAAACACCACAGCGCGACGCACCCGCGATGACTGGAAAGCTGTGCATAATCCCTAGCCTGTGTTGAACCTGTGGACGAGCCCCGCAGTGCTGCTTGAATGGGGTGAACTCTGGTGAACTGCGAGACGAGAAAGCAACGACTCGGACTTGGAGAAAGAGATAGGAGGATCGTCGATTATATAATTGATATTATGGCATTATTAGCCCAAATATTGAACGATTTCCCTCACTCTCCGTTCCAGCGGTTCCACAACCAATCATACATCCCCCTACTTATCCTCCAAAGGGCTCTGGGTGGCTCTTGTAACAATGCATATTGGCCGCTATCAAGTCTGCCGAACTTTAAGTGAGGCTACAATGCCGGCGGCCAACCGCGGCGAATGCCGTAGTCGGGACATCCCTCGCGACGGCGAAAATTCTCTTTCTCTCAACCACGACAGCTCGAAAGCCGCGATGCTCGCCCTGCACAGGATGTCCCCCACATCTTCACTCGCGAGCGGGCTAAGGTCTGAGCATTCGACCCCCTCGATTGGTTCCCGCAGAGCCAGGCATTCAAAATGCTGCGCGATCCACAAGAAACTCTCCCCTGCGACAGGAAGGCATTAATGACTTCCTGTCATTGGTTGGCACTCCCAGAGAAGTCGGGACGCTCAAGTAGGTATACCTGTTGAGCTGCGATGAGGGTCCTACTGCTGGGGCGGATTGAAAGGGTCGTGGGGTCTGGGTACGTGTTTCATCTCGCCATCGTCGCCATTCCGTCCTCTATCGCGCCAGCCATCGTTCACATACGGTGGGACGCGGTTAGTATGACCCGTCTTCCTCCAACACCCGCGACCAACCTGCTGGTTTTGGACTTTCGCTACCCTTACATATCAAAGCGTTTCGCTTGAATGTTCGCTCTGTGTGCAGAGTGCAGGGGCCGAAACCCCTGGGGTTCAGCGAGGGCGTATGCGGAGCTCGTCGGAGTACTGGAGTGCGTGCATGCGAGATGAGAGCATGCCCTTGAGTTCACTTCGTGGCTCGTGTCCTCTATGGACACGAAACTCGATTCAGACTACTCTCGGACTGTCGTGGCCTGCTATATCTTTCCCTTCCGTGCTCTTCTCGAGTACTGCGGTTTGTCGGCATTGCCTTCGTATGTGCTGCAATTACATGATCGATGCGACCTTGTCCGATTATCTTTGCATTCTCGGTTCACAAATACACACTCCAGTGCTCAGTATTACTGTCATAATGGCCCATGGCCATTCGTAAACGCTGAGGTCTGTTGCTGGAAGGTGCGAGATCGTTGCTCTACACTTCTCAGCGCCGAGTCATGTTCTAATTCGGAACGAGCGCTCCTTGGACGTTGTCAGAGTCATCGATTAGAACTGTGCTGCCCATGCTCGAGTGTTTCGCCGTCTTGTCTGTAGACTGCGGTGTTCATGTTGTTCTCAGTGGGTTGCACTTTCCTTACACCGAAGGTAGTCCAAGACCCAGCTCCAACTCTTCCTGTTACCTCGCCGCGACCCGTTGAGGGTCTTCCGCAGCAACTCCCATGACCTGAACGATGTGTTCATTGGAATGGGTAAGGGACAGATACAGCAAGCTTCTTGTCGCGTTCTGATCCGACACAGCAATCATCGCAGATAGAACGCCTTTCGCAGCTCCGAATGGTATATCGACGAGCTTCGGTTCGCCACGAGGCATCCAGCCCGCACGATGCCGTGCTGCGCACCTGGAATAGCTAACTTCTCTTCTGCAGTTGACCACCATGCCCCCGATCTCAAGCCTCACGCTGCATGTTGTCTGCGATCCCGCAGTCGCAGATGCTATCCCCAGTCAGTACCCACCTATATGAATAGGCTCCAGTATCTCACCGTACTTTGCGAACACCAGTCCTCATCCGCGATGGTCATTGACATCGGCGCACCCCCGTCATTATCGAGTACCAAGGTCGATCCTATGACCGAGGCGACCATCGGTTTACACGCAGATGGACATGCCCAGGAGGGCTTACAACTTGTAAATCGTATGCAAAGCATTGGGTACGTCGATCTCTTCTTCCCGAGACGATTCAATCTGACGGTGTGAGAAGGCTCGATCATGATATCGCCCTGCCGATGATTGCAGTAATGGGCTCACAGTCATCAGGAAAGTCATCCCTCATCCAGGGAATCGTTGGCTTTCCTCTGCCAAAGGCTGATTCACTGTGCACCCGGTATGGCCATGTTCTCATCACCATCTTGACATTACTCATCGTGTCCTCTGTCCTAGGTGCCCCATAGAGTGCCGACTGGCCCGCTCTGACGGAGCCTGGCAATGCCAGGTCATCCTACGAATGCTGACTGACGAGGCAGGGAAACAGCGTGGGAGTCCCGTGAGCTATAGCTTTGGGGACATGATCACGAGCAAGGACTTGATTGAAGAGAGGATATTCCGCGCTCAACTCGCTCTTCTCAATCCCAAGGAGGACTTCAACGAGTTCCTGACTTGTGCCATCACCGGAGAACTCTCTTTTGAGAGCACATTCTCGACAAATATAATCTGTCTCGAGATATCCGGTAGGGACGAACCGGATCTCACATTCGTGGATCTTCCTGGCAAGCTACCCTTTCCTTTGTCCATTTTCTATAGTCCTGACAGTGGCTTGATGAGCAGGGATCATCCAGAATGTTGGGAGAGACGGTAATCCTGACGACATTTCTCTCGTGGAGAAGCTTGTCGTCTCCTATATCGAGAGGGACAATTGTTTCATCTTACTGACCATACCCTGCGAAAGTGCGTATCCTTGGCCAACGTATTTCGATTCTCTGTTCCCTGACACCATGTTGGTTCCCCTCTATAGCCGATTTTGCGACTCAGGGGGCGCACACCCTAGCGAGACGATACGATCCAGAGGGGAAGCGAACAGTTGGTATGTTGTCGAACCGCTGCAGTCTCGAGACTGCCTACATGAAACCCATACTTACATGTCTGCATCTGCTCCAGGGGTCTTGACGAAACCGGACAGGATCCCGAAGGGTACCGAGAAGAAATGGTTGGATTACGTCCGCGGAGAGAAAGACTCTCTAGTGTGCGGCTGGTATGCTGTGAAGCAGCCTGACTCCGAGAGTCTCCGCCTCGGGACGACGTGGGCTCAAGCTCGATTCTACGAAGACAACTTCTTCACGGAGAAGCCATGGGCGGAGCTCTATCCGCCGTGGAGACGCCATCTAGGGACGAAGAACTTGGTTGCCAAACTGTGCGAGCTGTTGGCCGAACTGGTACACAAGCGGTGTGTTCGCGCTACGACCTCGTATACATCACCTTTGATCTCATCTTACCTCCAGCATCCCAGAACTGAGCAATGAGTTGACCAGCGTCTTGGACACGACGTCGGCCGACCTTCTGAAGCTCCCCAAGCTTCCATCTGGCGACAGCGTCTCACAAATCCATGAGCTTGTTGGCCAGTTCCGCCGCGATGTTGTCGATCACCTGGGGAAGATTGGTGGAGATGGCCTTTTGCAGGCGATCAAGCTGGACCGCACGAATTTCAAGCAGGAGCTGCGATCGGCTGCGCCGGCGTTCCGTCCATGGAACAGCAGCTTAACGAAGCCGCCAGCGGTTGTGCAACCGACTTTCGTGTTCGATTCCGATGACGTTCGAGTACCTGTGGGTGCCGAGAGAGGGCCGGTCATCTTCCTGGATGAAGTGGTCGGCAAGATGAGCGAGTATGTTCTACTTGTTTTGGTCATGTCCTGCGATAGTGGTTCTGAAGTTCTTTTCAACAGATTTGCGACCCGAGGCTTGCCCGACGACTACTCGCCAGACATCGCCAAGTCCTACATCCGGACTTGCACCGCTCTGTGGAGGCAGCCCACCATACGACTGGTGAATGCCGTGCATAACACACTCTCGAGAAACATCGAGAGTCTCGTCAACAAGACATTTGAGCACTACGAATATGGCGGATTCAAGTCGGAAGTCTTGTAAGACAATATTACTTGTAAATTCTCACTACCTGCACTTGCTGACAGACGCTCCCCAGGCACATTGTGGGTGCTCACTTGAAGACCTGCAAGGACAGGGCCATAGAGCAAGTCGAGGCCCTTCTGCGCTATGAGCAGAAGGTGCATACGGAGAACGCAGGATTCTATCGGGAGTACCTGGACAAGTTCCTCACTCACTACAAGGCGCAGCGCGCCCCGGCGGATGGCCGTCCAGCTCTGCATCACTTGCAGAAGTCCCCTTACAACAAGAGCTCCACCGAGAAGGCGACCTCTGATTTTCAAGCGTCAATCAACTTGGTCATGACGCACCTGAACAAAATCGGTGTGCCGATGAGCGATCCCACTACACTTGCGAAACTGCTTCCCCCGGACTCGGATGCGACGGCGCTGATGGTGATGGCGCAAGCGAGCGCATTCTTCGAAGGTGCGTGACTGTCGCTTCAGCACAAGCTTGGTAATCTGATTGTGAGACGTGGTGCATGTAGTTGCGTACCGGCGATTCGTCGACTACGTCCTCATCGCGGTCGAAGACGAGCTAGTTGCAGGCCTCGAGCGCGGCATATCGGAGGCGCTGGCACAGGGCTTCCGCTTCAGCGATGCGAACGTCGTGGAGCGGTGCCAAGCATTGTTGCAGGAGTCTCCCAACATTGCGGAGCTTCGTGATAGCCTGCTCAAGAAGCAGAAGCGTTTGCTAGATGCCAGGGAGCAGCTCAGCCTGTATTGGGATATCACGAGCTCATAGGGCTGTGTCATGTTGTCGAATCTTACCCACATTTCATCTGTATCACTAGACAATGTACTTTTTTTTTTCTTGTTAAACCCTGTCGAGGTCCTTCGTGCGGAAGGAAATCGTCGTGTCATCACAATGTCATCATCGTAAACATTTACATCGCGTACACTGAAAGAGCAGACACATGCGAATTACACCAAGATGATCCAGATTCGAAAGCAAAAAGCTAGATGATGTCCGCTAAGCGACAGTAAAGGTGGACGATGTGCCAGTGAAGGCGGAAATTGAGCCGATCAACGGCTTGGAGTCACCGAAGTATGTCAAACGGTACTCCCCACCTAATCGAAGAAGAGCGTGTGAGCAAAAGGAAAGAAGTATTAGTTCGAAGGAAACGTACTCGGGGTGCCGGACTCAATCGTCCTGATGTATGGCAGAATGGTCAGCCGTGAAAGACGCAGAGGCGATGGTGGAACTCACCAGGAAATGTTGACCGTGCTCGTGCCGAGGATCTGGAGAATTGACAGTCAGAAACAGGAACATAGGACGCGATGAAATGACCGCACCGTGCTCGTGCGTAGCCACTGGTAGAGGGTGGAAGGGTGCGAGTCCGAGCGGTAACGCGACCAGGTGCCACCCACGAGGCGGTCCACGGACAAGAACGTGCCCTCCAGTCTCAGATTATTCTGCCACAAATAAGATGTCAGGAAAGCTGGTCGAAAGGCCGACGGAAACGTATGCACGTACGCGAGGATTGGCTCCAACGAAGACCGCCGAGACGGTCTGACCCGCGCTATACGAAGAGGAGTTGACCACGTCCGTGACAATGTCGCCAAATTTGTGGCCGATGCCGGCGGAGTCAAAGACCACCCCGGTCTGCAATAACGAGCAAGAGTCAGCAAACGGTCATGTCGGGTTGAGATTGGAGAACGCACCCGCAAGGATATCGCCTCGGTGGACAAGTTAGGGGGAGCAGGGTCGGAGGGAGGCTGGCCGGTCGCATTGTCTGCAAGGTAAGAGACTAGGCTGCTGTACTTGTTGATGTACGCGTCCAGAGTATCTGTCGTGTCTACTCAGCATGAAGGGGAACGAGAGGGGGGACTGGGGACATACGAGGCCCAAACAGCGTTGATGCACCCTCGTAGCGTTGGACGGTGTACTCCTCAGGAGTGGCAACATAATGGCCGTAGGTGTTCGCAGGGCCGGCGATAACGACATAGGCATTGTCACCGAGGATCCCCTCCGCGATGAGCTGCGTACGAATGGCATTGCTATACACGAAAGGGAACAATTGTCAGCCAACGAACTTAGTCGGAGTTTTACCCGGAGGATGCAAAGATGCGGTGGGCTTGTATAAGGTATGTTGGCTAGGCATATGGGGGCCGTGGGTATTCCGTGGAGTAACACGCACCGCATGCGCCGCCCCGACATCGTCGTAAGCTCTCCTGGGATGATCACCATGACTAAGTTGCCCACGCGGAGCATCTGGATGTCCACTGTGTCGGGGGACCAGTTGTACGGGGTATGGGCATATCCCTAATGACGCCACCGCGTTGACGCCGACTTGACGTTAGCAGCCGGTTGCTCTCCGGGCCAAAGACGCGGATGGGTACGCACGGTGTCAAGTAGGATCGGCTTCGGGGATTGACATGCAATCTGTTGGTCAGGCGGATAGGGTGTAATGAACCCTTGGCGAATCGAACAAGAAAAAAAAATCAGGGCGCTGTCATATTGTGGAATCGAAAGACCCTCACCCTTAACAATTTCCCAGAACGGGTTTCTGAGCGGAGAAGAGAACGTCGTGTTTCAGAAGGAGAGACACATTGGATGGCGCAAGAAGTAGGGTGAAACATACTGGGGTGTCGAAGAATTATCGCCTTGCACGAAATCAAACGCGCCGGGGCCATCACTGAAGCAGAGGGTTAAGAAAGGCTAAGTGAAGGACGCCGCAACACGTACGTCGTACCACCGGCGAACGAGTAGCCTACGAAGGAAGTCAGAACCCCCTCCACTGCGCGAAGGCGAACAACGTACCGAGTGCCGGAGGGCAGGTTTCCACGGTGGTGCCATTAGGCAACGTAAACGAGTGGAACGACCTTTGCATCAAGTCTGTCATTTTCCATCGTGTACGCTTCGTGAGAGGACCCACATATTGAGGTACGTATGCACGCTCTTCACCGCGCCGCTGACTGGGGCCAGGGTTTGGCTCATGAGGCTCTGCGCACCGTCTACTTGCTTCTGTGCAATTATAACGTTCGACGCGAAGTCGGAAATCTGGAAGGCAGGTCCACGGCCGTGGCAGTCCTCCGTCTTTCCGCCGCACGTCGAGCTGTTGAAATCACAGAGCTGGCCATCGTATGGCTGGCCCGGGCTTTCGCAGTACGCGCCGAGGCTAATTAGCGGCTGTATCAGTACACGCTTACCAGAAAAAAGGTAAATGTGGGATCATACGTGTTAGGGCTAGTGTCACCGACGTTCGCTGCCGAAGGGAAAGGTCAGTGAGAATTGATGGGAGCTCTCTAAGTGTGAAACGTACACTGAGTGAAGCCTGCGACGAACGTGTTATTGCCTGGCATCGAGTTGGGCTCGACCAAAGCTGGTGGGCATGCGGGTCATCGGCACGTCTCTCTTTGATTACATTCGTGGCTCACCTTCGTACAGATACGCCGCCATGCCCTTGTTGTCTCCGCTCACAAGCGTATTGTTCTACGCATTGCATTGGCCCTTCACGATCAGGCAAGATATACTGGAGCTGCTCACCTCGTACAAACTCGTCCCATGCACCGCAAAGAAGCTCAGGAACCCCCTCGCCGATCCTGAAGCATCCTCGAACTTCAACAATGACAGCGCCGTATCCTGGTCCCCATCGTACAAGTCTCGCTCGGCTTGCGGGTTGGCAAGGTACGCACTGGGGCTGCGATTGCGGTTCGCGCCAGTGACGGTGACATTGCCCAACGAAAGCGATCCTGGCGCGAGGCTGGCATGTGCTCGCTGCACAGCAAGGACGGTACCCTTCACGATGGCGTCGGCTGTCTCGTGTACGTAGCCCAGCGAGGTGACCTGTGGGAGAATATTCTCGAGGTAGCCGCCAACGCCCGAGTGCTGGTGCGTCGAGACGAGCGCAATGTTGGTCCCAGAGTAGATATTCGGGTAGAGGGCGGACAGGTTGCCCACTATATTTCTGCGGATGCCCGTGTCACCCATGGCGATGTCTGAGCTGAGGTGAGTGCGGATATTACGTGGGAACGCTGGAAGTGTCTACGAACCGGCATTGATGAAGACAATGCGGTTGGAGGAGTTGGACGCGTCGGCCACGATCCACGCGCGGCTGCGCTGCCGCATATGCAGACCGGTGTCCGTCTGCGGTAGCGAGGCATATCCCTGGGCGAAATAGTCACGGTAAATTCTGTGCTGCAAGACGGCAACAGCCCTGATTGGGACGCACCATCATGTTCGTCTCCACGACCGGCCTGGCTCCACAAACGCGTCCACGCAGCGACCCTCAGCGACGACTCCTCAGCCTGCAGAAAGACCACTCACCCGGTAATGTCTGCTATTCCTAGGCCAAGGAGGTATTCCGACTGCGACTGGGCCAGCGTGTTCTGGACGGCATTAGACGCAAGTAGAGCGGTCGCATAGAGCCATGCGCGGCTTGCGGTTGCGCGTGCGGCGCGCATTGCGAGGGCTATTGCGTCGGGCTGGGAGGTGTAGAACTGGAGGAGAGGCATGACAGAGGAGCGGAGGGGAGCTTTTAAGGGATATGTAGCAGTGTGTGTCGGTGCACATGGGCGCGCTTCGGGAAGCTGAGATGGGGGTTAGGAACCGCGTGATGGCTGCTGACGTTGAGAACGTCAAGGCTCGAAGAGGGCGCGTACGGCAGTCTACCGGCTGGCGCGAGGGCGCGCAACGGCGACGAGGCGATGAGCGGGATGGCGTCGGGCGTCGGCGACGATGGCGGACGGCGAGGAAGGCGAAGGCGAACAGCGGCACAATTGGCGCACACGCGACGGACGCGCAAAGGCGGCCGAGAACGGCCATCGCGTAGCTCGCGCTCCTGCGTCGCCGGCTCACTCGACAAAAATTATTGCAAAACCAGTTGAACTCCCATCGTCAGAAGATGCGCTCACGAGATGGCCGTCCATGCTCTGCGTAAACACATGAGCGACGGTGGAACGAACCTGCGGAAATCTATACATGACACAAGTCCGGTCGGGGAATCTCGACGCCGTGAGGGCAACAGAGATGGTAGAAGCCAAACCAAGCTTGTCCCCCACGATAAGTTAATCGCGGTTAATCGTATCTAGTAATCTACTGGTAGCGCGCACAGAGATCCAAAAAATGTACTAAAGCCGTGCTGGATCTCGGCGTCTTTCACGTTTGTGGCCCTGCTTGAACCAGGCGCTCTGCGATAACTCAGCGCGCTCCCAGAAATTTGCACTTGTCAAACTAAAATGTCATCGCCCCTCTGTTTTTCTTTCCACCGGCGAGATACGGTCGAAGTTGTACATATTGTGACGAACCTAGGACAGGACATCGACAAGGATAGCACACACATTAGGGGTGCCGAATAGCACCGATGACACGTCAAATTGGATTATGGAAACAGCCGGGAGGAAGTTGGGAGGAAGACGGACCCATGCTGGCAGGAAGAGGAAGGCAACACGGATGCAATTGGAACGAAGGAGATAACCACCTTGCAGGTATATTTTTCACGATAGTGTCGGACAAGAAGGTGGAAGTCCGAGACGACCTGACGAGAACTTATGGCAAGGCAGGGCTCCCTGATATCCACCGCGCAGACGGCGTGGCACGCCGTCTCCTTTTGGGTACGAGAATATATCCTACCTAGTGCTCGGAGCTAGGCAGTCTGCTGTGATGAATATTATAGACCTGTCAACCATGGCGCGTATCCGACGAGCCCGCGGGACATGAGTATCGTAAGGAGGATATTGGACACGTCTTGGTAAGGCTAATCCTGTTCGACAGCGGCGTAAGTGACGTCAGGCTAATAGAGAGCAATATAATGACCTTTGCCGCATGTAACATTATGTCTTTCGAACTTCCACTGGAGAGAAGCAGACGCACGCGAGACTACTAAGCGAGACTTGCCTTGACAGAACGACAAATCATCGACCGCACTTGGAGCGTGAACAGACATTCAAGGCGGGCGATCGGCGGGCGTCTCGTGCAGGGTTGTCGAGTTCGCAGCAGGCGCGCGCCCGCCAGATCCAGATTGCTTCCGCGGCGCAACGCAAACGGAGATGAAACACGACCATGTCGGGCGCGCGCCAGTGCACTAGTACTGCGGCTCGAGCCTGATTAGATAGGTTTCCCGGGAGCGGGAATAGAATATGAAATACATAGGAGGACCCCGCGAAGTGCCCGCGCCTTTCGCAGTGGTTATATACAATTTGGGAATAGCAAAGGGACTGACCAGGTTTGCGGGGATCTCGGGCGAGGTTCGATGTATGTATACATATGGTACTGGGAGAGCTCGAGGGATGCGCGGGGTGAGAGTATGTTCTACGTAGAGAGCCGGACGTCTAATCGGAGGGGCGGGTGGGGGATCAGAGTCACAACCGCTCCACCTTTATATCTGAATGTTGGTCGAAAGACTGTGATCTGCGCTCGTGAGTGTCGTCTTCCTGTGCTCGGGTCCCGTCGACGACCGGCTGCTCTACGTCCTGTTGAGAAAAAGCGGATTGAGAGCAGCCGTAGGTTATGGCTGGATGAGGCACGTACGGGTGACCACTGGTCGTCCATTGGGTCAGCGAACTGGATAGTGGTTTGGACCTCTAAGCGTCTGGACCCGGAACTCTCAGACTGCTTTGGTATGCGATTGTTCAGACTAAATATGAAATGAATATGAGTAGATGAGGAAGGCGGCGCAAGATATCGTACATGAACAACATCGTGATCAAGTACGCTGGCGGAGATGGTAAATTGGTGAATTCCGATGCTCAGAGATGATGAGGGACGTGCCGCACCTGCGCCGAGCAGCATCTCAAAGGCTACCGACAGCAATGCCCTGGACAAAACACTGGGCTTTATCCCAGTGTGTGAGTCCACGGCTCCGAGACCAAGCCGGACGGACTGACCACGATGACCAACACGGTCTGATACATGCTGCGAAATGTCAGCATTCACTGCCTGCGGGAACGAGACAAGGAAGACTCACGCGAGGAGGATAGCTCGCGTGGCGAGGAACATCGTCAGCCGAGTGAGCGGGTTTTCGCTACGCGACAGTGAGCTTGGCTTGCGAAGTTTGAATAGAACACCGTACGCTCGGGGGAACTCCGAATCACGCTGACGCGGGATGTATATCAGGCACAATGAGATCAAGATGTCGAGTAAGGCCTCGACAGATACATTGGTTTTTGATATCCCCTGCAGAGCAGTCAGTGCGCGGCATTCTGCGATAATACGGATCGAGGCTGACTTCCGTGACCGATGAAGCGCCTCGGCGTGTGATGCTAGGATCACCATGAGAACCCTCGAATCAAACACTCGTGTGGGACTTACGAAAAGTAGACCTTGGCTGTCGGCAGTCAGTGTAAAAAATCAGGAAAGGTTGGGAATGTAGAATGGAGCAACATAAGCCGGCGGACCTATACTGGTGGCAAAGGCGAAGAGAGCAAGGAAGGCCTGTTCAGCAAGCAGATGCAGTTAGATGGCCATGGAGAATTACAAGGTAACGGAAGACGCACGAAAACTGCGAGCATGGCAAGTGTGCGAGTGGATTGCGTGGATACTGCGGGAAGATGCAGCCGTCAACTCTGACAGTAGATGCCTGGCAAGATACGCACACTTCCAGATACGGCTGATGAAGAAGCTGGCCACGCGAAGGTGAAAATTTGATCGCAGGAGAGGATAACGACTTACGATTGTACTAGAAGCACGGTGCATGCCTGCCGTATCAGATTGCCATCGTCAGATATCTATCGAATTGCGTTCTACGTGGCATTACCGTCGTCATGCTTGCAGCCTATGAGACGGCAGGCATACGCTGAGACAGGTGCGATTTGACATATGGTCAACAATTACTCACATGGGTACATCTTCCCGTTGCGAGTCGTCCAGTGAGCCCTAGCGCAAACGAGTGTGTAACTGGCACGCACGGGTCTTCGAGGATAGAATACACAGGATCATTGAAGTGAGTTATGAGATACGCATAAGTCAGTGCCGTGGAAAGAAAGACAGTCGCCGTGTTGAAAAGCCTGCGCCATGTCCAGCGAGTCAGAAGGCCCAGTGTATTTAGAAAAGGGCGATAGGAGACGCACCACGCCCCCACGACCTGAGCCCGTTCAGCATGAGCGTGACCAGAAACTCCAACCAACATGACGCACCCATAAAGCCACTTCGGTGCCGTCGTGGAAGCCGAAGAAGTAGAAGGCGGCCTGGTATGCGCTCACCCCGCACGACCTGTTGATACGCGTCAGGACAGAGTGCGCGGACTAACAGACGAAAGCGCACTGACAGTGTTGAGAGGATACTTCCCACCAACAGGGCACCCCTGTCGCCGTCCATGGCCGCCTAGACAGAGCGGGCGTCGCGACCGCTGTCGCAGGGGGAAGCGGGAGGTGTTTTCACAGATATCGATGCGCTGGCTAATAACGGGCGAGCAGTGGATGGTAGATTCAGCTCTTCCTATCCTCAAGTAAGCCGCAGATCGTCTGAGTTTGAAGTTCTTGCTAACTGATATGACGGGGCTAATAGATGATCTCCTTCCTTCGAACTTCGAAGCCGAACGTGGGTACGGATGCAGATCATACGCGGCTGCAATTGCGGCATCCCGATTCCCAGCTACCAACCACTACTAGTAATTATATAACTTACGCTTGACATACCCATCGCGCAGTGCGTGCTGTTTTCGAGTCGGCTGCCGCGCAAGGGTCAGAGAAAGTTGTGAAGAATCGGTGAATGTCTGCGGCCGTCATTGCAGTATACACAGCGATCAGTGGTGGCGCCACGCGTGCGGTACCTGACTAGCGTATCCCCATGTTCGGGAAGGCAACTTGGCAAGTCACCATAGGGGGGCGGATTGGCCACAGTATAATTCATTCGCAAAACCCTTGGCATGACCCGTTCGCAAACCGCACGCTGCCTAAACCTTTGACGAGCATTGACGTCACATCCGTATCTCGACTGAATAGGAGCGCAGGCCGAACGGGCTGCCGCTGCGAACTTCTGGAGGGCACTCACAAATCGGGCTGCTACATGCAGTTGCGCTCGAGTAGCAGCCTCGCAGCATTATAGCCAGCACTTGGACCAATGATTAATATCGTACACAGAAGTGGGAGGCGCGGAGGACACGCTAAACTGCGTGTATCGAGGACACCACCGTGCCATGCCCATCGCCCCCATCGCCCCCAGAGAGCTCTATCTCGTGCTCAACATGTGAAGAATGCACGGACTGGGCATGGGGCGGCTGCCGGTCAGTAGAGAGACTGCTGAATAGGGAAGGGACGCACTGGGGTCTCGTCGTTCGAAAGGCGCAGGCCAGGGATCGTGAACTCGATCGAGGTGCAGCGGTGTGAGCCTTCGTACTGGGGCGCTTGACGCAGAAAACGCTCGCGATTATTCAATCTGAGGGAGATAGCTAGAGTAAGCCCCGGGTCAAGAAGAGGAGCGATGCGTGCGTACGTCACAAGCGCAGAGTTCACGTAGACTAGTGATGATATGAAGGATGAGTGTTCGGAATGAGAAGCAAGACGCCGGTCCGAACGTACCTTTGCTGAGGCAACAGTAAGGGGCGAAGAAGGCGTAGTTGGTCTTATCAGTGTAAGGCTACAAAAGACTTTAGTGTAAGAAGACACAGGGAGGTGGTGTTGGTGGTAGCGCACCAAGATCAACATGAGTGTTTGAAATGTGCTGCGAAAATACAGTTACAAGCTGGGCGACCAAGCAGTGTCGGACAGACATACGTCAATATTATACCGCGCGTGATAAAAAATATCATGAGTTGTTCGATGGGGTTTTTCCTGACGAGAGCATAAGCACCGGCGCGGGAAGGTCGACAATGATATGCACCTCTTAGCAAACTCGTGCCGATGTTGCTGGAGGATGCCCACAAGAGCGATCGTGATGAACAGGTCGAGAGCAGTCTCGACGCTGATGTTGCTGACATACGTTCCCTGAGACACTAATCGGGCAATTGGAGTAGAACAGGGAAGACACAGACATACCATTTCCACCTTCCCTTTGGGGAACCGAAAGCTGTTTAAGACACAACGTTGGGTCAGGTTATCGCAATTGTGGCATATTCAGGCTTACTCGAAATAGGTCATCTCTGTCATATGACAAGTTAGTGAGCGAAGAAATACACGAGAGCGACGAACGCACCTATGCTGGATGCATATGAGTAAACCGCTAGGATTCCCTGCCGGGGTGTCAGCTTCCTGGGATCTAGTGCAAAGACCAGAGAGCGCACAAAGAAGACGACTAAAGCATCGTTTAGCTTGGAGGTTGGGTATACGCTTTTCCGCACTGTGAGACCAATTCAGTTTTTGGAGATGACTTATGATGTAACAATGGAGAGTACGTTTCCGAATCCGTATAATGAAGAATCTAAAAATACGAGTCAAATTTCGACGGGACACCACGAATATTGGTGTACTCACGCATGCACTAAAAATATGATAGTACCCTAGAAAAGGAGAGGTCAGATAACCGAACAGCGGAGAACTTGTAAGTCAAGCTTCGCTACCGTTGTTATGCTCGAGATCTGCAACGAAAAGCGCGGCGGTCAGCCCCGTGAGGACACAATGTACTAAGCAGGAACGTACAGAAAAAGACCTTCCAACACACGGTAAGTCAGTCGTTGAAGAGGAGAGAGATAGCAGCTACGCACCAATCGCTGAGAGGATGATAGACGACAGTGCCGAAATGGTTGATAAAGTAGTTGTACACAATCAGACCCACAAACCACGTCGTCGCCGTGTCGAGAATCCTGACTAGTTGTCAGTATAAGAGGGAGAGAGAAAAGGAGAATGAAACGCACCATAGCGTTATGACCTGGGGGCGATGGAAATGAGATGAGCGACGCGTCGGAAGCAATCGAATGAGTTGCGCACCCAGATCCTGACTATTAGACCATCCTGGTGGAAGTGGGTGAAATAAAAGACCGTTTGTTGTGATGTTATGCCGTACAATCTGATTCCGTCTTCAGCCAAAGATGGGAGCGACCATGTTGAAAAGACGGCAGACTCACAAGGCTGCGAAGATCGATCCAATGAGTATAATACCAATGTCTCCTTGAGGGCGCTCGATCGTTGCCTTTGCAGAGGACAGGGTATCAACAGTCATAGAGGGGAAAGCACAGCGAGGACTCTCGCAACATTAAGGTTGGCGAGAAGAAGGGAAGAGGGGTCGAGTGGGGTCGCGGCGGGGGTTATATTGGGGAAAGAGTGCAGTCTAAGCGACGCACCCAGATCACACGCGATTGGCTCGAGTGCGTAGACTAGATATCCAGGGACGCGGGTCACGCTACTATGTAGTGTTGCCCCTCGCCGAGGCGGATGGTCGCTAGCTCCCTTTAGCCTCGAGCTCCGACAGCCGCTGTCGCCCCCGCGCAGATGATCAGCGACGCGGCGTCGTCTTTCCAGCCTGTCTCTGGAGGTGGAGAATCCAGAAGATGACCTACATCGTCCGCACGACCTGATAACATGAATATAAACGCATGAGACAGTGGAGATGCGGTCAATAGAATTGAATACCGGATGTCGAGATCGAGATTCAGTGTTGCCTAGAGGCAATCAGCATCGAGATTCATATGATTTGCATCCTCGAGGAGGTCACCACATGGCACAGGCGCCCCGGTCCCCACCGGAAATCAGTTGCCCAGTCTGTTGAACATGAGGGGAACTGTGTTCTCGATGATGTTCGTTTGCTTGAGAGCAGACGTGCTACTAGCGACATTGTGGATGCAAATTCGACGGTCGATCATGGGTGTCGGCAGTTCCCGGCTAAGTAGCTGCCGCGGTCGAGCGCGTGGGGACAAAGGCACCGTGTCCTGAAACCTCCACATTCGCTCACAACCGCTCAGGGCAAGCGGTCTCTAGCGGTCTTGACCCACGTATTTGTTTGATTTACGCGGACGCTTGCAGTGTCAAATTGAATAGTTGTTCATATACACGCTCGCGCCCCAAGGATGCACGCGAAGCGCTGTTTTGAAACAACGTCAGTTAGGGTATACGGCGGTCAGAGGCGGTAGTAGGGTGTCAAAATGTCAGACCAAAGGAGTGACAGTACGACAGCGTCAGATGAAGAGATGATGGTGGTAAGGAGAAAGGGCAGTAGGCAGTGAATGGGAATCCCGTAACGTCCATGCCTATGGAGTAAAAGCGTCCCTCGCCCCTCGAGCCCAGTCAATGTGAATACAGTATAGTGCAGCAGACCCGCCTCATCTGCCCAAAAGGAATTCCAAACCTGAGCGAGCCTCTGCACGGTCCGTCTGACCCACGGGCCTCCAGAACGCCATCTATGGTGGAATGAGGACGCCGTTCGGTCGGAACCTGGCGGGCGGCATATGACGGTATGCGATTATAGTAGCATCGCTCCAATCAACACGCCAAGTAGACTTATACCGAACGCTGCGCCTTCCGAGCCGCACAATATCCATCCCGTAGACCTGATGGCGGTATTAGAGGTGGAGGGAGAAGGAGTAACCGCCGAGGATGACGTTGCAGAGGAAGAAGGCGGGGAAGTCGAGGAAGACGGTGATGCGGAAGATGGCGGCGCGGAAGTGGACGGGAACGACAGTGATAGACTCGTGCTCGCAAGCCCGCAAAATTGCTGCGCAAGCGACTCGGCCGAGGAGATGTTCGTCGTGCAGTTCGCCGCGGAGACGCAGGAGAACAAGTCAGCGGGGAATGTTCTGATGTTGTGAAACGTAATTGTGAAAGGACAGGGCGAGTTGGGTGGGGTGGTGTACGTTAGGTCAAGGAAGCGAAAGAGCGGATGAAGAGGGATGACTTACTTATTAGAGCAGTAGCAGTTCACTTCGGTGATACTCGTGCAGTTCGCATCGGCGACTGCGTGTGTCAAGCAGTCCGTAACTGTTGAAGGAACTCGTCAGGAAAGTGGCCCACCACAGAAATCGAAGAGAACGATAGGGTGTGTGATGTTACGGGAGTAATATGGTGGGGAAACAGAACACAGAGAAGGCGAACACGCACCACAAGTCGGATACCCAGACAAACTCGGAAACGGGGCCGCGCTCGTCGATGTCGCGCTCAAAGACCCACTACTCGGATTCACGGTGATAGGAATAGAAGTCACGACGGTAGAACCACGAGAATCGGTCGTCGTGATATTCGCGAACTGTGTGGTGTGGCTGGAGACGGTCGAGGGCGGCGCGGAGCTCGAAGCTCGCGTCGCAGAAGAGGTGGCAGGTGCCGATGATTGTGAGGCGACAAACGCGAAGGAGAGAAGTAGGACGAGTGATGTCGGTAGGGAGAGCATCGATCCAAGCTGCTGAATATGAATGAGTTAGTAACTCGCCGCGGCTTTGTCGTGTCAGCGAGGCTGCTCACCGCCACAACAAAGACAGACTTTCCTATTGATTCCAAGGCCAAATTAGTAGAGCAAGTAGATCAGACCGTGGGCGACCCAAAACGCTTGCAAGGGAGGAACAGAAAACGAAGAGGTAGAGTACAAGGTGAACGTGTCTTTTGCGCACCTTCGTGGCGCGGCTACCGTCGACCGCTGCGTGGGAAAACGGCCCCCAATGGCCGGTGGCCAGCCGGCAGCAACGGAATCGATGCCTCCCGAAAATCAATTTCTACAGATATTTTACAGACAGTCAAACATACCGACCCCTTCTGCCTACATTCCCTCACCTCCCGTTCATCTCGAGTTTTTCAACCGCAGAAGTGCCGTGAGGGTCAGAAAGCTGAGCGAGCTATTTCAAGCTCAGCGAAGGCACGTGCTTACGAGACGTTCTTAGACAGTTGCCGGATCCGTGTCGCTGCAGTCTCGAGACGGTGTAAGTATGTCTACGAAACGCAGAGCCAAGTCGAAGCGACCGGGCAGAAGCCAACATGTACGGACTGTTGATACTAGATCAGACGGCCCTATCATACAGTCTAATTCCCACCTCGAAGGTCAATGGCAATTGGCCGTCTAAATTCTGCCCGAAATTCTGTGTTCCGTGTCATTATTTCGCTACTAAATTACGTGTCGTCCAATTGCAATGGAGTACAGGGGAAGACGGTGACCAGATCCTTCTCTGGATTTGTTTAGTCTCGTACAACGCCGCAAGACATCCATCCGGATCCAATCACAGCTTCGGATGTCCACCGTGCGCGGCTCTGCCCTTGATAAGTGCACCGTGACCTCCAAGTGAATAAGGTTCGTGTATAGAGCGAATCATATACACAGAAATCAGAGAGGAAGCATCTCCGTCTGTATATGGGACACAGGCGTGTAACTCCTTCAAGTCAAGCGTGAGGGCGTGATCCTTTGCGCCTCATGGAGACGATAAGTGCTCCTGTGAGTATCAGCTCAGGGGAACTCAGTGATGACTTCCGATGTCACCAGTCCCAATCAGAAGTGCAGCGCAAGTGTATTGAACAGCATAGCCGATCACGTCGCGTCAAGGCAGTCCATTAAATTACCAAGCAGTTTTTTCCGCCACAAGACAGGGAAAGGAGCCATAAATACGGACCAGGTAAAGTCCATCGGGGTATGCGTGTCTGGTCATGCGAAAGCCTCAAACCCTGCCGAGAGCTTGCTTGTCCTGTGGGGGGCAGACAACCGATAATGGGCCGGCGATGTCACGACTCTGGAGGACCGCCAAGGCACAGTCAGCCAAGAAAGAACAAGGAGCGATGGAGGATGATGATGGTGATGTACCTCCATGGCGCCGAGTGTGATCCTTTTACCCCGCGCACGCCTCACAAGCTTGGACGCCGCAAACACGAAGACCATGAGCAGGGTGGCGAAGAGCGCGCCGTACACCGCGGTGGCGACCGGCCGCTGATCGGCCATGGCGTCGATACCGAACGGCAGCGCGGGCGTCCAGGCGCCGAAGGATTTATACCCGCAGACGCTCAGCCACTGGCGGTTCGAGCTGACCACGGAGCCCTGCCGAGAAGATCAAATTTAATTTTGCTTGTCAAAGCCAGGGGAGATCGGTTCTAGCGCACCTCGACGCGGTAGATAAACTCCGTGAGCGGGATGTCGCCCTTGTGGCCGAATACGTGCAGCGTGCGGAACTCCTCGTCCGTGCCGTTCTTGAACTTGAAGCGAAGGAAGTCGCGGTTGTCCGGAAGCGAGCCCCGGCGCAGCTCGATGGCGATCGCGGAGGCGAATTCGGCTGGGCAGTGCAGGCATCATGTTCCGTTCCCGGTCAGAGATGCAGAGAAAGAGAGACGTACGGATTCCTTTGAGGGTGGGGTCATCCTGGATCATCTCTGTCTGCGTGAACAGAGAGATGAACGCCTGATAGGTCGTGGACTCGACGAGGAACTGCAGAGGGTCGCCGTCGAACGTGATGCGCTCGAGAGAGTTGACGACGGATTGCAGAAGCGTGCGCCCGGCGACTTACAGACGGCATCAGGATCGGGCTGCAATTAGCTCAGCGTGTGAAAATCGAACGTACTGTTGCCGATGCCATTGATGTCACTCTCTGAGAAGACACCTTCCTCGTGGAAGTTTGCCCAGTGACGGGCCTGCTCTATGAAGGTGGGAGGAAGGCGGTGAGCGTAGGATTTGTTATGTGTCAGCTCATGGTTCATGTAGTCGAAGACCTGGAAATGGATCCTCAGTTGAACTGATCTCACATCAAGTGAATGCCTCAAGCTCACATTGACCTGTAAGAAACACGTTAGAGACCATTTCATATTGTAACATGCAGTCCACATACCGCATTAACAAGGGTGGCGGGACGACCAAACAGGAAGTCGTTGGCCTCCTTATAGAAGACGGCAGCCTGCTTCTCGGCATTCTTGAACTTGTCCGACGAATAGAACTTCTCGACATGCGCCTCAAAATTCTTTTCCCACCAATAAGTGGCGTTCAGACAGCGACAATTAAGGCTGCTTACCGGGCAGTCCGTCCAGCTCTCCAGCGAGCGGTCATTGGAGGGTTCCACGGTCTCAGCTGATGTATAATTAGAACCCGGCAACCGTCATCATTCGGAATATCGGGTGGCTGACGTACCTGGGACATACTGGTACCCGCCCAGAGGCGCGACCACGAGCGACCCGTTGGCGAGCTCGATACTGTTCTTCGACGTCGGCGGGAACAGGCCCTGCAGGAGCGCGATGGTCGAGTCGAACACGACGCTGCCCTCTCCGCCGTTCTTGATGCGCGCGTGGACCTGCCCGAGATCGACGAGGTCGGTGCTCACGCCGTGGATGAATGAGGGCGACGACGACGAGAAGTACTCCTTGCGCAGGTACTCGCCAAGCTGGTGCGATTGGACCTAGCAGCGTGCATCAGAACGTGCAACGCCTTACGAGAGTGACTCTGGGCATATAGATACCTCGCCGAGGGGCGTGCTGTCCGTCTGCGCGCTCTGGTACGTCTTTGGATCCTGGTAGTAGTCAACGCGGTCTCCGTTACGCGTAATCACGACGACGCCGCGGACTGTGGGGTGCGACATGTTTGCTGGGCGTAAGAGTTCGTGAGAGGACACTGGAGGGAGTAGACCGTGCAAGTCTGAGGAGCCTCTGGTGCACGGCGTGCGCTCTTATAACGTGCTCTCGGGTGCCGTCAATACTGTCTGCGCTCCAGATCGAGTGCAAGGCAACGCGCTGCTATGTGCGAAGAAGAGGGACTGGGAGTGTGATCAATGGTGTGCACGACACGAGTCCGTTCATGCAAGGCGAAGAGGGACTCAGGCTCGACTTGCACGCGACGACCATGCGACCGATCTCTACCGCAAATTACTTTTCACCTGTGCTGCGGGTAAAGACTATGAGAGACATGTGAAGTCGTTGGGAGGGATAGCTCATCCCCGTAATTCAGGAGCGCAAGCGGCTCAAGACTTGGCGTAGTACGTCTTACGGAGGGTCGAATATGAGCTTCTAGGAGGCACCAGTCGTTTATTGCGCAATTAATGTGCCGTTCGTGCTGTAATGCGTGCGTGGGGTGGCGTTGGCGTCAGTACGCGCTGGAAACATGAGGTCCGTGATAGGTACCCGCGTACCTGCACGCTGAGAAAGAACCAGGCGATGGTGAACGCATTGTTCATGGGACAAGGCCTGTTCATCGATCCCTTGGCTTGGTTTGCGGAGTAGAACAAGCGCAGAACAAAGTGGCCCAACTGACTTCACATAAGGTTGGCGAAGGCGTCAGTCCATCACGTGAAATGGAAACGTGTATGCTTGCTGGATCAGGCCTGGGTATCGAGAACCTTACGAGACGATAGTCTTAGCCTACGACCGATACGGCTGAATAGCGCGACTAAAAGGTCTGTTCAGCGCATGTTATACATCAAAGCAAAATCAGATATCTTGGGAAATAGCGCAGTCACCTG
Organism: Artomyces pyxidatus; assembly: GCA_022160305.1. Taxonomy (NCBI): domain Eukaryota; kingdom Fungi; phylum Basidiomycota; class Agaricomycetes; order Russulales; family Auriscalpiaceae; genus Artomyces; species Artomyces pyxidatus. The sequence goes on along the minus strand of MU277218.1, from coordinate 207,545 downwards.
GACAGAACCTTCGTCCGAATGCAGGAAACCCCGCTGTCGCCTCGGAACGTCGCCGTGCAATGCGCAAACCTTCGTACATCTACTTCTTCTTCTTTCCCTTCCCATGGCCAGCCCCTCCGCTCTTGCTCTGGGCGCCCCCAGCCGCCGCAGCGCCGCTCTCCACGACGCCTTGTGTCGCTCCGCCTCCGCCCTTCTTTTTCCCCCGCGCCTGGGTGTACGTGGCCCGCTCCGCCTTCTTGAGCCACCGCTCCGGATCGGGCGCAGGCGTAACGCCCGGGATAACCCCCTTCGGCACGCGGCGCGCACGCACTTTCTTGGGGGCCGACTTCTGCGCTGCCACTGTCCCGGATGCGGACGCGGACGCGCCAAGCGTCGACGCCAGGACCGAGGAGGCCTGCGCGGGTGGGGGGGCGGTCTCGAGCGCGCTGACGAGCACGGGGTCGAGCGCGTCGAGCGCGTGGAGGTAGTCGGTGTTAATGAAGTCTAGGTGCCGCTGCGCCGCCTGCAGGTTCACGAGCACGTCGGAGTGCTCCTCGGTGTGCTGAGTGATGCGATCAGACAGATGGTGCTAACTCGATGTGCGGCGACGTACTGGTTCTGCCGTGTCGAGAAGCTGATTGTACAGATCGAACGCGGATTGATAGATTCCCTGGCGGTAGTTCTGGAAGCCATGAGCGTCTGCCACGAGGTTGCGCCACGCGTATACGCACCAGCTGCGCCTCTAGGTGCTGCACGCCTCGGTCCTCGCTCTGGCCGCCTGCCTTCAGCTCGTCCAGGATTGCGGTCGCCTCGTCCTCCCGCTGCAGTCGGTACAGAGAGTATGCGCGTTCAAAGGCGGAGGACGGCTGGGATTTCTCGAGGAGAGATAGTGCGGCTGAATATTGCTCCGTTTGCAGGAGAAGGAAGAGCTTCGTCTGAAGCGCGTCCTTGTCTTGTGGGTCCAGACGAAGGACTGTCGAGGGGAACGCAATAAGTACAAAACACGTATAATTGAAGGAAGATGTCGAGGGAACACACTCTTATCGCAGGTTTTCACGGCATTTGCGAAGTGCCCTCCGTCGATCTGCGCGCATAGCGAGGTGAAGAGGCGTCTCAGGCGATCTGGCAGCGAGAGCACGCGCTTCGGCGGGCCCTTTTTCTGCTTTGACTTGGTTGTCGACGGCTTGCCCGCGACAGGCCTTGCCCGCGCTGAAGGCTTGGGTGCCGGCATGGGAAGGGGTACGTTTGTCGGAAAGTTCAAGTCTGGGCTCTGGACGCTGCGGAGAGGGACGCTCCTGTGAGTACCCGGAGACGTGGACGAATTTTGGCGTTCTTCTCAGACCTTGTATGGGATAAACGCGTCGTCTACTGGGCCCGAAGGTACCACGTCCAGACCACGTCGTCAGCTACTTGAGATCGAATTCACATCTAGTTTTACTCACCGCGTGATTGGCTGCCGCCCCGATGATACGATCCTCGAAATGAGACAATACGACAGAGTGTAGAGAAGGGGGTTGCAAACGGGAGCTGCTCGCTGCCGTCGGCGTCGTGGTCGTCGTGGTCGTGGTCGTCGTGGCCGTCGTCGGTGTGCCCGTGCCGGCGGGGCCGCGCACTGCTGAGTCCTGCGCCTCCGCACATTCAAAGTCCGACCGACCTACCTCCGGCAACCATGTCGACGGACGAGTACGCCTCCCCTTCCTCCATATCCTCTTCTTACAGCCCTCAACTGACGCGACGGACAGACAGTCGCCCGCACCAGCGGCAAGGGACGCCGCAGACGCGGATGCGCAGATGCAGGACGTCCCGACCGAGCCAGCGGCGATGGCGGCGGCATCGAAGAAGCGACCGCGCCTGGACTTGACTGTCGAGCCCCGGGAGCGCAAGCGCGGCAAGAGCATATTTGGGCTTGTCCTGGGTACATTGAACAAGGCAAAGAACGAAGACAAAACGCGCAACGCGAGCGAGGCGGTACGTCGGACGCGCACGTCATGTCGTCCAGCGATCCACCACTGACAGGCGCCCCTCCACAGGCGAAGAAGCGACAGTTGATTGAGCAGAGACTACAGGATAAACTGAGGAAAGAGACTGACACTGTCAGGAGAGCCGAAGAGGCGAAAAAAGACAAGACCAGCGCAAACCGCAAGGAGGAGGACTTGCAGCTTAAGGACTCGATCGTGAGCCCCCTGATGCTACCTGGCGATCCGTCTGCTGACTCTGTGTATAGTACAAGCTCCGCCGCACGCGGTTACCTCTGCTCGCAAACTTCCTGTCCACGGCCGACGAATTCCCGCCCGACGACTCGACGCCCCCGCCCACCCGCAACCCGCTATCCACGCCCGCCCGCGCGCACCCCCCACCTCTCTACTACCTCCCTGCGCTCCTCCTGCCCTCTCAAGAAGCCTTTATCGCACGGCGCAAGACCGAGGTGCGTATCCCCTCCCTCGCATGTCCAAGTGGCGCTGACCCGAGCATCTCCCGCTGGCAGGTCAAAGAAGCCGTCGAGAAGGAGTGGGCGCTGTTCCGCGAGGAGCGTGCCGCGGGCATCGAGGAGATCACCGTGCTCCGGCAGCGCGTCGCCGAGGAGGAGGAGCGCAAGCGTGCGGAGCGCGCCGCTGCCGCCGCGAAGGATGCGCCCCCGGCGGGCGACGCACCGGAGCGCGAGAGCGAGCCCCCGCCCCCGCCGCCGCCCGCTGCAGAGATGGAGGTCGACGCGCCGCCTGCGCCCGTGCAAGAGGAGGTGCGCGCAAAGGACGAGCCCGCGCCGATGCAGGCGGACGACGACGACGCGGTGGAGTACTGAGGCGCGCGTGCAAGGTGGTATCTATCTCTCCTGCGTGGGCCGTTGCGGTGCCGCGCGTCGTGCTTTATTGTTCCCTTGCCTTGCTTTGCCCGTAGGTGCTGCAGACTCTGTGTATCTACCCCGTGATCCCTGATAATCATATCCGCACGGCGGCTGTCACGAATCGGGGGCACGGAGCCCGATGGAAACGCCTGCATCGGCTTCTCGCAGCTGTCGCGCAAGCGCAAGGTTCGCGCGGCCGGGGCGGCTTCGAAACCCTGGTTCCCCGGCGCCCTCGCGCACACGCCGTGCGCACAGAACGCAGCTGGCGGCCTGCCTGCCTAGAGCCGTCCAGAGCCTGCGCGCGTCCGCGGGGTTCTGCGGTGGCGGGGCGCACGTCCTCCGGGGCGGGCGCGCCAGCGCAGTGCTTCCCGGGCTAGTGCGCTTTTGGCGCAAGTGTGGGCGTGCGTGGGGCCCACCGTCCCGATCCCCACGCGCGTTCCCAGGCCGGCATTCACATGCACGGACAATGTCAGTCGCGCTAGGTGTGGTTGTGGGTGTTCACGCACAATTCTGATCTGGATTCTGCGAGCGCGATGTCTCAGCACGCGATGGGCCGGCGCACGTCGTCGCGGGTCTCAGGTCGGCTGCGCGCACGCACCCTGTCCCAGTTTATCCCCGGGCGGAATCGATAAGACACCCCAAGCCCCGACAAGCACACCGCAAACAACACCGCCAGCCCTGCGTGCGCCCTTGTGCCCCTCAGGCCTCAGATCCGTGCGGGCGCGCAGCAGCCTAAACGACAGCTCGTCGGGTCCCTGTGCGCCCTGGGCCCTCGGGCCTCGCAGATCTGCTCTGCAGTTTTACATTTTGCATTGATTTTCCACGTGCGTCTGCGTGTGCGGGTTACGTGCGCGCGGCTCCGGGCTGTCGATGTCAGGAGTCAGGACACGATACGGTGTCTGCGATCGCTGATCTCAGCACACATTGTTCGGTGCTCGGTCCAGTCTGCGCACGCGCAGGACATCTGCGCGCGGCCAGGCCGCGCGGAACGCGCATTCCGAGATGTGGCAGCGACGGCTAGGGGCGCACGGCGAAACCGCGCGCCGACGCGACACCGCACGCCCATGCAATGCCCGCTCGTAACTGTGCAAGAGTTGAGTTGTTTGCACCTGGACGATGACGGCGGGGCGGCATGGCTGGGCACGAGGCGCGCTTCGGGGGTTCGTGCTTCTTCATTATGCCTTTACGGATCGGACGCGGGGGCCACGCTCGCTCCGCGCCGAGGGCTTCTCTCGCTTACGGGTACGCGTGTGCGAGTGGGACGAGTGGCGAGTAAGCCAGCCAAGGCGGGCTACAGGGCGAGGAGGGGAGCCACTACTTACATGCAGTGACTACCTGCAGTGTCGCTGAGGTCGCGGGTGCCTGCACGCACCGCCACCCGGGCAGCGATCGGCGGCGGGGGGCTGGACGCGTCTGGCGTTGGCCGTGAGAGGCGCGCCCGCTTTAGGATAAAGTTATCGCACTTCGCACGCCGACCCGGCCCACTGGATCCGCCCCATATCCAGCCAGTCCCCAATTGCCTCCGCACTGTCACCCCGGCCGTTTGTTTGCTCTGACACGCACAATTATTCGATTATTCGTCCCCTGCGTCGGGGGCCAGCGTACATGTACATGCACAGCGTCCGTATCAGTCACAACAGCAGGCAGGAGATGCAGCAGAGCGCAATAAAGCAAGAGCATAAAAGCAAGAGTAAGCGTATGCATAAGGGAATATAATGCGTCGAGGGTAAGCGGTGCAGTGGAGGTGACCAGGCTGAATCGAGAATGCAACAAAGTGTATGGCACAGTAAAGCCGAAGCGACAGTGAAGCGCGCCGCCCGTGGAAGTTGTATGCAGGTATATCGGCGGCGCGGGACGAACCAGGGACAGAAAAAAGGACGGGGAAACATGCAAGACTGGATAGTGCTACAATGCCGACAGGTGTGCGCAGGCCACACATCACTGGACGTCCCATCAGAACCCCATCATTGATCGGCCATTGCGAGAGGCACGCACCTTGACGAGATACATTACGTGCAGCGCGGAAAACAACTTGACGAGGAGACAGATGCAATATTGCGAGGATTAACTTAGCGGGCAGTCACAGGTGCAGCGAGTGCGGCGACGCAGGGTACGCCCAGCGTGGGTCGAACGCGTCCTCCATGATCCCCCCGAACGCGGCGTCGGGATGCAGATACGACGCGGGGTCGCTCCCACCCGAGACGTCGCTGAACGTCGCGCTGATCGGGGAGATCGGCAGGTCGTGCATGAACGAGGGCTGCGGGGGTACGGTCAGCTGTGTGCACACCATCCAGGACGGGGGATACCCACGTCGCAGTGCAGCAGCGGGAACGCGGCTTCGAGGCCCGTGGGCGACGCAGACGGCGTCGAGGACGACGATGCGGACGACGAAGAGGGCGACGCCGCCGAGGAGGGCTCGTTGAGCTGGTAGACGACGGTGAGCAGGACGGTCTGCTGGGCCGCGTCGCCGTCGTGGGTCTGGACGATCTCCTGCACGATCGAGTAGCGTCCGGGGTCTAGCCACACCACACACCCCTGGTCAGCTCGCTGTTCCTAGCCGCCGGGAGCGACCCGACCGAGAGAGAACAAGGGCAGACACGCACCATTCGACTGGCACAGGCGCTCCCAAAACTGAGGCACAAGGGCCGTGCGGTACAGGAACAGCGGCGCGTCGCCCGCACCGGCGGGGTCGGCGGGGGCGCAGGAGAGCTCCGCGACGTCGGTGTGGATGCAGTTCCCGTTGAAGTACACCGCGCACGCGCTGTGTGCACGGACAAGCGCGGGCGACGTGAACGTGACCGCGGGGTCGATAGCGCGGAGCGGGCGCGCGCGCGGCGAGTGGAAGACGTTCACGGCGGACGCGGCGGGCGAGTGCGGCGGGGTGAGCAGCGGCGCGCCGAGCACGATGCCGGACGCAGGCGCGCCGGGCGAGGGCGCCCACTGCGCAGACGCGGGCAGCACGTCGATGTGCACGAGCGCGCGGGCTGAGCGCAGGGTGGGGCGGTCGGGGCCGGTCGAGGACGCGGACGACGAGCTGGACGCGGCGTCGGAGGCGTCAAAGCCGCCCTCGGGGGCGTCGTCGGGCGAGGAGAAGTCGCGGTTGGAGAGGAGCTTGAGGACTGTGGTAGTAGGGTGTGAGTGGATGCAGGAGAGGGTATGAGAGGAAGAGGCCACGGACTGCGTTTGCCGCCACATGTATCACGTAGCTGCTGGAGGCGGGAGCCGACCTGCTTCGCGGTCCTGCGCTTCCCGGTGACGTGAAAGATGTAGTCCGAGATGAAGCGGTTGCGGTTGGGGAACCTGCTGAGGGAGCGCGTAGAACGGGAGGACTCTGGACGGTACTTGTCGAGGGCTGGGGACGGGGAGCGGGGGATGAGTCTGGCGGGGTCGGAGGCGCCGACGGAAGCAAAGGGCACGTACCCTCTACGAGTGCGGCCTCGAGGTAGGGGGGCCATACTGCCTCACCCTTGCCCTTGAGGGTCTTCCAGGACTTGCGGCCGGAGACGATGGTGTTGACGGCGTCGCGGGTGCGGTCGTCGCAGGCGAGGGGGTAGGAGAGGTCGTCGACTGCGGACATGCGAACGTAGTCTGCGAGGTGGGTGGACATTTTTGAGACGAGGGAGAGTCGGGTAGGGAACGACGGGGGGAGCGGACTGGGGGCATCCTGGAAAGACGCGGGGGGTTATATGGCGGGGGAGGCGTAGCGTGCGCTGCTCCCTTTTTCCACAACGGATACGTTAACGTGCGTTAACGGATAGTCTGACGGATATGTGTTTAATTTCGCGGAATAGGGTATAATCAGCCCGGCGAGCGTCCGGCCATAATTAATCCGGGAGGTCTACCACAGGTCTACCACAGGTCTACCAGCCATCGAGATTTCCTCTTCCCACGCCTCCGTCTCCGTGCCGAAGAACCCCATCCCCTCCCGATCCCAGGAGCCTCCATATCCCCTACCCGTCCCCTCCTCTTTGCAACCCCCCCTGCAGCATAGCCGCCCCCGGCGCGCCCAAAGCACCGGGCCCTCTGTTATGGCCAAACCGCCCCCTCACGTAACCCCCTCGCCTCGACGACACCCATCTCCTCGCGCCCCGTCCAGCGCGCGCGTCACCGTCTCTGCGAATAGAAACCACCCCTCCAGCGACGGGGGGTTCTGCCGGCACGCCCCCATCCAATCCGCGCGCGCCGCCAATCAGCGGCCGCAGCCAATCGCACGCCCCAGCCAATCACGGCGCGCGCCGCGCCTCCTCGGCATCCACGCTCTGCGTTACGGCAGCCCCGCTCGATGTGATCCTGCGTGCGCTCGGCGTGCCCCGCGCGAAAACACGAGCTCGCGACGATCCTGCGCCCGCGCTGCTCGGCACCCAGGACGTCGACGCGCCTTCCATGCCCAATAGCCTCGCGCGCGCCCGATCCCCCGGGCGCTGCATGCGGGTGACACGGCATGCTGCGTCGACGCGTCCGAAGCCCCGCGCGCGCTCGCTTCGCTGACGGCTGAGATGTCGCTGTCCAGACAGCGGCCCAATAGCTGCCGGACCGGGCGCTGTCAGTACATGTCAGTGTCCTGCGCTGCGAGAGCGGCCAGGCAGATCGCGTGCGCGTGCGATGCGAATCTTAGGTTGCGAGATCCCATCTCAGCGAACGTCCCCGCCGGCGCCCCGCAAGCCCTCCCGCCGCGTCTTTCGCACCAGCCGTGCTTCCCATGGGAGGCGGACATGCGTCGCACGAGCCCCAGAGTGGACTAGCCGCAGCCCGCAGATGCATCGACGCACGCTCAGCAAAGAAGCATGCCCTAGTCTGGTATTCCGAGTCAGGATGCCGAGTCGAGTATTACATACGTGGGGGGGTATGTGCACATCCGTATACGCGTCCGTACACGTCCGTCAGTAGTATAGTACGGTCTCTAAGGATGTGTATGGTATGGAAGGAAAAATCCGAGAAAAGTACGCGAGCGGTGGAACGTGAATATCGTCGCCAACAGTCGCCGACACTAGAGTCCGATGTGTATCCAGCGACGAGCAGAGTCCAAGAACACGACGTGGTCCGAAAGAGGCTAAATGGTGGACGAGGACGTTGTGCCGTAAGCGAAGCACCGAGCCCAGCCAGAAGCACAAACGAGTCCGCGGCGCGCAGCACCGAATCGAACCGCCACATACCCGCCCCGCCTGCCTAATTCGGCCGCGCGACGTTAGAACGCCGCCGCGTCCCGCTAGTGGCGGTGGCGCCCCCGCACGCTGCCGTCGGCGTCACCGCCCCGCTCGAGTCCCACGCGTTCCCGTAGCTGCACCCCGCGATCGCAGTCATCGCGCTCGCAGTGTCCTTCGCGTCGAACCACCCGTCGCCCTCCTTCACCGCAGGGGTGAGCGTCGGCGGCGGCAGCGTCGACACCGCCGCCGTCGGCGTGTACGTCGGCAGGTAGCTGTACGGGATCCCCGTCACCCCAGACAGCGTCGCCGGCGGCCACTGCCCGAACGAGGATACCGCCGTCGCCGCGATCGTCCCCGCCCCCGCCCCGCCCGTCTGCCACGCCGAGTACGTCCCCGCGAACGGCGCCTGCTTTGCCCCCAGCTGCGCGCACTTGCCCACCGCCTTCCGGGGATCGGTCGGCATCCACCCGTTTTGCAGCCCCAGCTGGTACGACCACAGCGGGGCCTCCACGCTTCCCGAGGTCGACGAGTTGCCAATCTAAGCAAGAACCCCGCAAAAATGCGAGAGATTCGCGCACGCAAGTCAGCATTACGGTCATCAACCCCCACAAATTGATGACGACAAAAAGTCGAGGAAGGAAGTCGAGGGAGCAACGGAAGGCTACCGCGTGTCCCGAAGGAGCAACACCCCAAAAGGCAGAAAATGTAAAAAGAAACGTCTAAATGACGCCTTCCGAGCTGCCCGTCACTTAGTCGTCCCCACCTCTCGAAGAAACGCACCTTCCAAGTCCAGAACCACCAGTTCTGCGTCGCATCCATGCTCGCCAGCGCGTAGTCCATCAGCCCCGCCTTGAACGTCGCATTCCAGTTTTGCCAGTCCGTAAACTCGGTGCAGTTCCCGGGGTACGATGACGTTCCCTGCGTGCCAAGCAGATACAGTCCGCAGTTGTTGTAACCGTTGCTGAACTCCCCCGCAACCGTCACACCGAACGCGAGCTGGCTGCACACATACGACGTCAGCGCCCTCCATCGCGGGGAAGCCCACACAGCTGTGGTGCTCGCTCACCTGTCGTTGATGCTCGGGCCCCACGAGTTGCACGCCTGCTTCGGCCACACGCCACCAGGCTCCCCCACGCCATCGTCGGTGACGAGCGGCGAGTCATTCGGCTGCCCGTCAAACGCAAAGTACGGGTGTGTGTCGAGCACGACGCGATCCGAACCCGGAAGGAAATCGGCCCACTTTGACACTCCCAGAAACCCGTCGTGGATAGCAATGTACGGCCCATTGCCCGCACCGTAGCCTGTGATATTGCGAATCATATCGTGCGCCTCCAAGTAGCTGTAGTGTCAACGTCAGCGATTGCGAGCATGCTGCACTATTAGTCATAGCCAGAAATGTTGGTGCACGTACAACGAAGTGATCTCGTCCTTCCCGATGGTCTGCACTAACGCTTCATTCACGATGCCGAAAAGCGGCACCACATCGCGGTATTCGGGCTGTGAGATGAACTCCGTGATAATTCGGATGTAGTCCAACGTGCGCTGTGCGTTTGCGATCCCCATAATGCCGTTCAAAAAATTCACTTGGCCCAGCTTCCCGGAGTGGTTGTACCCTGTTCGGTCGTTCATCCATTATACCGCGCGATGCGTTGCAAAATGAGTTTCAGGTCCACGTCAAACGTCAGTTAGGGAGCGCAGCCGAAAAGTGAAAGATCGCGCACCGTTCTGCGACCCTGGGACCGTGTGAAGGTCGAGGTAGATACGCAAGCCATATTTGCGAGCCCACCCGATGAGGCGCAGGATGTACCTGCAAAAGCAGAATGCGCGCGCATCAGCGCTTATTCGTGTGCAAGGCGAATGCGCAGCGGGCGCTTGTTTCACTCCCTGTCACTCACTTCCACGACACTCGCGCAAGGAACGGCTCGCCCTCCCATGTATCAATCGCCCAGTACGGAATCGGTACTCTGATCCAGTTCATCCCTGCACCAGCGATATCGGCCAAGTCTTGCTCGGTCTACACACGCCCACGCCGTCAGACACGAGGAACACAGCCGGAGGAAGGACCTACAATGAAGGTGTCGTAGTGTGCCTCGAGTTGTGCTTGCAGACCGCTCCCACTTGACGTGTCCGCAGCCATCGCCTCGCTCAGCGTCCACTCGTCGACCGTGCCGGGGTACTTCTGGAACAGATACGGCGTGATGAACGGCTCGAGCACGAACAGCCCGCCGATGTTCACGCCATACACGCTGTCCTGGCTCCACGTCCAGCTGGTGTTGAGCGGGGGCGTCCACGAGTTGGGGCGCGCGTCCGTGTTGAACGGGTCCTTCGGATCGTCCACCCCTTCACACCCACGGGTCAGTGGAGCACGCGCACGCGGCGCAGAAGCGGAAGCACGCACAATATCCCCCGAACGGATTGGTATACGTGAAGGTCTGCCCGTTCGCCAACTGGATCGTCGAGCCATCGCCCCCGGTCGTCGCGCCGGTCGGGCTCTCGGGGTTCGCCGCGCCGCCCCCTCCACCGCCGCTGCTCGACTTTTTGGGCTTGATCACGACGAAGTAGACGGGAAGGACGACTGCCAGGACGACGACGGCGAGCACTATCGCCGCGGCAAGCCATAGGAGGGGGCGTTTGTACGGCGGCGTACGCGTGCGAGTGCGGGCGCTGGCGTCGGTGTCGAGGAAGGCGGGTTCTGGCTTGTCTTGTGCTGTGAGGAACGGCGAAGAGGGCGAGGGCGATGATGGTCTGTCAGCCTCGTTGAGGTTTCCCTGGCTCTGGGCGTACGACTCGCGGGGCGTGGCGATAGAAGGCGCGAGCGTGGGTGGGGCGAGGTCGAGGGGGTTGCTGTCGATGTTCAAAGGAGTGTGTAGCGGTGTTTGATAGTCGCTGGGTGCGTCGGAGGTGGGGCGGTCGACGCTCGCCATGGTGAGGGACGGGAGGGAGTGTATGTACAGGTGGTGGTCGCAGTTCAACAGAGGGACATAGCAGGGAGCTGTAGGGATCCGGAAATGGCGAGGACGCCCCTCGAAGATGATGCAGAATGTGCCATCGTCGTCACTCAAACAGCGGGCGGCTATTTTTAGAACGCTGCTATTTCTGCGAGTTCTCACGACAGCATGCTCCCCCGGCACTCTTGTGCTGCTTGCTCAAGCACGTCGATGCGTGGCCCCTCTGTGCATTACTCAAGTCGCTCAGCGAGACGGAAATGCACCGTTGGCCATTGCAATTGCGTCGATTATCCTGCAGCAATCATGACGTCGGCGCCGCGTACCTACTTATTATAGCACACATGCTCTATATTTGGTGCCTGCTTATTTAGCGACACTCACCCGGAGCTCAAGCAGCTCGACGCCTCTGACCAGTGACCACAAATTGAAGCACCACTTGACTACCACTGCTGACAGTCAGAGAGCACATATGTCCTACGAACGTTGCCGGTGCAGGACCGCGGGAAGCATCATGCGCCACATCTTGTCTCAGCGGAATTCGCAAGGAATTCGCATCCCCGCGTGGCGTGCGGAGGTGCAACGAGCCGGAAAAATATCGTGTGACCACAGGGTAAAGGAGACAGAGATGTGCGACCGGAAGAGTCATTATTCCCGACAGGCGCAAGTCGTGGCAACCCTGTACTAGTAATACGCCTGCGACGGGGACGGACGGCGAGGGTCCATCACACGCGCGGAAAGCAACTCCCGACTCCCCGCCCACAGCCATGAAAAAACAACGCACGCACGTTACGATGGGGAGACGGGCCAAGATAATGCGGACAAGGCCAAGACCGAATCAGATGACACGGGCGAGAGCACCCGCATCGTCCGCGACGAACGTTCAGGCGTACGGACCCGCACCATTCCATGCTGTGCTCATGAAGCTGGCTGCGTGCAAGGAGGCGTTAGACGAGGCCGCCCAGAGACGCACATACTAGGAGACGGTCGTGCAAGCTGCGCCGCCGATTGAATTCATACATACATATGATGCGCCGACGAGCGTCTTCGATAATGCACGATGGAATTGGAGGTTCGAGAGGCGCGATGCTGCTGCACGTTATGCGTCATATATATAGAGTGGCGGAGGACGATGAAGGATGTTTGTGCACGCTTCACGGCTCTTCCACCTTCTGCCAATCCTGCGTGCATGCTGTGTCTGGCGCGAGAGCGCGTTTGGTGAGTGTTCGACTTTCAAAGATACTTGTTCAACGTGGAGTTGGGAAGGATTGTCGCGGGTTCAGTGCGTGTATTGTTGGCAGCTGAAGAGCACGCAGGCTGCACGAAGGTTTGGGAGAAGCCGCGGCAGCCCAGAAAGGCAGGCTCGGCTTGCGCGCCGCGGAGTCGGGCCGGTGCGTCGCGACGTCGCTCGTCTTCGCGCACGTCGTCCTGCTCGTCGTACGTGGTCTCCGCACATTTCGTCTCCGCTTCCTCTGTCATCATTAACAGGTCATACTGACAGGAAGCTGCATGCACGTCGCGATTTAGTGCGGCTGACTATACCCCAGGTACATGGACGTGCACGCAAATAGCTGAACACCGCACGTCGAACTTCTGCGTGTTCGCGTCGATGGTGCGAGCGTGTACAAAGTCACCATCAGAACAGGCCTATGGTTCTGTGGCGCCGCCGGTTTTTTGCACCCCAGTATGTGCCATCCTGCATTAGACCGCTGAAACCCGACCTCTCCTAGCGCTGTCACCTCCCGCGAATCTATGCTAAGCCTTTGCTCGCTTGTAGGCTGCCAGTCAGGCGTCAGGGTGGCCAAAGATACAGTATCACGTGGAAAAAACTGCACAGAAGGTTCTGATGCGCCTCTCTGCGCCTGTCCGCCAGCACCTACAAGGGTCTCGGTAACGCATACACCCCGATCCATGGACACACCCCCGAAAGCCTTCGGGATCGAGCGACGGTGGCGCTGCGAATCCTCGGTCCTTTCACAGGCCGGAAACCAGGCTCTCTATTCTTCCGATACCGGACGCGCTGTCAGAATAGAGGGGGATTAAGGGATGATGGCCTGTCGAGGAGTGCCATGGCGTAATTTGCGCATCGACGGGGGCGACTATGCCCATTCGTGGAGGCGATATCACGAGGCTCAGCGCTGGGCGACGGGGATTTGAAGTTGCTGGCGGACGGACGCGTCCGGCGACAGACTGGGGTGCGTAAACCGTGCCTCTATTGCCGGTTAAGATATGATTCTTACGACAATTCATAGGGGGCTGACAGTCTTTCTTGCGAGGGGACAGGAGATGTTCCAGAACAGAGACGGGGATGAACTGGCCCCATCCTGCGATATTGATGGATCATCGCGTGTGGAGCACTTCCATGGTCCCTTCGAGTTCCCGGTCCTGTGATTGACTTTCTGCATTGCTATCACGAGGCAGAAAAGAAGTCAGGAAGTCGAATCCATCTTCAGTTTAGCCACGAAGCCGAGGACCAGTGAGAACACGTTGCTCATACTGGGAGGGAGGGAAGAATTACAGGACTTCCGTGAGGTGAGTGACTGCCTCTGAGTCTATACGCATGTGGACATTTGGGGATATCACGCGTTTCAAGTGGCCGGCTGAGTGGCCACCAAAGTTTCAGTCTTTGAAATGAGCGGCGGAAGCGAATGTATGTTCTATCTTGATCTTCCGTGCCGCTGTGTATCCGCACTGACCTGATCTCTTTGTCTGCATCACAGGAGCTTGGATATCACAAGTCAATGGCTTTACCCCAATAGATGTATTGACAGGGACGTCGAAGGTGCGACGACTCTCTATGCGACGGCAGCATCGAACCTGACAATGCATCGAGGGCTGTCGCCGCGCCGCTGCGAATCTGGAACCATTATCTGCATCCGCCGGGATACGTAAGGTGCTTCCGAATATCCAGAACATGATCGAATGTGAATGCGCGCCTCGATCTGCTCCAAGTTTCCGAAGTGGTGTTTTTGGCAGGCGGTGTTGAGTAATAATGTGATATCACGAGGCGGCGGAAGGGAATCGCGCCTCAAATGGTCCTCGCAGCCGAGGGGATGGTATGGAGAACACCTCTCGACCCGCGAAGATCCCGATGCCAGCCAGCGCGCGGGAACGGCGCCCCCCGTTTGGTGCGTCCGCCTCCGTTTCCATCCACCGTCGTCCTCCCGCCTGTATCCTCGGGGATTTGCCCCATGGCGTGTCTGCTGCTCGGAGATCCGCTCGAACGCGCTGCCTGGGGATCTGCTCGATCGCGCGGAGCCCTGGTTGACTGCCCGTCCCCGTTGTGGCTTGTTCGCGCCCGTACCAGGCATGCACTGTGCGGCGGCGCTGTGAAACGCGCCCCGCGTGACATATTCACATGCATGCACGGAGCGGTCACGTCGTCTGGGTTGCTGCGCCGGGACGTATCGGTCTGCAGGCTTGCAGTTGGGGTTGGAGAAGTTGGACATAGGTTTACCCCCCGGGCTCGATTTTTTCGGGGAGCCGAGCGGGGAGGCGGTGGAGATGCCGGCCGCTATCCCATTTTTTTTTGCGTGCTAAGGGGTTGTCGGACGCTGCAGGGAAGAAATCGTGAGGCTAGGGACTTATTCTCCTCCGACGCGGTCGGAGGCAGCCGACGTATAATGTGGTTATTGGTTCGTCCAGTAAGCCTCCCGTGGATATCTGCGACACTCAGGAGGTCAGAGATGTTTTCACCGGGCACCGGTCTTCTCTTTCTTTCACCTCTATCTGACGTCCTGAGGTTCTGCCGTGGTCCAGCAGTGGTGCTGGAGGCTTGTTGTCCGTCCGTATGCATCGGAGTCCGTTGCCGCAGATGGTGCTGCTCCTGTTCCGTTCTCCTGACGGCAGTTGCGCCCTCCGCGACCCAACTTCGGTACAATTTTCTCTCCTCGAATTGACGACTGACGCGCAGGGCGCCGATCTACTGATGGCAGCCTCTCATCTGTACGCTGGAACAGGCACCTCGCGCGAGGTTCGCAATCTGGAGGCTATCAACGTCTAATCTATCAAAAAGCCACACAGACAAGGACAACGTCGGCAACCGGCTTTCGCTATGGCCAGCCTCTGGCTGATCGCTAATATCAGCTTTCTGCCCTTTGTGCCGCTTTCGCAACGTCGTTCCCACGTGTTCTCGTCGGGGCGCTTGCGGCTTGTCTGCGACGACGGCCTATCGTCGGATGCCTAGCGTAAGTAAGTAAAACTTCGCTGGGGCGGCGCCGCCTTCATGAGACGGCCGTGGTCGTCGCGCGCGCTATCGTCGTCGCCGGGTCCTCTGGTGGGCCGTGACCCGTACGTATGTGCATACGCGCCGGACAACGCAATACAGCGCTTAGCGTGCGCAATTCGAATGTATGGGGAAATCTCCACTTCTGTGTCTTAATCTCGCTGACGGCCGATCGCTTGCAGGGCTCTGCAAGCAACAGCCTGGGGCTTGGTTCTTGCTTGCGCTTGCGGCGCAGGGACTAACTTCGCGACATATGTTTATGCGTACAATAGGCCCCAGGCGATGCGTTAGTGTATATCCGGAAACGGGACGTAAGTTTCGCGAAGGAGTCCTATACAGCTCCAGCGTCCTTTCTGGCTTCTCCATCGCTGCCGATAGCTGTGGTAAGATTAACGGACGCCGCACCAGGCTAGACAAGAACTCATCCCCCATACCCTGATGACTTCGCAGTGTTCTATCGGACGCCTTCGATATCGCGATGGGCTCCCATGACTCTTCGTTGATTGTCGAAGTTGCTAGTTCAGATCGCACAGGACATGTGTCGGGACGACTTTCCGAGGTTAACATAGTGAGAAGCACTGCTTGCTCGATTCATTATCTTCGGGACCCGGCTAACTTACCCGATTGTAGATTACGACATGCGATGCTATGGGTGGTTAGATTGAAGTCGTCGTCGCCGACTGCAGACGCAGCTGCCGGGCGCTCGTCGCGAATGAGGTGGCTCTTCTCGTCAACACTATCTAAAAATGTGCAATCCCGCCGATGGTGCACGCGTTTCAATTTCAACAGGGATGGCGTACGTCGTGATCCACTTCCAGATCAGATACGACTGTAACTGCGGCTGCTAGGCTTCGCGGGTTCTCCGTGGTCGTATATGACCAGAGACGGCATCGGCGCTCAAAATCGAACGAGAGAAGACAGCACACGACATCCAGAGCCCTTCTCCCGCCTTTGGTCCGCGCGATGAAACAGCGAATTCTGGGCCACTGAAACAAGGTTGCGGCGGGCAGCCTTGCGGTCGGTGAATTTGCGAAGCGTGTGGTAAGCCAGATCGGCAGGAAATCGGGAGTGTGTTGATCATTACAGCATCCACATGCTTGGATCCTTCTCTATGGCCCATGTCACGTCAGTTGGATTTGTCGCTTTCCACATCTTGTCGTCTATTTTCACGAACACGTATCTTGACCCCTTGCCGTCTCGATGCCGCGTCTTACTGTGCGTCTCCCCCTATTGCATCATCCCGGCGCAAGGTTGGTTGCTGAAAGTCTAATGGGGTACCAGGGTCTTCGCGACATGGAAACTGGCAAGAACGTGTTCCCGTCATTCGGCTATGGTATAGCCGTAGACCTCGGAAGCCTATCGAACGTCGAGTGCTGTACGTACAGCAGCCAGTAGATGTTTGTGACTTCCGTTGAGGCGCACGACTCACGGACCAGCGAAATACGTGCGAAGTGGCCAATATCGACCACCCGCTGTTTTCCATCCACCGAGATGGTTTATTTCCGCTTCTCTGACGTCGTGTCATGCCTCGCGGCGCCGCCAATATTACTTACGAACTCGACGGATATTCGTCTAGGCCAAATTCCGTCCGACCTTACACATCCTCAGGCTCGCGCACTACCGGCCCGCCTGCAATGTCGCTTATTTAGTTCGCGGGGACCTCAATACAACCCAATATGACGGCGATGTTGGATATCTGCCTTTGTGACACGTAATTGTCAATTTAGTATCGATGATTTACAGTGATCAATTTCCTCGAGGCCCATCTTCCACGGTAGACCGCGGAGTCCAATAATTTGACAAGAACCCTGAGAAGAATTTCGTTTGCCGTAGGAAGCGTTAGCCTACGTTAGCCTAAACCTTCGCGCTTCAAGTCCTCGCTTATTCAATGTAGTCGAAGCTAGAAGGCGACATCAAGTCCCGAGCGAATTTTGCCTCCCCGAGTATTCTATTTGACGTTCAAGTTGGTGGGTGCTGCATGCTTCTCTTGTCCGTTATCAAATTCTCTCCTCCAAATAGTGGTATCCGGGAAGACAGAAGCGATCCACCAAGATTGCCAATACTCTATGCCTCGATATCCGACTTGGCAGTGTCTGTCTTCGGTTGCTCTCAAATTTCAACACCGCAGAGGCTGCGACGGCGGCGCACCAATGTGAGATTCCCCGGCACTTCTCCCTCGCTAAAGGCAGTGAATTTGGTGCATTGTAATACAAGTGATCGTCTCCTAGGGGTAAGACGTCTCATGGCTGACGGTTCGTCGTGGGGAGGCTGTAGCACGTCTAGCCGGGGATTAATCTCTTGCGACGTGACATCTTGTCGTGAGAAGGAACCCTCTCATGGAAGATGAACACCTTTTCCCAGTAGCGGAGTCCCGGCAGGAATTCGGAAGGGCGGTCAGCGGGTCCGCTGGAACAGCGGTGGGGTCAAGTACGTTACCCGAGCCTAGTGCCATGGAGAGTCGGAACACGCTTGCTATCCGCGTGAGACACTCTGATCCTTTGAAGATAGAACCCCCGAAGCGATGACGCACGGCTGACGGTGAAATATAGCGGGCATCGATGTTATCGCACACGGTCGGAGTGCGCGTCGCTTCCCCAGCACGAGGGTTGGCGCAAAACGCACCCGGAATTTCGAGATACCTACCGAAGGAAATGACTCGCGATCATTAAGGGCTTCCCCGGTTCTCCGAGGTTAGCCGTATGTCTCTTGGTAGGCGACAGATCGCCAGATCGTTGCGGTGTGCACCTACGCGGAGCGCTCGCCCGGCGGGTCAGCGAGCTGGTCTTCTGGGTAAATTGATTCTTCGACTATCGTGGCTGCTAGTCCGATCCGAATCTTCGCTTGTGCACTGCTATTCGCAAGGCTAACTCCTCCTGTTGAGATGGGGAGGTATTCGGAATCTCTGTTCCCTTCGGAAATAGAGCGGAATGAACCTGAGTGCAGCTCAACATCTGTAATCTACGGTCGCACAGAATGTCGAACTCCTGAACCGCACGCTCGGCGAATGCAAATGAAGAACAAGAACATTCTGCGTAATCTCGGTCACAATAGACAAGGTCTTGACATCGCAGCGCCCAGTCATCCTCACATTGCGCGGAAGATGGCCGGTATTTTCGGCGTCTCTATTGACTATTGCACAGACAAGTAGTGACAAATACACGCGACTATTCAACAGGTTAGGTAGGCTCAGATGGGGACACGGGGGGAGGATTCCGAAGGAGGGTAGCATGAGGTATGTGTACACAGGATGAGAAGGTGATTTGGATAGAGTCTTCGACGAGGCTGGGACTGTTCCTGGGAAGGACAGGGAGGCGCGTGGACGCAAACACAAGTACAGATTGTAATTTGATACATTAGAACGAACTGCATACCAACCCAAAAATGCATCAGCTTCCATCCCGCACATCCAAGCAGGCTCACACACCTCTATGTCAATACCGCATGTGCAAGGTCACAAAGCTCAATCACCCTTTCCTAGCCCCGCCCACGGTCAGTACCAGCGGTATTGACGGCGCACGGGCGATCGTGGTACGCTTCCGTAGGCTCACGTCGAATTCGAAGCCCTCAGGCTCAGATGAGTCCGCGCCAGTCGTCGTCGTCGTCGCAGAGGTCAAGTCGCTCGACGCGGGGGGTGAGAGCGATGTGTCGTCGTCGTCAGCTTCGTGGCGCGCACGTTTGCGCCCGGCCTGCTCCGCCTCGTCGCGGCGGTCGGACATCTCTTCCGTGCTCCTTTTTTTGAGGCGCCGCAGCTCCGAGACCGTGAGGGACGAGAACATGCCGAGCGTGCGGGCGCGTTTGGGCGGCGTCCCTACCTGAGTGTCGCGGCCGTGAGCCATCCGGATTCCCATTGCGTCGCGCAGGCCCTCGAGATCGCCGTCCGTGTCGGCATCGTCGGTGACTCCGGATAGGTCATCATCGTCCTCGCTTTGTAGCTCCCTGGAAGGACGCTTGCGGGGGGTAACAGCCACGGTGTACTTAGCGTGCTCGACCTCGTCGACGTCAGAGAATTCATCTTCATCTTCATCTTCCTCTTCTTCCTCTTCCTCTTCTTCCTCCTCTTCGTGGTAGACGGTCTCTGGGATAAGGATCTCCGCAGAGGAAATTGGTCGTTGAGGGGCTACTACAGGCGAGAGTGGCTGGGAAGGTACAACTCCGGGATTCCTGGCAGCGGCAGCTGCAGCCGCGGCGAGACTTGCTACTAACGCTGCGCGCGCGCATGTCTTGCAGTTGCAATGATACAAAGGGTTGCAGGCTTCGCGCCAAACCTACACGATCGTAATCTGTAAGACACTTGGCATCATTACTCAAAAGCATCACATACCGCCTTGAACGCCTCCTGGCTGAAGCTTGGTAAGTTCTGTAGTGTGCTGGGGATGTATGGGATGGTGTGAAGTAGATTGGTCGGTTCGGGAGGTGTCGTGTCTCCGAAAACACGCACGGTCGCTTCGGTGGGCGACTCGGTATCCCTGTCCTTTTTGGAGTCGGCGGGTGGTGGTGATGGGGTGGTTTGCAGAGTCGCGGTGCTCAGCACCGGACTGGTGGTATGCGACCCGTCGGACTTCGAGCTGGAGCTAGCATCGTCCTCTCGGTCTTTGGGTATTTCTGCGTCTCTTGATAGGAGATACTCGCGCGTCAAGTCTCTACTCCACGCCCAGGGCTGTTGCAACGCGTGCAGTACGTCCTCGATAGTCATGCGCGCGGCATTAGCGATTGGATCTCCGTGACCTTGGATCACGATGCGCGTCACGACATTCTGCATCGCGTGGAGGAGGATGGCCCGCATTTGTTTTTGGAATATCCTGTACAGATAGTCTGCGAGGCCAAAGGTAGGCGCAGATGGGACGTCGATTGTGTCTCGAGTAGGGTGCGCCACCCCACTATCGTCTTCCTCGAGAGACCAAGGTGCTGGGTGCTTCGCGACTATGGGGCCCACCTTATTGCAGTACCAGTCATCTGCAGGGCTTACCCAGTAGCCATCTAGAATACGAGTGCGGGCCCAGTCTGTCGCGGCAAGGTCACGGACGCCGCCCGCCTCCTCGGACATCATAAGCACGTCGTAGTCCTCCG
Organism: Artomyces pyxidatus; assembly: GCA_022160305.1. Taxonomy (NCBI): domain Eukaryota; kingdom Fungi; phylum Basidiomycota; class Agaricomycetes; order Russulales; family Auriscalpiaceae; genus Artomyces; species Artomyces pyxidatus. The sequence goes on along the minus strand of MU277218.1, from coordinate 187,343 downwards.
CGTCCACATCGACCGACGACGCGTCTTCGATGCTTCGCGCATCGCCACCAGGAGCGTGTATGTCGAGACGATTGGCGGCGACGGCCTGCTCCATATACGTTCCCATCCGAGTGAAGCTGCGTAACCACCATTTCTCGCGTGCGATGGTAATGACGTCGCTGAGCGTGCCCTCACCCGTTTCGATGAAGACATCGATTGTTTGTCGCGTTTCCCAGTCCAAAGCAGCCCAGTTCGGCGGCCCGTCACCTACGGCCTCGCGATCCATGGCTGAAGTACTCATCCTCCGCCATAGCCACTCGCTTCGACAGCTACGACATGTGGTCGCGACATTGGGCCACGACTCGGAGTCCTCGTTCTCAGCGCATGCGACCATCGCGGCTTCGTTGGAAACGATCTCGCCATGGGCCGGAGCTTCTCGCAGACACAATCCACAGTAGAGGGTCTTGCGGTGCTCGCGGCAGGTCAAGATGGTGCCCATCAATGGGACGTTGGTAGCACGTTTGGCGGTGGCAAGGCCTAGGTTATTGCATGGTTGGTTAATGCGGCAGACGTGGCAAGAGCAGCCCATGATGTTGCGGAAGTGGCGATACGGGCTGATGCGGCGCTGCGTTGAAGAGGTGTTGTTGTTGGGAAGAACGGCGTGCGAAGCGAGGGCGTCAAGGGGGTCGATGATAGCGCAGGCCTGTTGCCAGAATAGATGGGACTCGACTGCACCGATGGTCAACACTAGGATGTCGGAATGAGCGGAAGAGACTCACGCGCCATGCTCCAACTCAGACAGAGCTTCATGACCTTCTCGACCTCCAACGCGTCGCGGTAGACGAGATACATCATGCGACTTGCCCAAAGCTCTCTTGCGTCCCATGTCGACGGGCAATAGCTCGATGCGGAGACATCGAGGATGTAGTGAGTCGTGATCAGCCTGCAGGGAGTTAATCGTCATCTGGGAAGTCTGTGGCGCCTCATACCTGACGATCTCCGGCGGCAACTGCTGCCATGACCTGCGCGTCGCCTTGCCTTTGTGTACGTGAGCAACGATGGTCGTTGCGTCCGACGACGAGGAGGAGGGATTCATTGTCACTGTCACGATAAAGTGACACTGGCAGTCGATGTCGCGGTCAACAGAGCCTGGCGACCGCCACCCTTTGAGCCACAGCGGGCTTTCAATTCCTATTATTGCCGCCACACCCGCCACCGGGAAAAGCCGGCTTCATTTCCCCGCCAACCTCCGCCAGCCTGGTCGCAGTGGTACTTAACCTCGTTCGACTCTCTTCCGTCTTACATTTACATGCACCCGTGTACTGGTGAATACTCTCTGGATGCGCCGTGTTAATCAGAGTACGTTCTCAAACTTGTCGTCGACGCTCACATCATAATTGACACCGTAGTGATATACATTTTGTACTGCGTGGACTGCAGGAACGCCTGCAGACATCGCATGTCCGCCTCCCGATTGATTTTGCAAACCATCGGCTCGATCGCCGCAATAGGCTCATTCTTCAAGATGTACCCGCGCTCCTGTATGATCCCCAGCACGCGGAATAGCCACGGCGGGCAGCCATCCCGCGTGCTGTCAGCTCCGTGACGACCCAATGCCGCCGCGCCAGCTTCCTCGAACACACGCAGAGGCATCCCACCAGTATAAGCCCCGATTTTGCAATACCCGAGAATATGGGGCAACCCCGTGTTCGGAGCCGACACCGCCATGAGTGGTCCTTGTGGGGTTGTTGGACGCGACTTCCGTGGTGTGGGGACAGCAGACCCCGACGATGGTCGTGGCCACTGTATCCGCGACGTATTCCCCTCCGCATCAACGTACACCACCGCCCAGTTGTACCGTCCCTCTTGATGCAGGGACTGGGTCTCTATGTAGAGGCCATCCGGAGCGATTGCGAGGTAATGCGTTGTCATAATCGTCTACTGATTAGTCATCGTCAGCGTTTTTTGAGGAGGAATCGAGCGGTCAAGTACTTCACTCGACTGTGTGGGCACTCAGTTTCTTGGGGTTGGCAGGCGGGCACTGACCCGGCGCAGACTAGGACTATCTGTATTGGCGGAAGCTCCGTTCTCCCACTCGTTTGCGTCTGCTGTTTTATGTATACAGGCCCGCCTCATTTTAAGCGGAGCGAGTTCAGGACCAGCCTCGAGGCTCGGGCTCGAGGCAGCAGACGACAAGTGATCGACAAGATAACCAAGATCTGTGTAGCCGCCGGGCCAGATTACGGTAGGGACGACACTGAAACACTGATCTTTACATGTGTCAGGAACGGGAATGAAGGTCACTGCTCCACTCAGTGTGCACCTGCTACGCCAGCAACAGCGAGCAGCGCGTCTCGCTCGGTCATGGCGGGCACGCTGACTGATTTGAGCTTCAAATTGCATCATAGCTCCTTCAAGCTCGGTACTTGTAGAACTCGATGGACAGGACAGGTGTTTTCACACTCGTTGGCGCTCATGGATACTATTAGGTCTTGAGGTAAACAGTTGCTCGTTACTTTTTACTTCTCCCTGACGTACTATGCCTGACTTCCAGGCTCCACCCTCCAGCAATCGAGCTTCAGGGCCTAAAGCCGAGACGCCCAAGACGCAATACACGCTCCACTTTCTCGCTCGTTATTATGGTCTATGAACGTGCAGCAATCTCTCATTTGGCGGTCAGACTAAGCCTGTTAAAGTACTGTACCACTATCTTTCGACGCCTCACCTCTAGCTTACCTTGTCATCATCCGTTCCCGACGGCTTCTGAATCTTCATTTCAGTCGAGTTTTCCAAACATCGCCTCTGCTCTCTGCAGTTGACCTGTTCCTACGAGTCTATCTGTGGTGTTTATTTCCGCACCTTCTCGCGAGCCTGCGCGACCGGATGATGACTCCTTCTATCACCGTCCTGACTTATAAATCGGTGGACTCTGGACCCTGGACATGGGGCTCCGTCAGTGTTCAGCTGATGAACGAGCTGCCTACTGGCGTTTCGGGCGAACCTTCAGGGATCAATAGTAGTGCGCCTAGATTCTCAACCAACATCGGCGAGTCATCCTACAGTGCATATACCTACCGCCCTCGTCTCCTGATTTCCGGCCCTCTTGTTCTACGGATTTGGTGTCTCAACGTCGCCATATGCAATCCGTATGTTCGCTCCGCTCCTGCGATGCTGCTCCCTATCATCTAATCTGTTGAACATAGTCTGCTTTAAAGCCGTCAAACCTCCGATCTCCAAACGAAGCCGCTGAAGAAGGCTTCCCGCCACGATCCACTCGCTTTCCAAACCCTGTGCGGTCAAACCCCGGCTCCGCCTTCTTCTTAGTACAAGATCAGATCACAAGGCCTTCGATGGTCCCAAATATCGCAACGTCCACACCTTCGACGTTCCACTGCTGGCCGAACATTACCCGACGCCCACGCTGCGCGGTGTCGTGACTGGGTCGTGACCGTCTCTCTGTCGTAATGCCAGCATTATACATCATTTATAGCATGATATAAGGGGAGGCGTTCTGCTCGATCGACAAGCGAGCAAATATGGTTCTCAAGCTCGCCCTGGCTCTAGCGTCGCTCATCGCCGCGTCGGTGGCCTTTCCAGCGCCGACCGACTTGAACTATTGGTTCAGCTTGTAGGTGGTCTTCTTGCGAACCCGAGACGTATCTAAACAAGGTTCCAGTGGCGATTCGTACACGCAGACAGGGTTCAATAACACGGACACCCTTCCGTCACCAGGGAATCCCCTCGGAAATCCGCCGTATCCTGTAAGATTTCTAAAAGCTCAAATAGAACGAATTCATCTCGTCTTCACAGGGATACACGGCAGTTGGCGGGGTGAATTGGATTGACCAAGCGACTGTCGTATCGAACCACTCCCTCGTGCTGACATACAACTTTGCGTATGGCGGTGCAACGATAGACTCGAAATTGGTGACGCCGTACCTGCCTACCGTGCTCTCGCTCGTAGACCAGGTCAACCTGTATCTCAATGAGGACAAGGTCGGCCGCGGTGAGAAGATCTGGCGCAGCTCCAAGACCCTGTTCTCGGTTTGGATCGGGATCAACGACATCGGGAATAGCTATTACTGGACCAACGGCAGTCGCTCCGCGTACGTCCCAGTTGCTGTTGGCTTCTGTGCATGTCCTTTCCACTCTGACACTTCATGATCGTTAAGTTTTAACGATGTGCTGATGGACACGTATTTCGGGTTGGTCGAGAAGCTGGTGCGCGCACCCTATTAGCTTGTGTGACAGCGCATTCTCACATGGAAACGCAGTACGACACTGGCGCCCGCAACTTCCTCTTCGTCAATGTTCCGCCCGTGGACCGTTCGCCTCTGGTCCGCTATGTCCGTGCTTCCTGCCGTGATTGCATCGCTGACTAGCATGGAACCCAGATGCTTGCGCAGGACACGTCTGCGCAGGCGTTGGAGAAGACCGTCATCGCAGATTACAACGAGAAACTCGCCAAACGTGCGACTACGTTGAGGCTTACGCATCCTGGCGTGAAGACGTGGATTTTCGATTCGAATACGGCGTTTACGACCATCCTCAACGATCCGACAAAGTACGGGTTCGCCGATGCGACGTCCTTTGGGAACGCAACGTCTTTCTGGGGGTGAGTGCTCGCTTGACATGGCCAGATACGTGATACCGATGGGCTGATGGCACCGGGCCTCACAGGAATAATTATCATCCTTCAAGCGCGGCTCAGACAATTTTTGGCAATCAGGTGGGAAGTGAAGTTCTCAAGGGCACGGTGTGGTGAAAGCCAACAAAAGTGTGATATTTCTCGTGGAATCTACAGGTAGCTCTATTTCAGTAGTCTCTTGCGGGACAGATGCCGACGTGGTGAACTTTTCGTTCGTCCGTGGTAGCCTGAGCGTGCTATCTTCGCGTCGATGATATCCTAGTGAATTGATTGACGTGCACGTTGAGCGCAAGTTCTGAGTTTTGCGTGCGTATTAATGCTACCTCAGTGCCAGGCCAGTGGGGCCGTACATACAGTACATAACACGTGGTGTCCGGGGTCTTCACCATGTCAATCAGGGCCAAATTACCACCACCGCCAAACCACCACCACCACCACCATGAGCCACGAAGGCGATCGTTCCATATTTTCATCTACTAATGCGAGCGATCTGCATGGACGGTTTCTCTCTAACGGGCTCCTGGCGCCTGCGCGAAGACCGACGAAAACGACAGTGTCAGTAGCATCAGCGCAGTCCTGATGCGCTGGCAGTCGTCAGTCGCCTTGGTGGAACCACAGCTTGTGATCAGACTGCCGGCAACGCGGGCCCGGGACATCTTGAGTACTCAATGGGGCTCAGGATTGCCGTTCCGACTCCCGCCTTGTGGTGAGATCATCCCGAGAGGGCATTCGCCGACGCTCTGTAGCCAAGAATATACGTCACGGATTTGAGGTATGTACTACATGGATAATCGTTATTTTCCTTGTCCGTGGCGTTGCTTTCCTACAGATGGAATAGTTCGGCGGTCTTCTGCAGCGGTAGGTCACTTGTCTTTTCACCGTGTTGACTATGACTTACGACGAATTGATAGCTGACGGTTTCGAGGACATACGAGTCCGGATAATTACCTCGGTTCCTCTCCGTTTCTGCATTATGCGTTGCATCACAGGACCGGCTTTATTCACCGCTGGCCCGTGTTTCGAGCTAAGTTTTACCATTTCAGGCTCGCATCGACCATAGACCGGAGCTACTGAGGGTGATGTCGTGACTAGCTCAACAACCTCTCAGTATCTTCGGCATGTTGCCAGCGCCTTCGACGACTACATAAGCATGGGTTGACCCACCTGTCCCCTTTGCAGCCGGGATGTCTTTCAGCCTCTTGCTTTCTATCATCTCCCTTGGATCAGTGGCCTATGCACAATCTGGCGCCTGGGGCCAATGCGGTGGACAGGGATGGACCGGGTCGACGAGTTGTATTTCTGGGTATGTCCTGAACTTCATTTGTCGCAGATCAGACCTGACCAACGTCATGTTTTCAGGTACACGTGTACATACTCAAACCCTTGTGAATAATTCCAACGACTGGTCCTGTGACGAAGGTCATTAAGATCTTGGCAGACTACAGCCAGTGCCTACCGGGCACTGTGAGCTCGAAGAGCACCGCGTCCACAACTTCGACCGCGTCGGGGTCTACCCCAACCGGTGTCAACTATTGGTTCAGCTTGTGGGTTCTTGACCAAGGGCGCGGCACACACCTATTCTGACGAATGAGCAGCGGCGACTCTTATACTCAAACCCAATTCGTTACCTCCGGTGCCCTTCCATCGGTCGGCAATCCTCTCGGCAATCCACCATATCCAGTACGCAATCACGAGAATAGCGCACTATCACGCAATGGATTCATTGCTGACAGGGTTACACTGCGGTCGGTGGCGTTAATTGGATTGACCAGGCGACGGTCGTATCCAACCATTCGCTTGTTCTCACCTATAACTATGCGTATGGTGGCGCCACCATCGACGCCACCCTCGTGGCACCGTACGAACCCACCGTGCAGTCAGTCACCGACCAGGTGAACATCTTCCTCAACGAAAGCCAGATCGGAACGGGCAATAAGATCTGGACAAGCTCAAACACCCTTTTCTCGGTCTGGATTGGGATTAACGACATTGGCAACAGCTATGGCAACGGAGGAAATCGCACTGCGTATGTTGTGAGATCGTGTAGGGATCGTCTGGTTGAACATTAATGACTTGCAGGTTCAATGACGTACTGCTTGACGCATATTTCGCTCTAGTTGAGAAGTTGGTGGGTGCACGTTCTCTGTCAAGGTGGTTAACCAATTGACCACGTTATGCAGTACGGAGCCGGTGCCCGCAACTTCCTCTTTATCAATGTTCCTCCGGTTGACCGTTCGCCATTGGTATGGTGATGTCTTCTTGATCCTCAGTGCGTGTCTCAAAGATGCTTCCAGATGCTTGCGCAATCCACGTCGGCTCAAGCTCTCGAGAAGAGCGTTATAGCGGATTATAACACGAAGCTCGCCTCCAGGGCTGCTAATTTGACAAGCACCCATGCTGGAGTGAAGGCTTGGCTATACGATGCAAACACTGCATTCACGACGATCCTGAACAGCCCGCAAACTTACGGCTTCGTCGATGCGACTTCCTATGGCAACACAGGCGATTTTTGGGGGTAAACTCTCGCTTCACCTCTGTTTTCGAACTTGTTCTGATAGAAATGCATTGGCGTTACAGCAACAACTTACATCCTTCAAGCGCTGCGCAAGTCATGTTCGGCAACCAGGTTGGCAACACTGTCCTCCAGGGTACAGTGTGGTGATGCGTACCGGTAATCAGCTGGCGTCCCTGCAGATCGTGTCATGCACGGGATCTTTTGCGGTAAATATCCACGCGGTGCACTTAATTAAACACCCATTCCGTCGTGATTCGGAGCCGTGACGGACGAAGTATTCGTTCGTCCCTAAGTCTGCACTGCCTCCAGCGCTGCCGTACTTCCAGGTCCGGACCGTGAGGTTGTCCGTGATGGTTGTCTTCGACCGTTCGACGAAGCAACGACTCAATGGTCAGCGTAGACACTTACCTCTTGAGCTGCTTGCAAGCCTCATTTCACTGATCGATCATTTCGTCAAATTTCGCACGCGCGCGGTGACAGCTGTCCGAGGACTCTACATCGCGTCGTAGACTTCTCCAAGACGTGAGCTTGACAGAGAGTACGGCCAGCGTAGACGTGAACATATGCACAGTGAAGACGCGGCCGGTCTTGCGAGCTCATCTGCCTCCGCCGCGGTCGGCGATATCACAGGTGGTTGATCAAAAGTCCCTTTGATCAATGCCGTTGCCAAGGTATGTCTCATTTCAACCTTGAGTAACACTTGCTGAAGGATCTAGACTGCTATTTCGCTCAATCACGGCTTCGTCGTCATATGCGTGCCTTGTGAATACGATCATAATATAACGATCAGCGCCGGCGTGTGTCACCACTTTCCCCCCTTCCCTCCCTTCTTCTTCCGTACCATTCTTCTTTTCCTTTCGTCTTCTCGCTGGCGAGACGCCCTGGCTTTTCAAGCGGGTTTAGTCGTCTTTTAGGCCAAGTGCCAGGGTATTTAACCATTTCTCGGCAAGGTGTCTGCAGTGGCGATGGATCATCTACATTTTGATAGAGGTGTGTCTCATCACCCATACCGCCACTAAAACTTGCAGAGCTTAAGCTTCCGCGCACAGCCAACGTAGGAACGGGCAGCGACGTCGACAAACAACCTGGCGTCGTGCTGGCATTCTGGTTCTTTTTCCAGATTTCGGCTGGCCACGTCCTACTTCCCATTCTCGTCGCGACTTTTCTCTTCTCGAAGGCGAAGAGAGACATCACATTGGTCAATTTGTGTGCGACGTTCATTGTAACAGGGATATGCGCATGTCTTCTGTGAGTATGCTCATCGGATCCGTCTCTTCTCTTCTCTTATGCATCCTCGCCGTATAGGTTATACGCTGGTCAATACAAAGGGCCACAACCTGACAAGGTTTTGTGCATGTTTCAAGCCGCGACCACGAATGCTTGCTCACCGATGTACTTATTCATGTATTTTTCATCCTCGCTGATGCTGATCTGATGCGCAGGTGGGGTATTGCGCTCCTCGCGTTCGTTTTATACATGCGTGACGCGGCGGATAAAACTCCTGGTAAAAGGCCAACACCTGGGTGGCAAAGAATCATGGTTGGTCACGTCAGGACTGTACACCTTGGTATTGCTGACATCTTTCTCAGATGATCATCCTGCCTTACATCGTCTTCGTGTTCTTTGTCCTTTTGAATATTATCGTGCGTGTCCAGAATCATCGTATACATGACACCACCAATATCCATGCAACACCACCTCACAGATTGACGCACAAAATCCGAATTCGGTCGCCCGATCGAGCCGATTCTTATATTGCAGTTCAGATAATAACACCTTGTGCGTTCTCTGTTGCACTAGTCATTCTTTATGCATGGGATATGAAGTTCTATCCTGCTAGAGCAACAATCACAGCCGCTTTCAGCTGCGTCCTCTCCATTGTCAACATTGGATTGACGAGTATGCTCCCTTGTCGGTTCTTCGTGGAGAGTCGTTGATCCTGATGTTTCTTACAGTTCAATTTGGATTGCGGCTGTACCAATCTTATCGATATCTGCATAGAGCTGGAGTGTCCGAAGGCGCCAACAAGCTGTCCATCCGTCTCGTGATCTTCACCGTCTACATATTCGTCGGTCTGATGTACGTATCGCAAAGCGCCTCCAATCTTGAACCGGCTGATCGACCTTCTCCATGCGCAGTTTCAGCTTTTGGACAGCCGTTGGCCATCCAGATCCTACCCCGCGGGACATGTACATCGGCAGTCGTAAGGGCCCTTCACCTATCTCGCGCCGTGCTAGACTGATGTCTACATTCCTCCTAAGTCGGACTGGCGATCTTCTTCATATTCGGGACACAACGTGATGTATTCCGCGCCTGGTGCTTTTGGCGACCGAATTCTGGCGTTGACGACGAAGATGACAAAACGATCGCGTTGTCGCGAACATCGACCATGGAGATCGGGAAACCCGGTCGATGGAGCGCGCTGACGGCAAGCACTTCCGAACCCCACTTAACAGCCGGGTGACCTCCCAAGCATTTCTTTGGTTCTATCTGACGACTTCTCCTGTATGTGTAATTGGGCTTTTGTAGTTGTATAATACGTGCATGGGTTTGATACCTATGAGCGCACTGATGGGACAAGGATGCGCGCGATGGCGCCTGAATCTTCGAATCGTCATCGCTGGGTGAGTCGTGTATCGATTTCCGCCATTGGCTGATCTTCGCAGAGTGGCGTGCTCCTGTTCCAACGCAGACGCCCCGGAATTGTGCACACGGCAGTCGAGCCATACGGGTTCTGATGATGTACTGAGCTGATGCTACTCATCGCGCGATGGCGGATCCATGCAGTGCAGATGCACGGCATACGCTCTATTGCGATATTATGTAAGTCCCCGGTCTCAGGAACTGCAGCGACTTCATTACCCAGGGCTCTTCTATTCCTAAAGGTCAGACATATACTGTCGGAGAGGATTTAACCTACTGCGATCAGTGACCAGTCTGCTGAGGTTGGCTCTTCTCGATCCGGATGCCAACGTGCTTGCTATACGATCAATCGGCCTTTGAAACCGCAAGCTAGCGCCGGTCAATTGGCGTCAACTCGTCAAGGCTATGATCCTCAGGCTTGCTCTAGAAATGGGTTCTATCTCTCCATAATCCGAACCAATCAGAGCATCCTGGTGGCAACACGATGGTCAGAACGGAGGAGGCATCGTGGATGCTTCGATGACTCCTAGTGTTCGCACCGTCGAACAAATCAGTGCAATCATCTTGACAAATGATATAAGTACCAGGGTGCTCCGTATATGCACTATCTTGGGCCCTCTCGCGACTCACCTACGATCTGCTTTCAACTTCTACACTCCTCGCAGGCGAGCTTCATCTAGGTCGACCCTCTTGCTTCGACATTTCCACTCCTTTTACTGTTCCGACAAATCTTCAATTGCGATGCAAGTCCCGGCGTCGGTCATCGTGTGGCTTGTCTTCCAGATCGCAGGTCCACAAGTCCTGCTTCCCATCCTCATTGGAACATTCCTCTTCAGCAAAGCAAGACGGGATGTGACCTTGATCAATTTGGCAGCTACCTTTTGCGTGTCCGGAGTATGCGGCTCTTTACTGTGAGTGATAAGTTTGCGGTGTCTACATATGCCTGTTTGCTGATAGCATCTCGTTTGTGGACCAGACTGTACACCAATGAGTTCGTGGGTCCTGAACCCAACAAGTCCCTGTGCATCTTTCAGGCGGCCGCAGTCGATGCAAGCCCCCCAATGTTTGTGGCACCCGACTTTGATGTGATGGGATTCTGACGACTAGTCTACTTGCGGAATAAGGTGGGCCACTGCGGCGCTTGCGTTGGTGCTGCACGTTCGCTTCACTGTGAAGGAGTTCCTTGGGATGCGGACGCAAGGAATGCCTTGGACTGTCACCGTGAGCAACTCCCTGTGGCCTTTAAATATGTGTTAATCTCGATTCTCCACTCTCAGTCTCTTGTAGCACCCTACGTTGTCTTCATCGCCGCGCTCATCGGGAATGTCGTTGTTCGTGTCGTTCTCAAGATATCATTCGTATGAAAACTGACATCTGTACAGGTAGGCATCCGCAACCCCGACCGAGTCAGCCGCGCGCGCCGTCAACGCTATTGCGACCTAGCCAGTGACTCATCGTAGGTCGCTCTCAGTCCCTCTTATGTCCGAGGTCTAAACATCTCGAACAGTGTGACGCCGACCGTTGTGATCACTGGCCTCATCTTTGCTGTGGTCACCGCTTTGAGTTGTGAGTCCGCTTGCCGCTCCAACTGCGATGCCCCTTCTCTCGTACCCGAAGCGTGCTTTGACATCCTCTGCAGGTCCTACATTCCTTCGCGTATATCGCTTCTCTGGACGCATATCCCGCAGCCGGGAGCAACTAGGCCCCATTAAGCTAGCTATCCGTCTCTTTATCTTCTTGACTTACGCCGTCGGCGGCTCGATGTACGTGCTCATCCTCATCCCCGTACGTCCAAGCGCGAGCATACGACGCCAATCTGTGTCGCAGCTTCTGTTTCTGGTCGACCGTGGACCACAACGATGTCACGGCTCGTGACATCTACGGCGCGATAGGTGGGCATTCCGTCACGCACGGCGACGCCGTTACTGATATAGCTGGTTGAACTCGCAGCCGGAGTCGTCTTCTTCTTTATCTTCGCAACGTCACGCGATATTCTCCATGTGTGGGGACTGTGGCCTTCCCAGGGACAGGAGGAAGACGCGCACTCCAAACTCCGAGTCCTACGGCGACTCTCAGACGCACGGGGCAACGGAGATGTTGAGATGGTAATGGAAGAGGAGATGGAGTTTCCGGTGAAGGAACTTGTTTTCCCTGAGCTGGCGCACCACTCCGCACGTCCTGGTCGTATGTCATTGTCATGACCGTCTGTCTGATTCGATGTGTCTTAGTGCTCTGGTAGGGCGTTGACGATGCGCGGCGGAGTCATTACCATGTATTTCGACTGTAACATCTTTGCACTTGGCTTTTCTTTTGCTCTATCTTTAATCATAACTTACCTATCCATTCATCCTGGCTATGAAGACGGCCTCCCTGCATTCTGCGAGGGTTGAGGGAGAGCCGTCGGCAAAGAACATAGCCATCGGGCATCCTTCGGGCGAGGGAGAAGCTAGGCTATGGAAAGACTAGTCTCCTACAAGCAGACTGAACGAGGTTGATGAAACGTACGACGATCAACCTCAGTACTGGAAAGACGCCGTGATCTTGCTGCTTCTTGCTGTGACGGCAGCAGCACAACAGCCAACCCGTAGCCCGCAAATCCTATGGAAATTAGTCTCGAGGAGATCTGCCTGTTGGTCCGCATGCGCAGTAAGTGGAAGTAAGTATATCAGAAGCGAACTTGATGGATGCCTCAGGCTATCGTGGTAGCGAGATTGTATTATTAGTCTCTGAGACTCTCTCTGCGTCCTGCAACTTGATCTCAGCCTGTACGTGGCCACTGCGAACCTACGTGGTCCTACTGGGCATTCTACATCTCAGATACCGGTGCCGTGAAAGCCTGAAGCTTGAAGTGTTTTGAACGAAGTGAGTAACTTCAAGTGACGCCACAGACATTTACGGCATTTGACGCGGTGCAGGGTATTACCCGAATATAACGCACAGTCGCAGACCGTCTTCAACACACATACCTGCGTCGGGAACGGAAGAAGACGGCCACGCCGACGGAGAGAAGGGATGGGCTGCGCAAGGACGACAGAACTTGATTCCGTCGGATGGGCAGACATGCCGCCGGCATTGGAAGATGGTTTGATTCCACCGTCGACGCGTCATTCTATTCGCAGCTCCTAACTTATAAGGTCCGTGTAAAGTCTGTGTAAATTCCTCAGTTTCTTCTCCACCACAACTCACACTAATCATGTATCTCATTGTCGGGTCAGCCGTCTTAGCAATCCTCCTTCTCACCCCTTCTATCCGCGACCTCATCCTACGCCTTGTCCTCCCTTATTTCTCGCCCTTACGCGACTTGCAGGGGCCAACTGCTCCGAGCTGGTTATATGGAAACGTCAAGGAGCTCCAGAGGTCGGAGGCGTCTGCTTTGCAGGACAAGTGGATTGCGGAATATGGCCATATCTTCAAGTTCAAGGGCTTCTTTGGTGTACGTCCGTGCGAGGGGCAAGCTGCCGTACTGCGACTGAGCTAACCCCCCTGGCAGACCGACAGAGTCTTTGCGCTGGACACACGCGCCGTAGGATATGTTCTGTCCCATGCGGTGGAGTACCAGAAGCCCGAGCAGGTGAGATACAACCTGGGGCAGGTCCTCGGTCACGGTGCGTATCCGTTTGCCTACATAATGTACGCCTTCATTGACGCGTCTATAATAGGGCTTTTATTCGTAGAAGGTACGCCTCTTGCATCGCCTGAGGTTTGTGAGTCTCACACCTCCCAGGGGATAAGCACAAGCAACAGGTACATGGTTCTTATCCATTGTCATCTGTGTACTGACCATGCCTTGCAGCGGAGGATCATGGTACGTTGTTACGCCCTTCACAGTGTTCAGAGGACAACATCTCATGTGGTCAACAGAGCCCTGCCTTTGGCCCGACACAGATACGCGCGCTCACGTCCATATTCGTCGAGAAATCGAATCAGGTACACACCAATCATTCGTGCTTCACCAGCGTCATCTTACCGCCTGCAGCTCCGCGACATCTGGATGGGGCTAGCGACACAAACCCAGGGCGAAGAAGCCACCGTGGACGTGCTGGCGTGGCTCAACAAGATGACCTTGGACGTCATCGGGCTCGCGGGCTTCAACTACTCCTTCGACGCGCTCAACGCAGAGGAGAAGCCGAATGAGCTCAACGAAGCCGTACGCACTGTTTTCTCGAGCGGCGGCGGAAACATATTGCAAGCACTGCAGTCCATACTGCCTTTCCTGCGGATCATAGTGCGCACTCTCCACAACGCTGCGGAAAGTAAATCCTCATCTTTACTGCAGCCAACGGAACGCCAGAAGCGCTTGGCGCACGCACAGGCGACCATGAACCGCATCGGTATGTCGCTCCTCGAGTCGCGCAAGGCGGCGCTGCGCGAGGCGGTGGACGCGACGGACGGTGCGCCGCATGTTGGGCGGAAAGACATCCAAGGCAAGGACCTCCTTAGCTTGCTCATCAAGGCAAACATGGCGGAGGACATCAAAGAAGACGGGCGGATGAGCGACCAGGATGTGCTCGCACGTAAGAGATTTACTCTTATGTGTGTGCATAGGCGCTGATGTGAGCAGAGGTGCCGACTTTCCTGATCGCGGGGCACGAGACAACGAGCTCGGCCGTGACGTGGGCGCTGTACGGCCTGTCCCTAGATCAGCGTGTGCAGGACAAGTTGCGTGCGGAGTTGCGCGAGACGTCGCCGGAGGACGTCACGATGGAGTTCTTGTCGAGTCTGCCGTACCTCGACGCGGTCGTGCGCGAGACGATGCGCCTGTACTCGCCCGTCCCCGGCACCGTGCGCATCGCCTGCAAGGACGACGTCATCCCGACTGCGAAGGAGTGGACTGATCGGCACGGCGTGCGCCGCAATGGCATCCCGTGCGTCTTGCTGCGTCTTGTGGATTTCGAGTTTCATGCTGACGCATCCTGGCGCGCAGGGTGAAGAAGGGCGACCCGGTCTTCATTCCGATTAAGGCGCTCAACCGATGGGAGGAGATATGGGGCACAGATGCCGCAGAGTTCAAGTGAGTGCAGTGCGGATGCGGGTGGCGGACGTGGCTGACTGTCCTGCAACAGGCCGGAACGGTGGGAGGACATGCCCGAGGCGGCGCACGCGATTCCGGGCATCTGGGGCAACAGCCTCGCGTTCTCCGGCGGCACGCGCGCGTGCATCGGGTACCGTTTCTCTGTCATCGAGTGCGCCTGTTTGTATATTTCCATCTGAGGCATCGCTGACCGGCATTTGTGGGCAGGATGAAGGCGTTGGTGTATACGCTCGTGCGCACGTTCCGCTTCACGACTTCGTTCGACCCCGCGCGGTTGCGGTTGAGGAATATGATTGTTACGCGCCCGTACTTAGAGGGCAAGGAGGAGGATGGGCCGCAGATGCCGTTGTATGTGTCGGTTGTGGCAGAGGACTAGGGTGCGCGCGGCATTGTTTGAGGTAGACACTTCAATATTGATCTCCATACCGTATTAGGAACCTACTTAGGCGTCGGGTCATCGCCATTTCATGCAATAAATAATAATTCAACTTCATGAGTAGCAAAAGTCATATCACGCGCACTTGGGTGTACAGTACTAGCGGGAATGGGCGGCCTACTTATTGGATGAGATCGTTCACCGCGAGCCAAACTCTTCGCGGAGACATATGCGGACGGGATTTCGAGGGACTACAGTAAGGATGCGGCAAGGATGCGATGATGCCATTAACGTCGGCTTGTGGATTTCGCCCTTTAACTTCATCCCCCGGGTCGCCGAGGTCCAACGACTCCAGAGAATGCGACCAGCGCTCGAGTGCTGGTGCCACAGCTCTGTCCGAAATGTTCGTGGTGTCCAGGAAAAGGTGAAAAATGGACGGTGCGATGTGCAAGAGGAGCGAGAGGTGAGCATCGAAAAGGGGTTGGCTTGAGAAGTTGAAGTAACGGAGTGACGGACACGTAGCTCGGGGGGTTCCATCGGCATGTCGGTGCATATTTGCCTCGTCATATTCCGACCAGCCATGAGTCTTCTTCTCGGTGGCGATAGTATGGTAGTCGATGACAACACGTTCAATGGCGGACCAGCCTTGCAATACCGAGAAGAAGCTCGATGTGCTGCCGAAGAAGTTGTCCTCTTGCTTCTCATGGCCGTAGTAGCACAGTTCGATGGCTTGTAGATACTTCGAAGATGAAAGTGCCTCGACCACTGGCCTGCCATGGTCGTAGTCTCAACCAGGACAAACGAATCGAATAAGATTGTTGCAGCGGGAAACGGCGTCGGCGAGGAGGATGGCCACTTTTCCTCCAGCCCGGTCTCGCAGTTGTACCAAATGGATCGCACGATGGAGCAGAGGGATGAATCGTGGGCGAGAGAGCGGATGAACATCTTGTGTCCCTCCCACGCAGCCGATGTATACGTGAATGTAGAGCTCCAGGCGCCTGATAGCACTCCATATCTAGTTGACCAAAGCGATCCTTGGAAGAGAGGTTCCTAGACCGGTAACCGTTCTGTCTAGACGATGAAGAGGAAGGCAATCTCGTCGTGAATGCCCGCCTTTCAATGTCGCAACGTTCAGACAGATACTGGTTACGAGTCTAAGAGGTTCCACGGCTCCTTGTCGCATGTCAGGGAGAAGACGACCCGTAAAATCTCGTTCGGTGTCAGAGTACGATACTTAGAGTACGGTTGTCACGCGTGAGCCAGCAGTCACGGTCCGTGACGTACGTTACATACGCGTCGCAGACGCGTCTTCCATCCCTCACTCGCTCTACTATCAGCGTCTGAGGGTACGTTCACCACACCATCGCATACTGTCTAGTACTTACCAGAACTACTCAGTTCTCTACTATAGGTACTAACAATCAATATACTCGCTCTACTATCAGCGTCTGAGGTTCTCTACTATAGGTTCTAACAGGTTATGGGCTTCTAAGCTCGTGCACCCTCGCCGAGCAACAAGAACTGTTCCCCTCGGACCAAAGAGACGAGCCACCACCCCTCAGGACCACGAGAAGTCTCCCTGGCTGCATCCAGGACACTTTCTACGTGTTTCCCAGCGCCGTCGTGCGCATATATTCGCGTTTTTTCCACGTCTAACCAACTATGTCCCCCGGAGGAACAGGAGGAGGATCAGGAGGCACGGAAGGGACAGCAGCTACGTCAGGCGTAGGAGGAGCATCAGGAGGAGCCACGGGAACCACATCTTCGACAACCCAGCCCACCCTCCTACCCACCGACGCCACGAGACCCTCCGTACCCCTCATCACCATCAACGGCACTTCCTTCCCAACCGACCTCCGTCTCCAGAAGTCAAAGAACAACTTTAAGAAATGGTTCATCGAGCTCAAAAACTGCCTCGGCGTATCATCCGGCCTCCACCGCTACATGCTTCGAGAGTCAACTTGCCCGAACCCGATCGCCGAACCCCGAGCATACGACAACTGGATCATTAACGACTTCGCCGTACTCTCCTTCATCAAGACGAAGTGTGTCGATGCAGAGCAAGACCTACTTGACAATTGCACCTTCTCCGCCGATGCGATCGACATTCTACGCAAGCGCCACGAACAACAAGGCGGCTTCATCCAGATGCTCCTCATCCAGGAGGCTCTCCAAATTCGCTACTCCCGCACCACCCGCTTCGAGGACACGACGAAGCTACTCAGCGACCTCAATGGACGAATCTGGAAAATGGGCACCATCGACGAGGACGCGTTCCTCTCTGTACTGATGCTGAACGGTCTATTCACCGACGACCTCCTCACCCTACGCGGCACAGTGTCACGCACCCTCTCAAATACTGGCTGCACCTCAGCTGACGTCGTCCATGACCTTGACGTTGAACAGGCAATGATCGATCGCGAAGCAAAAACGACGACCCCGGCCGCGTTCGCCGCATCATCATCCTCATCTCACGCGAAGACGATGACGATCTGCTCCAACTGTAAGAAAGCCAGGCACACCCCACAGTACTGCGTCGCACCAGGAGGAGGTATGGAGGGACAGACAGTTGAGGCAGCCTCGGCCGCCCAACGAGCCGCCCGAGGAGGAGGATCGAACGGCCGAAACAATCGCGGAGGAGGCAACCGCGGAGGAGGCAACCGCGGAGGAGACAACCACAGTAACGGGAACGGCAACCAGCAGATCTACTACACAGTGGAGGGCACACCGTGCACCATCTTCGACGGCAAGCTACTCATGAGCCAACCACCGACGCCTACTGCACCGCCCACGACCCTACCCCCAAGTCAAGCGGACCACTGGGCCGGATGTGTCACAGACGACATCTCGTCTATCCGCGACGATCTCCTAACACCAGGTGACGACATGGAACTCGCCCTCATGATCGGAAATGCGAAGGAGGAGAAATCGCTCGTCGACTGGAGAGCGAACACACGCAACGTCGACGTGGCGCATATAGTCGCATCCCCGCTCAACCAACCGAAGCGTGCTACGCTCACCCTCAGAAGCGCCCCGTTCATCCTCGACACAGGCGCCACCTGCCACATCTCCCCGGAACGAGCAGACTTCTACGATCTACGACCTATCCCTCCCAAAGCAGTCAGAGGAGTGAGTGGATCCTCCATCCCAGCCGTCGGGATAGGCTCAATCCAACTCATCGTCGGAAAGGGCATGAAACTCGAGCTACGCAACGTCCTCTACGTCCCGTCAGCCGCTGTCCGTCTTGTCTCCGTCGGAGCACTCAACGACCTACACGGTGTCATATGCCACTTCGCCAAAGATGACTGTTGGATCACCAACGTGAGCGGAGCCACAATAGCACGAGGGAGCATTGAAGCTGGAAGAAGGCTTTACAGCCTCACGCTCACCGGTCAACGCCTTCAGACCGCTCACCAGTCTGCCACCGCGCTCCTCACGTCCACCCGACTCCCCACTCTTGACACCTGGCACCAACGCCTGGGCCATGCGAACTACAGAACTATCCTCAACATGGCTCGTACGCCTGCCGTCGTTAAAGGTATGCCCATCGACCTCTCTCTCGAACCGCCCAAGTGTGAACCCTGCATCCGTGGCAAACAGGTCCGCACACCGGTACCTAAGGTTCGGGAGGGGGTAAGGGCTACCAAACGTCTTGGCCGTGTACACGTCGACCTCACCGGTCCGATGTCTGTAATGTCACGCAGTGGGAATCAATACTCAATGAACCTAATCGATGACTATTCGGGATACTCGTGGAGTATTTCCCTCCGTTCCAAGGGGGACAGCTTTGCTCGTCTCCAAGCTTGGGAGCGGAACGTCACGTCGCAAACAGGTGAAAGAGTTGGGATCTACACAACGGACAACGGCGAGCTCAAGTCGAACGAGATGAGAGCATGGTGCGAAGCGCAGGGGACCACCCATCAGTTCACGGCGCCATACACATCAGCACAGAACGGCCGCGTCGAACGCCTCCACCTGACCATTATGAACAAGGCTCGCTCGATGCGCCTCTCCTGCGATGCACCAGAGAACTTTTGGGATGAGTTCAATGTCACCGCAGCATATTTGTCTAACCTAACGCCAACCACCTCACTCAAAGGCCGAACACCATCCGAAATGTGGTTCGGACACACGCCGGACATATCACACCTACGTGAGATTGGATGCAAGGCTTTCGTACTGAAGGAGACAGGCCAGTCCAAGATATCAGCGCGTTCTGTCGAGACGCGACTGATCGGATATGAGCCCAACTCCAAGGCGTACCGCTGCTGGCACAGAGCGTCTGGCAAAGTCATTTCCTCGCGAAACGTGGTGTTCATCGAACGCAAAGACTCGTTGCCGAAACCACTATATCCCGGGCGCATCCTTGGCACGTCAGACGCCGCCGCCGACATGATCGATCCTGCAGAAACTCCCACACAACCAACCATCGTAGATGCAGACGATGAGGACGACAAGGACGACCTAGCACCCGGTCCGATTCCAACCGCGCCGATTCCCCCGCGCAGGTCAGGAAGGATCCGCACACCAGCACCCAGTCGTCAGGAGTCTAACGACGGACTCTCGCGCAGCAGGGCACTCGAACGTGCGATTCAGGAGAGCATCGATGCAGCCGCTCGCAAGCATGCTGACAGGACACCTAACCCGGAGGAAGGCGATGCAGACGCCCCCCACCCTGAGGACGACGAGGAAACTCACCTCATGGAGGAACTGTTCGCAGCCATCTCCAATGCTCCAATAGACGTCGAATACCCCGACGACCCAAAGAATTGGAAGGAAGCGATGGCATCATACGATCGCGACGCATGGATTGAAGCTGCCAAGAATGAGATCCAGAGCCTCAAAGACATGCAGGTCTTTGAGCTCATCCCCCGCAGCGAGGTGCCCCCAGACCGCAATATCATGGGAGGACGTATGACGCTCAGACGGAAACGAAATGAGACAGGGAACGTCGATAAGAACAAAGCACGCTACGTTGCCAAAGGATATGAGCAAGAGTACGGCAAAGACTTTGACAAGATTACCTCACCCACGGCTCGCCTCGAATCCTTCCGACTACTCCTACACCTCGCCGCATCGAAAGACTGGGATGCAATGCAATTCGACATCAAGACCGCGTTCCTGAACGGTGTACTCCCGGAAGGGGAGACACAATACATGGAACAACCGGAGGGATTTGCGGAACCGGGAAAGGAGGACTGGGTATGGAAGCTGAAGAAGGGGATATACGGGATGAAGCAAAGCGGACGAATCTGGAATAAAACCCTTCACGCAGCAATGCTCAGCTGGGGTTTCACACGCGCAAAGTGCGAATGGTGCGTCTATTACCGCTCCGACAAGCGAGGCACCATCATTGTCGCAATTCACGTCGACGACATGATATCTGTCGCCACTGATCGCAGCGAAAACCTCCGCTTCAAGGCACAGATGGAAAGTCTCTGGTCAGTCTCAGACCTAGGTGCGGTCAAGTTCGTATTAGGAGTCGGCATCGAACGCGATCACGCAAAGCGCACAATCCGACTATCCCAAACTGCCCTCATCGACCGACTTGTATCTCAATATGGACAGAAAGACGCCGACGCAACCCCGACCCCCATGATCAAAGGCCTCCAACTCCAACGTCCCGACCCGAACGAGACCCTAACGAGAGAAGAAGCACACCGCCTTACGAAGACACCATACCGCGCTCTCATTGGTGGACTGAACTACATTGCCATCACCACCCGACCTGATATCAGCTTCGCAGTCGGGAAGCTCGCGTCATTCATGGACTGCTATCGAGCACAGCACTGGCAGGCGGCAATTCGAATTCTCTGCTATCTCAAAGGCACACGTCTCATGGCCTTGGAACTCGGAGGAGACACCCAACGACTGCTCGCCTTCACCGACTCTGACTATGCAAACTGCCTCGATACACGTCGATCGGTAGGCGGGTACTGCTTCACCCTGGGAAGTGGTATGATATCATGGTCCTCTCGGAAGCAGAAGACCGTTGCAGACTCATCATGCATGGCGGAGTACATCGCTGCACACGAAGCAGCCCGAGAAGCGTTCTGGTTACGCCAGCTACTCACCGCCATTGATCTGCGCCCAACAGAACCCATCCCCATCCTATGTGACAACAACGCCGCCATCATTTTATCGGAGGACCAGGCCCTTCACCCCCGATCAAAACACATCGACGTTCACTACCATTACCTCCGAGAACAGGTCGAACTCGGCAATATTGTGATGGTCCGCGTGCGGTCAGCAGACAACACAGCAGACATCCTCACAAAAGCTCTCGACAAAGTCACGTTTAACCGCCTTCGCGGATATCTCGGTATCCGCGAGTAAGTGCGAGGAGGAGTACCTACACGAAGTTTTACTTTTTCTTTTTATTCTTTATTGTTATCATCACATCGCACTCAACATCACGGACCATACACTACCATCACTATACCCTCAACAACATCATTCCCTTGCTTCCCTTGCCCCACGCGTTCAGGAGGAGTGTCAGAGTACGATACTTAGAGTACGGTTGTCACGCGTGAGCCAGCAGTCACGGTCCGTGACGTACGTTACATACGCGTCGCAGACGCGTCTTCCATCCCTCACTCGCTCTACTATCAGCGTCTGAGGGTACGTTCACCACACCATCGCATACTGTCTAGTACTTACCAGAACTACTCAGTTCTCTACTATAGGTACTAACAATCAATATACTCGCTCTACTATCAGCGTCTGAGGTTCTCTACTATAGGTTCTAATATTCGGAACACGCGAGATCGTATTTTCTCTGAGGGTTCTTCAAGTGAGTATGAGCAACAGTGCCCCAAGACTCAAAATCTCACCGAGTATTCATAAATTGAGAGTCGAAGACGGCTGCCGTGGCGGCTGCCAGTGGGCGGCCGCGCCGCGGCTTCCGTCTTTCGTGCCGCGGCATGTTCGATCGGCCGGCGACTTGTTACTTGCTCTCGATTTCCTCACTGCGGCAGCACTCTCATTTTCGACAACTTCCAGACTACTTATCCTGAGCCTCGATAATGCGACAGTGCGCAAGTATCTCACAGCTTTATATGAACTGAACTTCTTGCCATTATCCTCTTCGCTTTGGCCATCGATGGCGAACTCACGACTCCCATGGTGAGACTGGTGAGAGTCAGACAGAAGTCACAACAACTCACACCAGCAGATAGACCTGAAGTACTATGTTTATGCTCTGCGGTCCCGCCTTTATATCCTGCGAGATCTGGAAGCGATCAAGACTATAGGACCTTGGGGCTGCCAGTACTCTGAACTACAATACCTTCCTGTTTGGCGCACCGTAACTCCTTGCTTTTGTCCATCAGAAGACGGCAACTGGTTGCAATGGGGAGCTTCATTCTTTCATTGCTGTGATGCCCTGTGACGACTGTCAGGAACACGAGGCAACCGTATCGAACCCTTCGTAGGCAAATCCACGGGCACAATAAGGTCAAACTCGCGCTGACCAACTGACAACGCTGATGCTCCTCCAGATATTTACCGACGTACTACCTTATAATTGCATTGGGACGCCTCAAAGTCGATGCCCTTGTGTCAATTGTTGTATGCTCTGCTCGAGGCACTAGAAATCACTTTTGCTAGTGAGTTCCGTCGCCCCGTCGCTTTCTACATGCACCAAGAGTCGGTTCCCTTGCGATCGCTTATCCGGATCACATCTGCTTTGTTAGCCTAGAATGCGGTGCCGCAAAGGGAAACCGTATAGCATTTCGCGCCGCAGAGCCTTGTCCACAAACACCCACTCCTGCTGTCTTCCCCAACCCTCTCAATCATGGATAGCTGCCAATTCTTCACCGTCCTCGTCCTTGCTGCCCTCACTGTTCTCAGCGTGCTGCTCTACGAATGGGTGCTATTCTTTGTTTTGCTCGCAGTACGCATTCTACCCAGCGCCATCCTCGTCCTCGTTGCTCTCCTACTGTTCCTGCTCGGGCGGTGGACACTAGCTGTCTTGCAACACAGTCTTACAGCTTCTACAAACTGCGCGGAGGCTACCACTGTACCCTTGACTTCACACATCGACATCGCCGGGCAAGAATCACTTGGTGCCACACCGACCGTTCCCCATCCTCATAAGGCCTCCCGTCCTATCAAAGCGTACCGCCTCCCCAAGGACGCCATTCCTGCCGGATCGTCCTTACAGGACAGAGTAACGCTATGCAAAGGTGCTCGTTGTCCCACCAAAGCCTCTCGTCGCTCCAAGTCATCTCGTACACCTAAGGCTACTCTTCCGCCACCGCCGTCTCAAGCTTGCCCAAGCATCCAGCTGAGCGTGAACCCTTCGCGCAACGAAATGCTATTCATAGTCGGGTCCGGGAAGCTCCTTCTGTGGGACGCTGTCAAGACGTAAGTACCGTCATCTCATCCTCACAACGATGCTGAGCGCCCGTGCACTCTTCTGTCAGACCTGCCGCCCTGGACAAGAAGCGCATACAAGATCCGTTTATCCAGCCCGTATGGTATGTTACAGCCGTTTTCCCCTTGCAGCTTTATTTCTCATCACTGTCGATGCCGTTAGCACCTACCGTCCCAAACTTTCCGTTATCCGCAAGTCCAAGATATGCAAAGTCGGGACGAACAATATCTCAAGTGGAAGTTCACCAAATTCAGGTGAATCTACACCATCAGATTCCTCGAGGCAGTCGAGTAGAGTCTCTTCGCCGCAGTCTGCATCCAACAGCAGTTTCAAGCGTGGCCCGGTGGCACCGGTCGATCGCCCATCTTCTCCAAAGAAGCTGCGAGCGACGCCACCACCAGAGGCACACGAGTTATCTGCACAGGATACAGCTTCGTCAAGCAGCTCGTCGATGCTTACTTCCAAATCCCAGAACACGTCGCCACCGCTCGCTGCAGTTGCTAAACAACATCTCGCATCCTCTCCGCAACAATCGCTTCAGGTTTCTGAAATGGCTAACCTTCGCGTACAATGCTCCAGTGCACCCTCGCAACCTCTTACCTCTCCTCAGCAACAGCAGTCAGCATTTCGGCCACTCAGTACCAATGCACTTTCGCGCTCTAATACTGCTCCGAACCCTGCCATACGCGCGCCACGCTTCAATTTATGCCCGACGCCCACGCCTATCTCCATAATAGAAGTCGATCATCATATGCCCGACTACGATGATTCTTCCGCGCCAATGGACATCGACAACGCTCCCGCAGAAGACCATTCACTGTCCAACACAGACGGCGCGGATCTTCCCCCGTCGCCTCCACCCTCTCCGCCGCCGTCGCCGACCTTCCGCAGCGTGCCGATCCCGGCGGCGCGCCGTAAATACCAGTGGCGCGTGCTACCCCCAGTTGCGCGCACCACCCCCGTCGTGCGCAGTGAGATCACGATGGATGAGCTAACGAGGAGGTTCCAGACCATGAGCGCGCGCTGAACTCTGCTCTTCGATTCGCGGACCCTTTAGAGAATGTCTCCACCAAAAAGGGCAATGCTGGTTTGCTGCAGAAGCGGAAAGGCGAGGCCTCGGTTTCGCCCTCTTCCTTGTTGGGGACCCTCGCTCTACTGCCTGATCTATCCACCGTCGTCAAGGACTATGTACAACGCTGCTTTCAACTTAATTGGACCTCCTTTACATTGCCGATGGCAGTTTCTTGTATATCACTCTAGCCACCGGAAGTCGAAGCTCACCTTTTAGCCACATCCAAAAAGGTGTGCGGTCCAAGTCGGACGTATGTGATGCATGTCGTATCGACCGTTCTGCCGTATTCGTAGTAGAAAGACTCCAGTACCTAGTAGATGAGGTTCTTTGTCAGCTTAGAATTGCTGATCGGGATGTTTTGCTGGCGCTGATCGTGGCAAGTGCAAAATATTCACCGCCCAAGGTACGGAGAAGAAAAAGAAGTGCTCAACGAAGAGCAAGATGCCCACTGACAGGATTGAACTATCGACCTCATCATTACAAGTGACGCGCTCTGCCACTGAGCTAAGCGGGCGGCACGGTTTCGTCGGTGTCAAAGAATACGACGCTGTCGTGAGGCACGTCGCGTATTTTCGGCGCTGTCTGCAACGCGCACCGGTGCAAGTCAGCGCAGGGACTTTTACTCCCCCGACGAGGATGTACGCAGGCCTCATCGCTCGCAATGCTCGAGCAGCGCCCTCCCGCGTCGCCTGGCGTGGGCTTGCCTCCAAACCCACAAAGGGCGCACCGTCGTCCAAGAAGGACAAGCTCAAGGCCGCTGCCACGGTGTCCTCTGGCACGTCCAGCACCGTACCGTCACCCCCGCCTCCGCCTGCTCCTCAAAACCCTCCGGAGCCCCCTACCCCACCACCGTCTGTAGATGTACCCGCCCCGCCGACTTCGACCGCCCCGCCAATGCTGTCACTCGACTTTGCACCGACCTCTGAGGAGCAGAACAAAGGGGAGCGCACGGGCGCGCGCAGCTCTAAGGACAGCCTGTCCAGCATCGAACGACGGCGGAAAGCCCTAGGGCGGGTTGGCTTGGGTGTCTTTGCACTGGGGCTCGGTGTCGGCGCTGTGTGGCTCGGTCGGGAGTGGACGGACGAGGAGCTGACGGAGAGGAAGATGGTGCGTCGCGCGAATCTGCGTGCGCGACTGCTGCTTACGGGCTCTCTAGACAAGGGAAACCGCGCCAGCGTCGCGCTGGGGACGCACGGCGGAGCGCTTCACGTCGATGTTCGATGTGCGTTGCTCGCTGTGCAGCTACGTTTCCGTGCTGACCTTTTGCAGTACTTCTCAAAACCTATATGGCCCGAGCTGCTGCCTCCACCATTGCCTGCGCCGCATCAGAAGCCGTATACGCTATTAATTTCTCTCGATGACTTGCTCGTCACAAGTACTTGGGATGTGAGTTCTGTCTATTGTCGCTCTGACAGCGTGCCTCTGCATCTCGCTATCGCTTCATTCAATTCGCCATGCAAACGTCACTACTTCTGCGCATCTGGCACGAAGATTCCCAGTGCTGATAGCTCCTTGCCGTCCCTACTATCTGGATTTTAGCTGACCCACCGTTGTTTCCAATAGCGACAACACGGCTGGCGCACGGCGAAAAGGCCTGGTGTCGACTACTTCCTGGCTTACCTTTCCCAGTTCTACGAAGTTGTCGTCTTCACGACCCAACACCACTACGTGCGTACCTTGGACTCCGAGCGCATATAGTCTGGTTTTGATGCGTTCTCTTCTCGACTCGCAGACCGCCCTCCCCATCTTAGAAAAACTCGACCCTTACAACTTCTTCATCACATACAAGCTCTTCCGCGAGGCGACGCGCGCTTCCGAAAATGGGCCTGTCAAAGACCTTTCCTACCTCAACCGCCCGCTTGACAAAGTCCTCATCGTGCGTCCTGTCGCAGCCCAGCAACCGGTACTTTAGATCTGACTTCCTGAACCTAGCTCGATGCACACGCAGAACACGTGGCGCCGAATCGCGAGAACGCGATCGTGCTTAAGCCGTGGAAGGGTGAGAAGGGCGACCGCGGCCTGGTCGAGATGATCCCCTTCCTCGAATGTGCGTGTCGATATTCCGTCTAACCTTTTGTGTTGTGACCGAATATGTCTCGGTGTGTAGCCATTGGCATATACAAACCCCCAGATGTTCGCACCGTCCTACAGGCGTACGAAGGGAAGGACATCCCGCACGAGTATGCGCTGAAAGAGGCCGAGCACAAGCGCGAGTTCATCGAACAGTGGAAAGCCCGTGGTGGCGGGAAGGGCCTGAGCGGAGGCGGGTTCACGTTGAGCAGCCTGTTCACAAGCAGCGCAGAAAAGGTGCGCACCCCCCTTCCTACCTCACTCGTTCTTCCTTTGCTGATTTTGGGCCCAGCCGTCCCCGCTCCCGCTGACGTACCTCGAGGCGAAGCGGCGCGAGGCGCAGGCGCTGTATCGCGAGGAGCAGAAGTACATCCAGGAGCACAAGGACGAGTTCGAGCGCATGATCGAGGCGGACCGCGAGGCGCAGGCGCGCGAGCTGAGCGGCCCGCTGTGGGCGAGCGTCGCGGCAGGCCTCGGCGTGGCGCCACCGCCGATGGCGGGGGAGCAGAAGGAGGGCGCGAAGGAGGGGGCGGAGAAGGCGTAGAGTCGCGTGGACAACACTTGTTAGTACTTACAACTAATGGATCCTAGATCACAACTCGAGAAGCGTGGGGTGGTTGGGTGAACTATACAAGCTTCAGGGAAAGGTGCGTATCTCTTCATGGCGCTGTACATTCAGTGTGATTGCTTTACAAAAGTGGAGGTGTCCCAGCAACATGATCGAGCATGCTGCCCTAGTATTTTGGTTTACCGACGCCTCGGCCTCTGAACAGATGGTTTACTGTGAGAGCCTCCAGATGGTGGATGAGCTCGTCCTCAGACGCAAATACTCTTCTGCATAGTGCGATGGGGCACTTGCGATCTGTCTCGAGGTTAGCCGCGCGAAAGAACAGAGGGAGAGGAGACGCGTACACTGCACCGGGGGGTGCTCCGGCGGGTAGAGCGTTTCGAGGGCGCGGTACCCGATGGCGAGGTAGTGCGCGTCGAGGGCTTCTTGGGTCGCGAAGTAGACGCGCGGCGTGCAGATCTCGCAGGGGTACTGGCCGGAGTGTAGCGACATTGCGACGCGGAGAGATGCAGCAGTGTAGTAGTATGGGCAGATTCGGGGAGGGTTGAACTAGGGAGTGGTTGATACACAGACGTGCAGAGGGCCGCATGCTGATATATAGAGGCGGGAAAGCCATGCGAGCTTCAATGAGGGGTGAACAAAAGCGATGAGCTTTGGCACTGCGAATCCGAGGGGAAAGAGAGGTGGACAATGGAGCCTTGTGACGGTGTGTGGCCGTGGTCAATGTGGCCTCTGACCCAAATCTCAGACACGCGGGCATTAACTGACATCAATCTCTTCGTAAAGAGTGACTGTGTCTGCAACTTGGAAGATGCCGACGCACCTTTGGTTGTCGATGATCTAGCTGAAGTCGCAACCCATCGCACTCACATGCGCGACATGACGAGACTTACGACGAAGTAGGCAGCGAGTCGGGCCTATCTACTACAAAGATGCAGGCCCACAGTCTGCCGTCCAGTGTGCTGGGAGAAGACTCAACAATCATCGGGGCAAGGACATAGTCTGCCACCGACCGATCAGTAACCGGATGGGCCCGCTCTATGAGTGTCAATATTTCCCCAAATTGAATGACAATGAATGTGCTCTCACTGACATCCGCAGGTCTACAACTGCCCGCTCCATGTACACTGGCACAGCCTTTGACAGAATCTTCAGTCAGACACTCATCGGACAGCCACCAGGCTTCGTGCCGTTGCCGTTATATAGAGTGACTATCATCCTAATCTGCGGATATGAATGACGCGAATAGATTACAATGAACAGAATACAGGGAACCCGGGAAATGGACCCATGCCATAGCGCAGCCTAATGGTTCTGCTGGAGATTCTCCACATGTTGGATATACTCCCAGTCTGTTCTAAAGATCTTATTGCAACCAGCGACGAAGCAGGTGCGGGCTGCGCAAGAGATGAATGAGCACTTGAGCATCGGCGGAGGGGCGGGGAACATACTAGGTGCCTGGTGTTGGTACTGGAAGGCGTCGCGCGCAACCCTCATGCAGTGCGCGTCGAATTCCTCTCTTGTTTTGAACACGAGAGGCGGATGGCACATGACGCAAGTGTACGATTCGTTTTGAGTGGACATTTCGGCTCGGTGGGTGGGTGGGTGATGAAGATCGAGCGGTGATGGTTGGAATGGGTTGTCGAGTAGGACAGTCAGTGAGTTGTTGCACCTGTGTCGAGGGCGGAACGAATGTTTGGGGGATGAGGATGAGGACGAAATGCTTGCACCTTTATAGGAGTGCAATTGGCTTTCTGTTCCTGAACGATCTGTGAGCGTCGGGCTCCGAACCGTCCACATACAGGGCGATAAAAGCGGGAGGCGGTGTCAATGCTAGCATGTTGGAAAGAGAGCATAGTTGGTTCTAAGACAGCCGCCCATTGTCACGAAGCGTTACAAAGCGCTGATGAACAACACTTCGAATGATGTGTGTGGCCGTAGTAGTGGCGATCGAGCACGCCGTAGGCACCAAACGTGTGACACAAGGACAGAGTCTTCCGCGGCCACGCAGTGGAGCCTGATGGCCACAGGCCAGAGGGCCGAGCTCTGTGGCCATTGCGAGTCGCGACACACCTCCGATTATCTGGGTCGAGCTCGCCGCAACCTATTATCGCGATCAGAGCAACGAGGCGCAGAGCGAGACGCGTCGCATTCCGACAGTTGTACTCGCGCCTCGGCAGGAATCCTTGGGTTATCTTTCTAGTGTCCGAGGAATGAGTACTCACATGAATAGCGCAGCCCAGTCTCTACAAGTATATGATTGCATATAACGATCAAGATGTGTGACAGTCATAGAGTGTCGGCAAGTGTTGGTATTGCGCAAATGTGGGTCTCCATCGCCTCTCCAAGCGTGTTGACAGCGAAGGCATCTGAAACCTCCAGCCTTGACAGGGGTATCCAGGGCATTCTGAGTCGGCAGAATCCTTCCGAGCAGCGCGATTGAGCGGAAGACAACAGCAATTAGACGAATAGCCGCCGTGGTCCTACGGCGCTTCCTTGCTTTCGCGGCTCGAGTGCACCTTCAGGGCTGCCAACCCGAGGGAAAGGAAGGCTGTTTGGCATAAGTGCATGTGCATCCAGGTGCCAGAGCTAAGAGGGTGAGTTGAGATGTTTCAAGGTCTCAGAGAAGTCGCTGCTGCTGTAGTGGTGGGCTGTGCAAAGTTGATGCCGCCGGCTTCCTAGCGCTGCGGCACGAAACCAGCGAGCGCCGATCATGTACGGCCATGTCCGTGCGCTCGGAATAACTTGTTACATAGCTCATATATATGTGTGTCGTACATCCACGGTATGCGATGATATCTACGTGAATTCGTCCTCAACCCTGAGCGGACAGCAGCCCGCTCAGTTGCACCAGGTACGCCTCGCATATCGACGAGAAGTAGAACTCGTGCTCCGAGTTGTGTGGCTCGACGAGGTTGTGCGCAATCTCGTGTGCTAGTGTGAAGTACCTGTTTCAGCATGTTCAGGAATGAAAACGACATTATCGGAGAAATGGAACACAAACCAGGAAATGAAGGCCTTCGTGGTGTCGCCGACCTGAACGGCTTGATCGTCTGCGGGATAGTCAGAATATGTGCGTCCAGTGGAATGAGAGGACACTGACGCCAGGCCTCAAAGTATCTGAGGTTCATAAACAGGCTCCCATTCCGGTTGAAGGCGATCAGCTGTCCTTCATTGTCGGCGAATACGTGCAGGCTTGACGCAGGGAGTTTGTAGACGGATATAAGCGGATTTAGGATGCGGAGGAAGCGGTCAAGGGAATCTTGTTTGCGTTGTATCAGCGTGTCCTTATCCGGAAGGTCTGCAATGATAAAACGGATCAGAGCGAAAAGCAAGCGAGGAAGCGGTGAACGTACCATGCGCCGCGTAAACCTTTATGCCTCCCATGGATCCTGTGTGTCCGTCAATATCATAAACACAGAAGGAAACGTGGAACGTATGACTGACCAACTAGATCTAAATCACCCGCACGGCCGGAGACGTCACAGTAACCTTCGTCAAGCGACTCTTTGACCATCTGCATCTGCTCCCGGTTGTGCAATAAGCTGCTGGTCTCCTCAGTACATGCCTTGATGGCCATGTCGATGTTCGAAGCTGAGAGAAACACAGGAGGTCAGCACGAGATATAAAAGTAACGGTATACCACATACCAATATTGCTAAGAGGTGTCACATTCGGTCCAGGCTGGGGTGAACGCGTCGGCCCTCGCGACGATCCCGACGCCATGTTTGCTCGCAGGCTGTCGACATCCATCGATTGGGGTCTGGACTTCGATCCGCCAGCATGGCCCTGCGAGGTCAATTTACGTGTGAAGTTCGTCAGCGCAGAAGAGTGCTTCCGAATGAAGTCCTCCATGCCGGAGTTGCCGGTCGCTGTCGGCATTGCGCCGGGGATGTCCAATCCAGATTCCTCTTGAGGTTGATGCACAGCAGGGGCTGTCGTCGTCTTCGGGAAGTAGGGCGGTGGTCCATCATTGGATAGCGTGGATTGGGTGTCTGACGCAAGTGCTGGCTGCTGTTCTTGAATGGCCTTCTGTTCACGCTCAGCCGCATCTCTCGCTGCCTTCTCTACTGCCTCGCGCTCGGCTTTCTGCTGACGCAGAATCCTATCGACTAAAAGAGACGCGAACATCTTGTAGAGAGAGTCAAATCACAGTATGAGCGAACTCACTGTTATATCCTCGTCTTCTGAGTGCTTTGAGGTCAGTCGACAGGATCGTCATGAACAACAGGGCATCGTTGACTTTCGGCGAATCAAACAGGAACCGACATAACGACGTCGCTACTCTAATGCAATATGTCAGACCCAATTATACACAGGCAAGAGGTCAACTCACTCATACATATCCACCTGGGTATGCCCTGCTAGCCAGAGTTGAATGGGCCCGCGTCCATCTCGCTTCGCAACCGCCGACGAATCTTGACTTCGAGCCAGATGGACGTCGCCATGGTGCAAGGATTTCGTCACCGAGAGCTTTCCAAACGTCTTGACCACAAAATTCTTGTCCTCGTTGAGCCAATTGAATGATACTCTTGTCCGAGACTGGGAGTGCTCATGAAGAAATAGTGGCAGACGCTCAAGGATGAGGTGCTTGATGTCGCCGGCTAGTCGAGAGTGCGGGATTTCGGCGGACGTTCGATAATCTTCTTTCACGAGCGTGCTGAGACGCGGCGAACCTAAGGATACATAAAACTCTACGCCTCGTCAGATCGGCGCCAGTCGATGAGGCTGATTGTGTAGTTACCTTCAAGGATATCTTCCTGCGGAGCTGAGAACAACGAGTCACCAAAAAGTTGATAAGCATTCGTATCGTCAGCAATGACGACTTGATGAGGTCGTAACAAGTCGTCTTGGAGATCCCAGTCGTCTTCATCTGCATCTGTAGTGGGCTTCCCGCCATTCGATGTCCTCTTAACGCGCTTGGATCCTAAAAGAATGCTAGCGCGTTTCATACGAATTATCGTAGACTGCGAGAGAAGGCGTCTATTGATAGCGATGTTGCGGAGCTCCATGAGGTAACTGAAGGAAAGTCATGAATGGGGAAGATAACACCAGTCGAAGACGACATACTTGTCTCTTCCTTCAGCAAGTTGGTAAAATTGCCGCGGATTTGCCAAGAGAATTTGAACGATCTCTTCCACTGACGGTTCCCGTTTTGTACCACAGGCAGTCAAGAAGCTGTTCGCACGAGCGCCGAAGTCGACGAAGACGAACAGCTTCGAATGAAACTCGGCTCCTGAAGATCCGGCGAAGTAGCATTGACTGGGACATAATTGGCGGACTACGCTCTTGTCTCCCGCGGGTCTTGTGGGTACGAACGGGGTCTCATACAACTTGCGGAGCTCTCCAGAGGGGAAATCTTCACGATAGGTAACAAGTCAGGCACAAAAAGCTCCTTGATTTTGACTTCACCGTACCTGGAATGCGGCCGGCGAGAACCTCGAAATACTGGCGAGCCGTGAGCTCGTCTTTCGGCGGAGCTTTCTCGAGAAGAGCCACAAGCCTGGCAGTCGGTGGGCTTGCTGCGATCTTCAGCTTCGTCAATGCGTCGTCGCGAAGCTCGGGGCTGATCACCATGAAACCCAAGGCCGCCCATTCAGGGTTGGCGAACACCTAGTTAGGAGATCGTCAGCAGGAGAGATCACGAAGCGAGGAGGCGACCGAACGTCAGCCGGTTTTGCTAGGACTCTATCTGATCCGCTTATCGCCGGGATGAAGGCAAAGTCGTGGAAGTTTTGAGGGTCATAGTCAGGGTACTTGGAGGTGAGATTGTCCAGGAAAAATCGCAGGGCCTTTGAGCGAAGACTGGCATCGGTGCTGGACGCTAGCTTGATGAGGTCTGGTAGAGGTGGGATACGTCTCAAACCCAGAGCAAATAAAAACTTGGCTGGGCGCGTAATGAGAAGGCCGCACTGAATGTCATGAAAAGCTCACGGACCTTCTTCTGAAGACGGTTTCCATTTGTTGTCGATTCCCCAGTCGATGATCGGCAAGTTGAGTTCGCGGAACACGTCTACTGGCTCATACAAGTCCATTGCTTTGTATCGAAGTACTTTCCCACGAGGGGCCGACTTCTCTGCAGTGGCAGATCCGTCCTCCTTGAGGAACGCTGCGGTATAGCGTAGCCTTTGGATTTCTTCTGTTGTTAAGGTTGATTGGACAGATACTAGATATTTGACCAAGTCGATGATCGTCCAGTCACCCGTCTTGATCATTCTGTTCGATTGTTAGCGAAGAGTGGGCAGGAAGGGATAGAGAGAACGAACCGATCAAATACAATCTGCAGCTCTACATGTTTGCGGACACCCATTGCTTGCAGAACCCTCTCCAGCGGTCCTTTGACAACGTCGCCTGAGGGCAACGTGACGACTGGCAAGTCGCGGAATAACTTGACGTTGGAAAAGTAGGCTTGTTCCGGCGGCTTCAGCCCAGCGGACGTCGGTACGCATGATTTCCCCTTCAGTAACCTCGCCACCTCTTCATGGGCAGTCTTAGACAGTGACGGCCAGGCTTTGGAGAGCACGATAAGAACGCGCTCCGCCCAGGGTGCTGACAGAGTGATGTCGAATTCAGTTTTAGATGCCACCACGGACGGATCGGTGATATGGCGTAACCAGTCCGCTACGGTCAGCTGTGCCCACGGAAAGACTGTGGCCAAGACTTCGGGATCGAAGGATCGGCTGATGCTGAGAGGTAAGAGGCTGTCCGGCAAGGGCCCATCGGTCGGAATAATTGAGCCCATATTGCGCGGATTGAGGAACGTCTTTACAGTCGATAAGGCAAGTATCCTCTCGGGAGAGCCACTGATGGTGACGACGGCGGCATCCAGAAGCTGAGACCTTCCTTGAAGGAGGTTCGAGTCGTTGCCACTCTTAGTAACCCCAATCCACCATTTGAGACAGGCGATGACCTCAGGCTCCGAAAGCGGTCTGGATCGTAGCTCCTTCAGTACCTCGACGAAAGTGATATCTTTGATCATGCCCCGAGCTCTGAGGGCGGCGATCATTGTCTTGGCGCCGTTCGAGATTTCGTCCGGTACGACAGGCAGGCGCTTCAAGAATCCAGAGAACGCCGGATCTGGGACATGCACAGCGCTGGCGCTCCGCACGCCTTCCGAAGAGATAATGGAGAACGGAAGCGTCGTCGCACAGGTGAAGAAGGCGGCTTCCATCATGCTTGAAACAACTGATGACGGCGTTGATGGGTGGAATGTGAAGAACTTGAGCGCGTGGAGTGCTCGCCCGCGTAGCCAAGTCTGGAGCTCGGAATCCGGAAGCGAATCAGGTCCAGAAGAGGCTGCAGCTCCATCCCAGAGGCTCTTGATGTTCCCTAGCTCGAGCTCGTACGCCGATCGTGCGAGGAACCCTCCAACGTATAGCAGCTCCTTGTTCCATACTGACAGGCTCTGTTAGTCGACAGTCACCGCAATCCGCGTCTGTCTCACCTGCCACGTTACGATCCCTACGAATGACGAATGAGTCAAGGTCGGAAGTAAGGAAGGAGAACATACACTAAATCGATGGACTCCCGTTCTACTGTCGGAATAAATCGAGTAGCCATATGCCCACCTATTCCAGTGGTCTGTCCTGTCGAGTGACCCTGTCAAGTAAATGTGAGACGAAAACGTCACAAAAAGGGATATGATATTTACGATGAATACGCGTGCGGAACCCGAGCTATGAAACGGTATGAGCGTTGAAGCCAAATGGTAGGAAAAGTACAGACCCGTCCAAATCAGCCCTCAGCCCCTGGAACACGCTGCCAGTCGCAAATCGGACCTTCTCCTCAGCCTTGATACTGACATCATACTGGTCTTTACCCGTCTGACATGCCTGTCAGGATCTCGTCGAGGAAAGAACAAAGACCGACGATCGCTTACATAGATCAGCTCATAGCGTAATTTCGAGGGCGGGTTCTTCTTGGTAGATCTTCGTAATTCCGCAGTCATCTTTCGATCGAGTCGGACGTCGACATGCGCTGAAAAAATAGTCAATTCGACGCTGGAGGCGTTGACTTCCATCAAATCAATTTCCTCTGCTGGCGTGACTGGTAAAGGCGTTGGGACGCGCTGGGGCGTCGGAGAGGTGCCGAAGCCAGAGAAGAGGGAGGAGAAAAAGCCACTGGCTTGTGGTTTCACAGATCTGGAGGAGATTTCTGTCTTCTCCGTCCCGACCGTGTACACCCAACGAACTACGTCAGCTTGGATGTGTAAAGCTTCGAACAAGTCAGAATTGGATCTTGGGCCGCGGCAATTCACCTAAGGATGACGACATACGGGTGGATTGTATGGTCTTCACGTTCATTATACCCAGAGGACTCGTACCCTTGAGCCCTCTGATCATCGGAACCTCCTTGGGTATGCCGCTATCCTTCGACAGCCGGACCAGCCGCTTGTCGTCGAAGTAGACGCTGACCTCAGAGAGGTGCGCCATGAAGGTTATGGAAGATACTAAAAATCGGGTGAAATCAAAGGCAGGTGGGATAGGCGCCGGTTCTCGTAGGGTCATCTGAAAAGTCGTCCAAGGATCTGGTGTTTCATTCTGAGTGGTCGGAAGGGTGCCTCGACGGGCGAAGAGCTACGATGTCTAATGAATCTCAATCAAGCTTATCCAGAAAGCAAAGCGAGACGAACCTGGTCCTTCTTGTCTTTCCAGTAGAAATTCATCCATTGACCTGTGATAACCACCGTCAACACTGATCGTTTCCGCTGGTCACAAAAAGATGGAAACACACCACCAGACGTGACCCAGGGCTCTTCAGTGACAGAGAAAAGCGAGTAGAAACCTAAGATCGCATGATGAGACGCATATAACCGACGCAGCGTCGCACGCAAACGCACCCACTCCAAATGCCCCAATTTTCTCTTCGTCAGGGTTTCCCTCGGCTTACGGGAGATGTAAACGATGTATCATTTATTCAAAGAAAATGAGACGTACCAATCTTCTTCAGTCTACTCCAGTCTTCATTTCTGAATATCATCCCGTTATTCCGAAACGACCATTGATGGACCTTGGTAGAATGTGCTCAGTGGGACATAAAAGAGAATACATGGTACACACCACGGCGGTTTTCAGATCTGGTAACACTTCTTTGCGCTGCCCGATTGACTCCAGTGATGCGTCGTATGGGCCTGGGGTTTGCTTCTGGCGCGCTAGATAACTTTCGGTTTCGAAGCGAATTTCGACGGAGCGCGCGCCTGCATCGTCCGAGTTCTGCAGTAGTTCTCGGAACACTGTAGAATGGCAGCATGTTCAGCAAGGAACACAATGGTATGGGCGGCTTGCTCACCCGTAAACTCCCCCGAGTACCGTGCCAAAACTTTGTCTATAAGTGCACGCTGGTTGACCTCTACCGTCTCATCGTGCCCGCTCTCCCACTAGATGTGTATAAGCGTGCTGCGATCGTTGCCCACAGTCTGCAATACGACCGGAGCCAAAGCACTTACCAGGGCATCGCGGTTTGCCATAACTCTATGATATCGCTATGTCTCTCTCGTAGGTGGTCGTAAAGATAGATGTTCAAGGTCCTTAATCGCTCGTTACTGAGTGCCGTGGGGGGCGAAGGGTTGAAAATGACGACGTGAAGCGTGGTCAGACGCGCGTCGAGGCCGAGGTCAAGTGGGCTGTGGTACTGCCACACCGCTGTGAATGGTGGCCACGAGAATCGAAATGCGCCAAAAAGTCTCTAGTTCTTGACCCGAGATTCAAAGCGTTGGTATGCTGGAAATCATGAAGCAATCAGAGAGTTCCAATGTGTGTGTGGGTGGTAGCAAGTCCTGCCCGAGTCGGCCGCGCGCGCTGAGGTGAGCGCTCGCTGAATACTTCGGCACTGCCGGGCCGAGCATCACGATCACGTGCCACCCTAAGTGGATAGCTTCCGCCAAGCTTCGGCCAGCTGCTTTTGGCTCGCTGCGGGTGGAAACGTTGAATACTTACGATTGTGTATCCGTTGAATGAATCCATAGTAATCGAAACCATCGAAATTGGGTCGCAAATTTAGGTCGAAAGGCGTGAGGCTCGGACGTCCGGACGAGCGGAACAGAATGTTGTTACGTATTTGGGCGCGACGGTTGCACGCATGATGCGATGGACAGCGGTCTCCATCTCCTCTTGACTCTGCGCTGGCATGTCCTCAGGCAGCTCGCCATAATCTTCTCAAGTTTTCGCCCACGCAATGTCCCTCACTGTACTGGTCTCCTTCTCTCTCCTCGCGCTGGTCGTTACTGCTCGCCCCGTCCCCGACAATGCTCAGTTGTACGTGTCACCCCAAGCTACAGAGAAATCTCCGAGTGTTCAACTCATTCTGTAGTGCGTACGCGCACCCTGCAGAACTACAGAGTGCCGTCCAAGCCATCTTTGAGTCACGAAACAAGTGAGGCCCAACTCCAAGTACTGTACTCGAGCTCATGATGACCATGTTACAGACAATCGGCACCAGATATCCTCAACTTATCCGACGGCGATGTTCATGTCCACTTCACTTCAGCGAAGGACCAGCAGGCGTACCTGTCGCAGCTTGATGATAGTGCAGTGAAAGCACTTGTACCCATAGGAGAGAGCGAGGACGGCGTGGTCTCCGAGGACGTGAAGAAGCTGTATGAAATGCTCGGGGGATCGGAGAGGCTTGACGATGTCGAGGGCGCATCAAGACCAGTGGAGGATACGGACATGGTGGATGCGGAAGAGGACGAGACAGAGGTGCAGTCCGACGCCACCGAAGTGACGGCAGCTACACCTGTAGCTGTTCATTCGACGCGCCCAATAGCCGTCATCGCCTTCTCTGCAGCCCTCGCATTCCTCACCGTGCTCTGTGTCGGAGTGTCGCTCTACGCATGGTATTATCTTCGTGCTAGCCTCTTCGCCTCGCGCACAGCTTGGGACCTGTTGCCCAAGCTCGAGAAGCAACAGCTTCCGGAGTCGACGGACGTCGACGAGCGTCTCAGCGACGAGAAGGCGTCCGCTCTTGGCCTAGTCCTGCAAGGCCCCGATGACGAAAAGCTACAAGTGCCTGTCGGCATCCTTGTAGATCTCGACGTCGACGCGAGTACGACGGACGACGAATTCCATGACGCTCTCGACGATTCCAACATGTCCACGCCGCGCGCCAATCCGTCCTCCCTTCCCTCCTTCGCTCCCCTCTTGATCCCCCTCCCTCCGTCCCCTTCGCCGTCTCCTCTCCGCAAGCCATTGGACCTTCGCGATGACGATACAAGCCCTCGTCCAGCGTGGGCTGTCTTAGCTCCCGAAGACCAACCGCGACCGCGAGGCGCGGCACCCGCGCTCGACTTCGCTCTGGCGATGCAGTTACGTCTTGGTTTGGGCTTTGGATCCGATCCGGCGTGGTTGGTGCGCTTCTTGGTGGCAATGTTTGGTTGGGTTGCGATGCTGATGGGCACTGGGAGGGGGGAGCGCACGCAGCAGAGAAGGTTGGTAGGCCTCTGAGGTCTCTTGTTTTTGGTTTTCTGTTCGCGGTCAACACGCACAGCATGCATTCTTTCCCATTTCCAATTTGATTCACTCACTGCACCACCAATAATCTCCTACTCTCGTCCGCATCTTTCCCAGGCCTCTGGTTCGCTGGAGTGTCGGCATCATGATACCCTTCCCATTCCACACATTTCATTGGATCGGCATCGTCATTAACACATACAGCACTGGTCAGGCAGGACTTTCGTGGTGGTGGTGTATGTACCTAGTTCACTCATGGATAATCCTTAGTTTGGTCGCCATTTTGTTGCCTCCGCTTTTGATGTTTCCTTGCTCATAGGCGTGTTTACGTAAGCACACTTGTTATTCGCTTCCTCGAGCTGACCTACTTGCGATATTCCGTGTTGCCATCCCCATGGGTCCTTGCAATTCGGTACGTGGAGAGTCTTTCTGATGTTTGATGGGGACTACCGTCTGATGTTATCCGAAAGGTGATTTTGCAGACATATATCCAGACTTCAAAATAAGTCGGAGCCTACTAATGTTGTTTCCCTCAAGTCAAACCACAGACAGTCTCTCGAATAGCGTATCTCTGCTGAGGTAGAGCACGTAGTTGCGCTTATTCTAGCTTTGCTTCAACAGTCGCAGACGTCATCTATGCCGTGTGATACGATTTCACCTCGATCGACGTAAGTCCCGCTCTATCTGGTACTGGCTTATTCGGTTCCCTTGGATATTTCCCACGTATACGTCTTTCGCAGTTAGCTGCAGGGCACGACTCTGCTCGTGATGCGACGCTTCCTGCGCTATTCATCCACAAGGGGATGGATATCGTCAGTCCTGTCGTCGGAGGCGAGCTATCGAAAGGAAGGTCTTCTTTATCCCCATACTTCACTTGTCTCTTTCGCATCCGATCCCATCTCTTGGCTTCATCAGCAAGCACTGCAACCGTCCAGCGACAAGGGTTTACGAAATACTTGCTGTAGTCTCTGTATAAAGCGGACGCTGCGTGGGTATCATCATCTCTAGCCCCTCGTTCTATCATCGGTCTCACCACCATGCATTTGTCGCTTCTTCTTCCCGCCATAGGTTTGGCAAGCCAGGTGCTGGCCAAGTCCGACACAGCTACCTTAGCTGAAAACTACCTCAGCAACCTCGTCCCTGCGACGAAGGATGTTCTCTTCAATATGGTGACAGGTGAAGCGGCCGGGGCTGATGTGAGTTATTAATACCATAAGCACGTATCCTGTACTAATGGATTGCATTAGCCTGGTGTTGTTTGCGCCGTCATCCCCGACCCCGAGCATCCCGAATTCTCGCTCTTCTGGGTCCGCGATGCCGCGCTCGTATACGATGTCTGGCTTAACGAGCTCATCGCTCTTAAAGACACGAGCTTGCGCCCCCTCATGGACGACGTCACCCTCACTTTGGTCCGGACTCAGCAAGTGACCAGTTTGGCTGGTGATGTCTTTGAGCGCGGCCTCGAGGAGGCTGTCTTCTACCTTGACCTCGGTTACATTACGGACCTATTCTTCAGACCTGGATCGCCCGCCGCTGGTAAGCCATTGTTGTATTCAGCTCATCTTTTACTCCTGACATGCGTCCCACAGACAGCCCTCCGTTCCGAGCGGCCATCTTGATCAAGTACGCGGAGTGGCTCACTGAACCGGCTCAGAACAACGGAAGCTGGGTCGCACATCACCTCTGGCCGCACATTAATTTAGACCTCCAGTATATCTCCAACCACTGGAACGAGAGCTCGTACGTGTAATCAACCCTGAGTAGCTCCTGTGTCTCATCAACGAGCCCCATATAGCTGGGACCTATGGTGGCCTCCCGTGTGGGGTGGTTCTTACTGGACTGCTTCCCTCCAGTACCGCGCCCTGCGTGCTGGTGCGCGTTTGGGACGCAAGATCGGACGCCATGCCAACGTTGCCGGCTACGATAGCAGGGCCTCGATGATTTTGGACTACATGCAGGTCAGTGACCTTCCCTCGTGCAGGGGGCGTGTGGCTGAAGCTATTTCCAGACCTTCTGGAACGAAGAGCAGGGCTTCATGACGGAGACGACTGTTACCGACCCCACTGCGACCTACGGCAGGATCG
This sequence comes from Artomyces pyxidatus, assembly GCA_022160305.1. NCBI lineage: Eukaryota > Fungi > Basidiomycota > Agaricomycetes > Russulales > Auriscalpiaceae > Artomyces > Artomyces pyxidatus. The sequence continues at coordinate 146,532 of MU277218.1, read as the reverse complement.
GCATTGGTGCGGCCCCGATCACCGTCTCAATCTACAATTACGACCAGTCACTGGGATGCGATGCCGCGACATTCCAGCCCTGCTCTGACAGGGCTTTGTCTTCGTTGAAGGTTGTTGGTGACCATTTCAAGGCGAACTTCAATATCAGCAAGGACATCCCAGACGGCCACCCTGGATTCTACGGCTTCTTCCTGGAAGATCAATTCATCGGAGGACAGGTTGGATTATCGCTCGTCCCTTTGAATGACCGCTGACGCCGTTTTTAGCCGCAATTCTTCTCCAGCTTCAACCAGGCTGAGCAGCTGTACGATGCGCTCTCAACATGGGAAAAGCTCGGCGGCCTTGACGTCACGCCGGTCTCGCGCAAGTTCTTCGTCCAATTTGACGCGAACATTAAGCCCGGGCACTATACCAAAGGCTCGTCGACGTACCGCCATCTCACGACGGCGATCAGGGAGTACGCGGACGAAGTGCTTGTGCTGCTCTCGAAGCATACGCCGGAGGACTTCATCCTGACCGAGGCGATCGACAAGAACGTCGGCGGCCCCGTCGGCCCCCGGGGTATGATCCGCAGCCTCGCGGCCGCGATGTCGGCGGCGGACACGCACAACGGCATGACGCCGCCCTCGTGGAGCGGGCCGCGCAACGAGGGGAATCCGTATTCCAATACTCCGGATAGCCAGACTGTCCTTGGCCTTTGAGCTGGTTCGGTCGGACGGATCACAGGAGTTATTATTCGTTGTCTGCAATATGCTTTCCAGTAGAATTTGACAAATCATACGACCATACAAGTTTCCGGATGTTGTTTCTTCCTGTACATACCGCCGTTTGTAGTAAGTTACCGTAGAAAAGAGCGATGTTATCACCTCATGAAAATTTGTTCTAAGCCACCTCGTCGGTATGTCGAGATCGAAATTTATTCTCGGAAGGGAACTCAGCTTCACGACATTTCGCGAGTCGGAGCTCGCTGGCTGAGACTGGACTTGTCAAGACTAGCGAGACTGCTTACGTCAGCCGTCCACACGCGTGCGCTGTGTGCGCGGAGAGGCGCGTCGGACAGCGGGGTCAGCGTCGAACTTGAACGTCCGGCGCTCATGCGTCTCCTTCCACGCTCTTCATCGACGACGACGTCTACTCTCGCTACCATTCCCCGCAATGACGGGCTTCGCAGCCCTTCCACTCGCCGATGAAGCAGGCCCCGACCCCGCGGCACAGTGGTCAGGAGTCGCGAAGATCCTCGGCCCACCGTGGGCGCGATTGCCGACGTTGACGATTGGCCTCGTCGGTGTGCAGGTGTTGTGGTCGGTGGAGATGTCGTATGGTGAGTTTATCTGTCTTGCTACCTGTTTCGTGCTTTGACAATGTCTGCTTGGACGTACAGCTCTACCATATCTGCAGTCGCTGGGATTGTCCAAATCCTTCATGTCCATAGTACTCCTGGCGGGGCCGTTCTCGGGTCTTGTGGTGCAGCCACTCATCGGTGCGCCGCTGTCTTGTGATTACATTCTTGGTTGAACTGAAGGGTTCTGCAGGTGTCCTTGCCGACAACTCAAAATCCCGTTTTGGACGACGAAGACCATACATCCTATCTGGCGTCGCCCTCTGCTCATGCGCCATCCTCCTCCTTGGATTTACACGCCAATTTGCGTCTATCATTACGACTTGGGGCTCTTCAGCTGTGCGTACCATATCGATACACCTTCCCTTATGCGCATGTGTGGAGCATCTAAACCTTCACGACCCTGAAGCCACGCCCCCTTGCACTGGTCATACATGAATCTAATTCACTATAACCACCCCTTCTATAGAATGACATTCTCACCATCTGGCTTGCCATCCTCTCCATATTCTGTATTGACTTTGGCATCAATGCAGGTAAGTCGTGTGCTCATGACGTAGCGTTTTCCAAGGTCTCCAATATATTTTATCTAGTTCAAGCCGTTGATCGAGCGTTACTTGTCGACACACTTCCCCCAACCGAACAGGCGACCGGCAATGCCTGGGCAGCCGTAATGCTTGGTATTGGTAGCGTAGCCGGCTTTTTCTTGTGAGTTAATGCTGTCTTCTGTCGTTTCTGCCGTGCGAGCTTCAGAACAAAGAGTGCCTACTTAAAATTCATTATTTCGAACCGCTTTCACCGCTATGTACAGCGTATTTCCCGTTTACTTCTCCACAACCTTTCCGTGTCTCACATTCTGATCACTTTTATCCGTGCAGCGGTGGTATAGACATGCCCAATCTCCTGCCCTTCTTCGGCAAAACCGAACTCCAGATCTTATCTGTCGTTTCCTCGATTCTACTCATCGGGACGCACCTCACTATGGCTTCCCTCGTCAAAGAACGTATCCTACTCGCTTCTGGGTATGTGTTACCCCCCTTGTTCCATGTTACCCGTTATATCACCGCTGATCGCATGCCAACTGTTTATGGGATCAACTCTACATAGGCAGCCTCAGAAGTCATTCCGACAAGAAGTCCTCGACCTTTGGGTGAACGCGCGCTCGCTTCCCTACGTGATCCGGCAGATTGTACGCCCAATCCACTTGTTTCCTTTCGATGCCGCTGACATGCCGCTTGAAGTGCATCGTTCAGTTCTTGTATGTCCTCTTCTGTCTACCTCTCTCCAGGGCCTCACAGACAGTACAGCGCATGGCTAGCTTGGTTTCCTATCCTCTTCTACACAACGCTATACGTCGGCGATCTGTACCGTCGTTCTCTTCCACCTTCCTCCGCTACGCAGACAGACGCGGAAATTGACGCTGAGGCAACGCGCCTCGGCGCGAGGGCTCAACTGTATTCCTCTGTGCTAGCCCTCATCACGAACTTCCTTGCGCCATTTGTCATCCAGTTACCCAAGTCATCTAATCACAAACTCAATCGTGGCGCAGCGAGTGAAGCTGTCGGGGACGACCCGATGATCCTCGGCGGCGCAAAGCGGTGGTGGGAGAAGAAGATGCATCTGGCAACGTTGTGGGCGGTGTCGCATCTCCTGTTTGCAGCGTGTATGTTCGGGACCTTGTGAGTAGCTTCGTCTCTTTGCGGTGCGCACTCCCTCCATTCGGGCACGGCTGCTGCCCCGTACGCCCTGTGACCTGCCGTGCCTATGTTTGGACCGACCGCTGTTCCAGCTCTAGCCCGGAGTTTTGGATTTTCCTTTTGCACGGGATTTTTGGTAACTGATTTGTCGTTGCATATCCAGTTTCACGGACAGTGTAGCTGGTGCCACAGTGCTCATGACTATCACCGGACTACCATGGGCCATTACACAATGGGCGCCCTTCTCGCTCGTACGTCTTGTGCGATGGTCGGCCTGCATCTTCATCTCACCGATGCTCTCGGCTTGTCCAGCTAGCGGAAGCAATCCTGACAACCCCCACGCTCTCTGGCGATGGCGATCTCGACGACGCCCAGTCGATACTTCTAGCCGATGCGCGGACCCATCTGCAGACTCCGCGCGCCGCGGAGGCGATCTTCGATGTGGGCGATGAAGATGACCATCCCGGAGTCGACGGAGCCCCACGGGAAAGTGATAACAGTGACGATCCCGTGGTCGACAGGAATACTGAACAAGAGTGGGATAGCGGGGATGACGAAGAGGATGAGACCGAAGACGACCGAGGCAGCAGACGGGCGCTCATGGGAAACGTCGACGCAAGGCGAAGCTGGGTCGACGTGGCTGATCTCGCGGACGTAGATGAAGGCAATGTAGTAGGTGGTGGTGGAGACTCTCGATCTGGGCTGAGCGCAAAAGCTGGGATTATCCTCGTATGCATTCCGCGCCATTCGAAGGCTTCAATTACTGACACGTGTTCTTTCGTCTCAGGGCATACACAACATATTTATTGTCGTGCCTCAGTTCCTGGTCACCGCACTTTCCTCCATCATATTTGCAATTCTGGAGCCCGATAAGTCTGTCTTGCATCAACGCCTAGGCATGAAGCCCAGTCCGAATGGCACGGTCTCTGACCTGGCGTCCGCGATCGGGAACGTCACCCGGGCGGTCCTGCGGCAAGAGGGCGAACAGGTGCCTACACCAAGTGGTCCAAATTCTGTCGCCATAATATTCCGGTGAGCTCTTCTCTGCATATTTTGGGCGGTTGACTGATGTGCTGGCAGTCTTGGTGGCATCTCGTCTGTCGTTGCATTCGTCATCTGCTGGCGGCTAGCTGGCGACCTTCGGCGGCGGTATTAGGTGCACAGCCTAAATATATGGACTTTAGGTGGCGCTGTCGCTGTCGCTTTTCGTGCTGTGATATCATTATGTTTTGCGGATCTACATTCCACTACGGTACCAACATGGAGACATATATCTAATTGCCGCAGATTATCAAAGTCGGAGACAACTCTGCGTGCCAAACGAACGTGAATACTAGTACACTCCGCGGATTTTATTGTCGTTCACATCTACACATTTGCATTGCGTTATGGTACATCCCCAGAAACACTCACGTAAACGGAACCTTTGAAACAGTCAAGCCTGGCGCGCGCGTCCCCTATGATAGAAGGGGATGAAGGCCTTGCTCTGTCGGCACATTCGATTCACTCGCCTGCCCCTAGCCTAGAACACGGTCCCGTCGCTGAGAATGTCAATCGGAGGACCACCTGACAGCGGTCGCTTTTCTTTGGCAATCTCGCGGCCACCCTTCCAAGTCGCACTCTCAAGAACCTGTGCGAGCGTGAGCTGGTCAACTGACAACCCCAATTTTTGACGTATTAAATCCGCGAGGCGGTCGCTAGATGGTGGCAATACCATCGTGAGCGCCCTGTTCGCATCTTCGAACAAGCAAAGGCGAACATACAGCTCGATCACAGTCATCGCGCGCCATTCGATGATGGCCGGGTGAGACGGGGGGAGCTGCGGGATCGGGGAAGACGGAGATGGGAAGAACGAGCTCGGAATGGCCGAGGGTTTCAAGGTCAGAACATCGAAGTCTACGAGCAGCCCACCTTCAATTCAAATAGCTTAATCGTGAGAGCAGATTCTACGGTTTATTCATCGTAATACTTACCATTTCTGTACTCCGGAAGGCCTGTCATGTCCTCGAGGCCGTCGAATTTCCAACCCAGAATCTTCTCGATCGGCTCAAGAAGGCTGTATGTCGTCCAGCCTGTGAGCTTGTGGAATGGCACAAGCTCACCGCCCTCCGTCCCTGCAGAAGCCTTGAGGGCGTCACAAGGCCACACATCGCCAAGAGCCACGCCTCCGAGTGTGGTGCGATCTGAAGGCCAGATAGGCGAGAGCCCGGAAATAAGGACGTGCCAGAGGGCAGCAATGGGGACACGGCGGCTTGTATCCTCCGCAAGGGACTCCGCTTCGAGAAAATCTGCGCAGTTGCCATAGGCAAGGCCGGTTCAGCATGCCATTTAGGTGTCACAAGGCGCCAATGGCCCCACTGACCTAGCATGTTTCCTGGCCTCCCCTCCGCCCCGAAGAACTCCGGGCTGCGCTTGAGCGCCTGACTCAAGTTGAGCAGCAGGGAAGCACGCCCCTCGAGACCCACCATTGGGTTGTCCGAGCCTACTTGCATCGCTTGTGCCGTCTTCTGCGTGGTAATTTGGGCCAATCCAGCCGCTACAGTGCATGCCACGGTTACGTTGGTCAGTCGACTCATCACAAGCCTCTAGGCGGGTGACATACCGTCTACTCTGTGGGGCTGTCGGTCGTCTCCCGAGAAAAATCCTTCCGTAAACATGTTGAAGCTGGCGACACCCAGGCCCTCAGAGCGAGTGAAAGTCTGGCCGGACGCGGCATCGTGGTAGCGCCACTTGCTCCCTGCGCCGGCATCGAGGAGAACGGACACGAGGAACAGGTCGATTAAGCGTTTAGCCTTCTCTTTGAGATCTGGTGGCGAGGCTGAGGCGTCCCAATTCTCGATCAGAGGTTGTACGCGGGGCAGGCCAGCGTCGAGGTGCCTCCACCGGCCATGGGGAGGTATCTGCGAATGCCATCAATGCCGTACCCTCCGGGAAGGCTGTTGCGAGCGTACAGAGCTGTAGTTTGTTCCGAAGTCCCGCTGAGAGACATCGGACCATTCAGAGGCTGCGCTGGCTCAGAGAAAGTGCGACACACCTGAATGATTCCGATGCAGTAGTCGACTACGTCGGACTCTTTTTCCGGGTGGTATTCGAAGTATTCGAGTTCTCCGCGCTTGGCGAGGTCGTGGACTTGCCCGCAGCGCTGGCGGATGGACGGAAGAGTGCGCAGGTACTCAATTGTCTGTTGGGCGGGGATTTTTGTGTGTGTGAAGTTCATGGCGTGAGGCAAGAGAGATGTTCAAGCTGGCGCCCACAGCCTAAAACTCTAGATTCCTAGATCGTGGGACAGATCCGGCAATTCCAAGGTTCTTTCCTCCCCGTCGATCCTCGAGGCACTTAATAGATAGACATCTCGATTTCGTGTATATATCCACGAATAAACATGGTGTGCGATGTGCGTGAGCTCCATGTCCGTCCAAAGTATATACTCGAGTAAACATAAATAGTATGGGCAGCATAACTTCCCCTTGAATGCTCCGTGACCTAGAGCAGGCCTGTCTCAACGGCGCGAGCACATGGTGCACTGCTCGGGGCTCGTTCCGGTGATTTGTGTGCGAGGCGGACTCATCCTTGAATACCGTCAGAATTTTCGCCGACAAAAACAGAGAACACGTACCACGAAGTGCACGTACTCGCGCAATCGTGTGCCGACTGGGAATGGTTTGCACTATAAATGCATGTCGTCGAGCCACAGTCCTCCTACGGAAAATATCAGTATCACAGAGTCTCAGATACTAGGTCAACTCACCGTGTTGGACGTCATCGGTACGTCGTGACCGCAAGCAAATCTAGTAATGCCAACAAGTCGGTGACACATCGAAAATGCGTCGGCGAAATGGATGTGTAGAGGAGGGTGTGTTGTGTTCAACACGGCGACGCTCGAAGGACTCGAGGCCCAGTCGAAGAGCTAGGGGCAGGGATACAGAACTTGGGTCTTGCAGTCGGCTTGCAGCTTTTATAAAGGATCAGAATTGGGATTTGTGCAGATGAAGCAGAGCACCGATCCATAAGACTCTGTTTCAGGATCGGTCGTTCAGCGCGTCTGAAAGGCATGCTGGCTCTGATCGTCCCGAGAACGGGGTCGCACCTGCGTACAGCTCCTTTCATCGATTCAAGAGATCGGAAGCGCCGTGTCGAAAGGTCCGGAGCCGTGGGACCGTGCTTCAGCAACTATCTGGCAGAATCCACCCTGCTGCAGCGTTTGTGAAGAGCCCCACGGGGCGCAGCAGGACGGCAGCAAGGCACAGATTAAGGAGGTAGAATGCGGGGAACTCCGCTTCCCCGCCAACACGAGTGTCGCTGACGACAAGCGACTCGTACGGTCCTGGAAACATGCGTGTGTCGGGTGATACGGGAGGTGAGCTGGAGGTCACCGGGGAGTGTCGAGCGGAAACTGCTGGAACGCCATGCGACGCTTGGATGATCTCCGATAGCTGATAAGATCAGCGGAAAACATCGTTTACTCAGTACTGACTGACAATGCATTGAAACGTGGCCCCCGATGCAGATTTGGAAGACCTCCAACCCTTCCCAACCCAGCAGGCATAACGGCAGCAGGTCAACGCGCGTGGAGACGGGACGAGTGATGCTGGCGACTCGGGGAAACAGACGTGAACATGACTCAGCTGAGCGGCTGCAGGTTGGACCATCCCGTGGGGGCGTGATTAGCTCGAAGACGGACTTGGCGAGGCGTACCGAGGAAACAGGGTGGCAGCTGCCCTGATGCAAGGCTGGCGGAAGAAACGTGGACAAGCTCTGTCAACCGTCTATGTCAAGCGCCAGGTCGTAAAGACCTCGGCTGGAGGTAAGGGGAGCAGAGAGTGGAATGTGATCAACTCCACTTCCAAACTCTCACGTTCGTCCTTTTGTAATTAAATCATGAGCATCCGATTATCATGTGCCCTTGGAACAGCGGAAGGCTGTGGTCGGTACCGGCTTGAGGAGAGAACTGACTGAAAGGGTGCCGCCGGTGGCTTCAGAAGCGGGCTGGAAATCCATAGATGAAGCGATCTGGCCCAGGTCAGAAGGACGCAACTTAGGAGTACTTCCTGAGAAATTCTCGTCAATAGGCAGCTGGCGGTGTGAAAGGCCCGTGTCGAAGGCGCAAATGACCCACGAAGAATCGTGGCTTATTCTTGAATGCTGATGCCGACTGCCAAGCAATGTTTGGACGCCACGAAGTCCTCTAGCCGCTGGTCCTTATTTTAATGACTCTGGACGAAGAATTTTGGCTGTTGTGTTTGACAATCTGGAGCGCCTGTTTTGCGCACCGATATCCAGGATAGCCGAGAAAGCTCCGGGTACGCCGGTGTCTCGCATTTCGCGGCGGATGAACCAGAAGCCAGGGCTGCAGATGGCGTGCTAGTGTTTAAAATTGTGGCCCCATGAGACTAAGCGCGGCAAGAGAACACGGAAAGAAACAGCCAGACGCAAGGCAGATCACCATGATCCAAGATTCAGAGTTATGCACGCAGCCCTCTTGAGCAGATCAAGACCCTAATACGCGACACCGTGCCGAAGGCGAGATCCCGCGCTTGTTCGTCGCTTCTAAATTGACGCTAAGGTTTGCAGACCCGTAGCGCGTGGTCACGATGTGGCTGAATATGCGAACAATCGCACGAATGAAGGCGTGTCATCGGGGGAACAAACGAAATTAAAAACATGGCGCACAAGTAAGAAGCGAATGCACAGTGCATCGGCGTCAAAGAATTCGCTTATAGCTTTCCACTTCGTCGGGTTTCATGGTCGCCACATTTCACAGTGCGGAGAACGTGTTGCGGGCATATCTTCGCCTTGTCCGATAGCGCAAACTAGCGGTCTGCCGGAAGGATCCCAAAGAAGACGGCTTCGTTGTACCTGGACGCAGACTTACACCGACTACAGGCTGCAAAAAACGCTACACGGAGAGCTGCTTTGGTGCAACCGCGGAGCGAGCGAAGTCATAAAGCCGGGCCGGTGATTGGAGAGAGAAGGTCAAGTGATGGAGAGGAGAATTCACTACCGCATTGCTCACCCTGAATATTAGCCCCAATGACCTGGGCTGCGGACTGTCGGGACCCGACAAAATCGATACATGACTGGTTGCATGCGAGACAGGTCATGAGGTACCCCGACAGTGATATGAGTCTTCGCAGACAATATACTGGGCTAAATGCGAAACCCGAGAAGGACCCTCCATGTCTATGGGACATATCCACGGAGCCTGCAGAATGGCGGCAATGAGTCTGACGACCATGAACGCGACTTGTACTGTCCTTCAATCGCTATTCTCCTTCGCACGGACGAGCTCAACAGGCAAGTGAGGCCATTACGGGATCAGCAGAAGGAGCGAAGTCTTCTACGTTCCTAGAGAAATGCTTATCAGGAGGAGATCTAGGTTGACTCACTTTCTTCCTCACTACAAGATATGATGTCACAAAGAACGTATACCCGTGCATACTGCACGGACCGTATCCTAGGCCGCCAGCCTGGAGGCATCAGATAAGATGTTGATCCCGTCTCATCGCAACTCCGCCTGAGACGCTGGTACGCCAAAGAGAAGAACCAGCTGGAGAAGAGTTGAGACGGCAATGACGTGACTGACGCGTAGATCGAGCGGGACACAGCCACGCAACCACAGAAAGTTTCACTGAAAAACCTTGCAGCCAATTCAGCATCGAGACTGCAAGAAGCGAGCCAGCGTACCCTGCATGGCGCGTGTTATGAAGACTTGCGGCGGGTGGCACAGTCGTCGAGGGTGCGCCCCGCGTATGTACGCACCATCGATGCCTCGGGGTAGCTCCTCTTCATCTCAGTTTCTGGTCTTCCTTATAGAAATAAAGTAGACCACAAGCCATATGAGCATTCACCCACATGGTAGCGTGCTTTACGGCGCAAGCCCATTGTAAAATCCTGCTCAAAGCTGCTAAAGTCGCGGTGATCAACCGAGATCGGACAGTGCTCCTCAAGACTTACGGCGCAACTCGCTGCGGTGAAGGCATCGATAAGCGTGGCGTTACAGGAATGGGACGGATCATTCACCGTTGAGTGCGGCGGAGCCCTGAAGAGGTCTCAGAACGACCGCCCTACCAACACGTTTGAACCGCCCGAAACCCCGCGTCTTCTTTGCTTGCTTGTTCAACTTCATGTCCGCGTTCTTGGCAAATAGTCGAGTGTACCCCTGTGGAAGTACGGGAGGTGAGCCGAAATGGTCATTGGACAGTCACAGGTTGATATATGTTAGAATATCCGTCAGAACGAGGCGCGTTAGGTCCCGTGAACGATCAACTATAGTCCTGCAACGTGGATTAGTGGGCAACTGCCGGGACGTAGGGAAGCACACGACAGCACCCACGCCTCATAACATAGTCTCCGCTTCAACTTCAACCCCAAAAGGCGTGATCCCACCAATCGCCTCTTACCCGCACTGGCTCCGTAAACCTTCCGCCCACATTTGGGACCTTGTTCCGCTTCAACACCCACACTTCACGGACGCCAACGCGCAGCAAGTAGTCACGCAGTCGTCGATAGTTTAACCCTACCGCGTGAGGGCCATGGCTGTCGTCCGATAAAGTAAAGCGGCCTCCGTGCTCCAAGATGAGCTAGGAGATGAAGATAGATTTGATCAATGACATCGACGTCGGAGGAGTAAGTACTTACTGCTAAGACGTCTTCAGCCGGGTATGCCGTATGCCATCCCTTCCTCAAGGCCGCCGCATTCACCTCGAACAGCGCCCCGTAGCCAACCGCGTATTTGACGTTCCGCTCGACCTTTGCCCAAGCTTGCGGGAAATCGCGGAGACGCAACGTCGGCGTGTACAACCGGCACAGATCAATGTGTCCGACGATTTCGGGGTGAAAATGGTTCAGTAGCTCATACTGGGCATCGAAATACATCTCCAGAAACGTGCTTTGACGGTGCTGAGCGATTGCGTCCCCGTGGATGCAGTCTTGTGAGTTGCTGGAGATCGGAGCACTAGACAGGCAGCGCTGAAACGTCTCAAAGTCGAAGTCGATTGGGATACCGGCCACATGATGGACGGAGCCGACGAGGTAGTCTACGCGATCTGCGTAGCGGCTGAGAAGCTCGGAGAGGCCATCGAAGTCGAGATTCGTTATGTATTCCGTCTCAAGACCGAGAAGGATGCTCAAGTGGCTGGAGTAAATGTCGCGAAGGCGCTCCGCTTCGATAAGAAACCTGTCGAATTGTGCTGCGAGGCATGCTACGGAGAGCCCCGCCTGGACGGCAGACTCAGCGGACAAGAAAGTCACCGAATGCGGTGCTTACCTCCTCAGGGTAGAGATCCTCGGTCCTGTAGCGCGGTGCATGCTCACTCAAGCCATACACCTCGAAACCTTGCCGAATGGCCTCTTTCACGACATCCTCCAGAGACCCTGTCGCGTGTTTGCAAAATTCGCCAGAGTGCGAGTGAAGGCTGTATGGCATCGCACAACTAGCGGAGAGAGATGATGATGTGAGCCTTTCCAGAGATCATAACATGCACAACTGAGAGAAGCTAAGATACTCACGAAAGTGTGTTTGTCGTCGTTCAAACTCAAGAACAACGGGTGAGAAACTCGAGTTTGGCTTGCAAGAGCACGTGACCGTACGCGTCTGAATTAGGCGCGCCACACGTTTGTCGTTCCTCTTGTTCTCCTCCCTCACGGTGCTGCGAAGTTTTGTCTTTCAGCATCGGTCACCACAGATGTCGGGCACATGCCAGCCAGTAAGCTGATTAACTGCAGTGAAGAAGAGCCTCTCATCGAGGTTCACAGGAACACGATTGGTTCTCGGACTTACTCTCCGGAGGACTCCTTGTCGGCCTATGCATATCGTACGCGCCTCAGGTGAGCAGCTTTACCTCGAAACGTCGCCATCTGCCTTATTTACATGCCTCCTTTAGCTCTCGCGAATCGTCAACAAAGGGTCGTCGGAGGGATTCAGTCCATGGTTCCTGCTACTTGGCAGCACATCCGCAGCATCGGGCATGCTCAACATGTGCGTCGCGCAACGTTTCGTAGACTGAGACAGTTCTGACTAAAGTGATACATTTCAGCATTATAATGCAGTGGAGTGTCATCCGGTGCTGCCGCGTCTTTGTGAGTCTCCATGGGTCCCTCCATACTGCAGATGGCTGATGGCATTCAAGAGCACGTTGAATTGCCTTGAAGCAGTGGCGGGCGTACTGCAAGTCGTTTTGACCTGGTTTCTCTTCACAAGCATGTATGTCTTATCCTCCCTCCTCGGAGCGCCTCATCTTATGTCTCAACGATAGCCTCGTGCTATACATGATATACTACCCTCAGCACCTGAAATATGCTACCGTACCCGTCGACACATACGATAGTCGGCCATCGGAGTACGTGAAGACCAACATCAAATCTCATGATTGGCAACTCTCCATTACCTTGTCCTGGGTCGTTTTCATTCACATGTTCGTCGACTTTGATATTCCATTTCTAGTCGTCGTGCTGAATGAGACCTACAGTACCCTCGTGACGTTTGTGACATTCCTTCTCATATCTTCTTCTCCAAACCCCTCAAGCGGTGTACGCTCGCCTGAATTGTCCCTCTGGGCGACATTCCTTGGCGTCTCATCTGGCGGTCTCGCCGCGCTACAGTACTTGCCGCAGCTTGTACACACTTACCGCATGAAACTCGTCGGAGCCCTCAGCATTCCCATGATGTTCATTCAGACCCCCGGAGGTTTAATCATGGTGCTTAGCATCGCACTCAAGTCCGTATATTCCCTAATTTGTGGCTTCTCACGTGCTCATCGAGTGTTTCATCGCGACATAGACCCGGCACGAACTGGACAAGTAAGTGTTCTTTCATTGCCGCACTATTCTCGTCTCATATCAATCATCGTCAGCCTGGATTCAATTCCTCGTGGCTGCCATCATGCAAGCCATCCTCCTCGCGATGTGCTTGTCGTGGAAGGTTCGCCAGCGGAAGTTGCATATAGACGATTTTGGACATCCCCTCCCCTCTTCCAATCCTTCGTCGCCGCAGATCACTCGCGGGCCTGATGAGGATGTGCCAGTAGAGGAGGCTGTTGAGGTAGCTGTGGAAGAAGATCTTGTAGTCGACGGAGAGCGCGCTCCACTTCTTGCTGGAAAGAAAGACTCGGCGCAGAAAGGGATTTTGGCGAAATGGGGTTGGACAAAGTAGCTCTATCGGGATCGGTGAGGGCTGCCGGGCGCGCGAAGAGCTCGCCTTTTGGGCGTATACATTATATATCACGCACTTTCTAATCATAGGAATCTCCAGCGATGCTGAGCGCTGAACGCCCATGTCAATTCATGCCGTTCCTTAGGGTTGCATATGACTTCCGGGAGCGCGATGAATGAAGCCTCGCATAGTACGTGTGCATGGCAGACAGACACAGTGCGCGGGTCTCCGACTTGACTGTACACTGCCAATACAAGAGGCATGCTAGAGTTCCGGTGGAACGTTGCAAGACTCGCTGCGGCGAGATGGAAGTGGAGAGGCACTGCAAGCCGAGCGCTGAGGGCCACGCGTCCGACTACAACTCATTTCCGCGCAAGATCTATATCATTGGCCACGAGCGTTGCGGTGAATGCGGCCTCGAGATGTCCTGCAGGGAGCTCACCATCTCGTCCGGTAGCGGTTCTCTGAGGCGACCATCGATTCATCGAAAATCAGTGGTTCAGATCAATGAGGCAGGGTCGTAGAAACGATCGAGTGGGATTACCTAGGTTCTACCCTCATTCGGCGTACTACACCATCGCCTGGGTATCTCGGGTCTTGAAGCAGGGAGAGCATGAGCCATCGTTGACAGTAGCTCATGATGACGTTCCGGTCGTCACACATGCTGAGAACAGTGCGTAAGATCGACAGTGATGACCGGCAACGTGTTTGTTGGATGTAAAGCTTACCGTTCCGATGGCGCGGGTGACCTCAGAACAGGGCACAGGGGGCTTGGTAGCCTTGGGGGCGCTGTGCCCGTTGACGTTGTGGGCTGCGGAGGCAGTCAACTTGCGGCATGAGCGTATCCACACCTGCACACCCTCCAGGCGCGTTATTCAAGGCTTCGACGCTCCGAGTCAATGCCGTTCAGGTGTTGAGCGATGTCAGGGTCGTTTGTATACTGCTATACGCTGGTTAAACATCCCACCGAGGTTCATGAGCCAGACGCTGGTGCCAGCTTGCGGTTCCATCAGACAGGAGTGTACGCGAAAATGGCCAGGGAAGTGTGTGCGATCGAGAAGAAATTGGATTTGGATGAACCTGGACGAGCGCGGAATGTGCGCCTGGAGGAAGCAGGATGCGGCGGGGTCGGGAAAACGGTAGAGTAAGACATACAGGGTCTTCTGGAGAGTACGGGAGGGCCGCCAAGTCACAAGAGGGGAGCATCCTTCGCTCGCAATAGAGAATAGTGAGGTTCATGAACAGTGTCCCCGAAAGCATTGGCGGAAGGCAGGAGGAACCGTACAGTAGTCCCAGGGACGCCGACTGGAAAGCCCGAGAGTCCGAGTCGCGGCAAGGAAGTATGCGCCGGCGGCAAAAACACCGTTCCAAACGTATCCGAATCCCGCTCCGATGGCGAGCGCAAGTCAGCTCCTCAGATAGTCACAGCGTAGCTCGCGCTCGCAACTTCACCGGAATTCCTCTGCGAAACTCAGACGACTTTCTTATTGAAGCCTGGTGGAAGATAACGAGCACTGCGCCCCTCCCAGCTCATCTCCATAATATTATGTCTTTCCCCTGCATCCTCAAGGATATCGGACGTCTGTCCTGACGCACCCGACCTCGAATCCGATGTTCAGCAAAGAAAAAGCGGGCCCAACTGGGGTTCGAACCCAGGATCCCTTGCAATCACGTAACCGGGGTCCGAACCTCGGTTTGGCCCAAAGCAAGTATCTTACCACTAGACCATTGGGCCAGCGATAACGCCCGACATTTAATGGATGTGACCTACGTACGGATGGTACCTGCTTACCGACGGCGAGTTTCCCTCTGCATATCATTGTCAAGGCACGGAGACATTTTAAAAATAATTCCCGCTACCTTCAGGTAGTGGGTCTTGAGTTGTAGTGCACTCACGGCGCAGTTAATTGGCTGCCGATTGAAGATCTGGCAAAAGCTGTGCATGTTTCGGCATCCCCCGATTATCCTAAATTATTGTTCTCCGCTCCAGCCTTGACTTGGGATTCGACCTCTGCAGTAAGGCACTCTCGCTCTGCTGCACGCTACTCGTCTCGATGTCTTCGTCACCAGGCTTTACGTAGCCTAAAACGCCCGTTCTGATTGCCAATTGGGCACCGAGCTCGTCGCATCTGCCTGGAACTTCGGGCATGGCTTTCGAGCTCGTACACACTGTGACCCCCTCACCGCACTGTTATACTGCGCGGGTATGGGGAGCGCCTGCAGGACGCGGTCTTCGCGACGTCGTACTGGTGAGGTCGTTACTTCATCCATCTCTGCTTAACCAAGGCGAGCATTCAGATCTGCAGAATGCATTGTATTACATGTGCATAACTGAAGGCCCTGCCCACTCGGCCTCCGTATGCGCCATTCGTCGGTGCGTCCCCACTCTCGCAGTGACGCCTCTCTTCGGTTCCGATTATTACGCTCAGGTTCGGATGCTGGCAGCATAAGTGCATTGCAACCACTGCGGAACGTGTATTCTCCTATTGTCATCCTCCATCTATCTGTCGTTGGTTTTGTTTCTGATCTTACAGGACATTGTGTAGAACGTGTGCGAGACGTCGCTGCTCATTGAGACTCCCTTCGACTGACCCGTCTACGGTAAATTCGTGGTCTCGAAGAAGCGCACGCACACGTTGCAGAAGGCTCTCGGGGTATATTTGTCTGCACATGAGTCTTTGTTGTAAATATAGTCCTGAGCGGATGTACTGCCTCCGAGATGTTCATACGATCACCGGTCTCGTTCGCTGCAGACCGACACATGCTCGTGGTTGGTGTTCGTGACGTCTCCAGGCCCCCGAGCTCTGCCGTGGCCCTATCGACTAATTACCGGCACAACATCACGCCGTTTTGCAGATGATGACGAGTAAACCGTATCCACACGCTAATGCACACGTACGGTGATTAAGCTTGGCACGTCTGGTAATATGCTCGATATTTTCCTAAAAGTCGGAGAAAGAGAAAATGTGAGTTCTAGTCACGACCGTATTCATCACTTCGCATAATTGCAAGTTCTCTGTTCTAACGTGTCGAGGGGAATGCTCACAGATCTATTTGAGAGCAGCCTGAGCCGCGTCTTTGTCGCCTCTCTGCACCTCGAGCAGAGAGTCATGTCGTTTAATACGAAGTCCTGGAAAGGGAGTAGACAGCCGGCGTGTGGTTTCATTGTGGATCTCTTGGCCTAGAGATTCATGGCGCTCCCTTCATCACGCGTCGCGCATGTCATGTCATCGTCGTGGTTATAACTTCCTTCGCAGTACGGCTGGACTACGCGTTTACTTCATTTCATGCCTAGGTCTCGCCGCTTACACAGGATGCTGATGAAGACGACACAAGTGAGCAACGACAAGCACTAGTCATACAGTATTTGCACGTACAATCTGAACGCGATTACACAGCTAACTACGTTTCGCCTATCACAGGTCAATTACCCGAACGCCGTCCTTGTCGACTACCTTGACTGTGTACTTCCCAGGGGAGACCACCAAACGTTTTGCGGTCTCGTCAATCGCGCGACGTAGAGCGTCTAGACCCTCCTCGAGCGTCCCGTCGGGGTTATGATACCTAGAGTGACGGGTCAACGCCCATTCAAGATGTACTCGACGTCAAGTAAAACTCACCGATCGAGCAAACTGGACGCAAAGTAACTACCATATCCGTGCGCCGCAAAGGGCACGGTGGCCATCGTACCGAGGTAGTCGATCCAGTACAGGTGCGGCGTTTTGTCTGCAGTGTCAAAGCCACCGACAAGGAGGTTCACTGTGTAGCTCTGCCGAGAGCGCAGTGACTCTGCAAGGGCGCGACGGATCCACGATGCAGCGGACTGGGGGCGGAGTGGGTAGAGGTTGCGAATGTGGTAGAGTCGGATGTTACGTTCGATATATTCGGCGAACTGCACGGTGTCACCTGAGGATTTTCATAACATAGGTGAGAGTCTTGGTCAAAGGTTCGAACGACAGTTCGCGCACCAGGCTCGCCAGAATACGCCATAAGGAGGTGGGGGCTGAGAGTCTTTATCTTGTCCTCGTCTACCTTCATCTTGATGATAGAGCGCGCAGATGTGGTATCTGCCGCGACGAGAACGTAGTCCTTCCCAGTCAAAGCGAATGAACACTCCATGTCGTCTGTTTGGAAGCTAGAGTAGAGCAAGGAGATGGCAATGGGGGGGAGAAAGCAGCGACGCGCGGCCGCGCATGGCGGTAGATGTGCACGTGACATGGACGCGTATGCTGTACGTAAGCGACGGCGATGGTGAGAGTCGAGCTCGCCGTCGCCGACGACGACGATGAAGCCATGGACAAATTCAAGGCGCTTGAGCCAGTAAGACTCTACCAGCAGGGCTCAAGGACGACAAACCGCCTCTCGACCGCCTCCACCTCCCCGCTCATCGGCAGGCTACCCTCGTCGCTGCACCTCCTCATCCTCCAGCACCTCCCCATCCCCGACCTTCCCGCTTATGCGCGCTCATGTCGTGCATTATCCCGCCTTGCAGCCTCAGAAACGCTATGGAAACATCACTACGATCTTCTGTGCATTGAGAAGTACGAATTTGGACCGGTCCTTGATGAACTCGAGAGCAGAGCGCGCACTGCGGCAGGGAACGTGCCTCCGACGTTAACGGTGGACGTCGCGGACGACGATTTTGGCGACTTTGCTTCTGGGAATGATCCATTTAACTTTGGCCTCTCACCGTCATCGTCGTTTCCGACAGCGCCCGACGAACTTGGTAGCTTCATCGGAGGCAGTACTGCGACTCCGCAACCCAGCGCACCCGCCTCTCCGCGCGCCCTCTACATTCGTGCCCATAAACTTCTCAAATCTCTAACGCCGGCGCTCCTCACTCCTCCGCACCAGGTTCTATCATCCCTCTTTCCCGCTTCAGCAGCGCCTGCGCTTGGTCTTCTGCACCGCTCAAAGACTCTACACCTCCTCCACCGCTTTCTTGCGCGCCTGTCCCCGCTGCGTGATGCTTCGTCACTCCTCACTGCTCTCAGGTCTACAACAGACCGTTTCGACGCCGCCCTACTCAGCGCTTTCGATGTAGCGGACGGGCGCGGGGATGAGGACGGCATGCGCGAAGCAGCCGCGGCAAGTTGGGAGATATGGGATCCCCACAATGTGAGTTTTGGTGTCAGTGCGGAGTGGGAGATGGGTCGGGTGTGGGGGGAGAAACGCGAGATCTTCTATGTGACGAGTGCCCACAAACCGTTGGATAACTTTACGTGCGTTTCCATCGTCTCTTCATATTCCTCCTTGTATCCGAATTCTCCCTTTCATTTTTTTTTTTTCAATTCGCTGCCTTAGGGGCGATAGTGAATGCTTCCACTTTTTGTCCACAATTTCACTGCGGCGTACTTACCGTTTCTTCAGTGAAGGGGGGGCCCTCAACTTTGAGCCCATGGACACCTTCATGAATTTCGTCCTGGACGCTCTGCGAGAGCACGGGTCGCGGGCCGTCCGGGTCTTCCCGCCCGCAGCCGGTGTGCTCATCGCCTTCGCAGACCGCATCGCCCTCGAAGTCGTGGGTACCTTCCCCTTCCACAATTCTGCCGCGCATGTATCGACCGAGGTCCGCAGGTATCGGAGTACATCACACCTCTTTTAACACACGCGCGCTCGCTCGCAAATGGCGCTCTCTTTCTCAAGGCGACTGCCGCTTGCTTCCGGGAAGCATGGCGTATGGTTGACAGCATCCTTGACGTCGCGGGGACAAAGGCAGAGGTCAGCAGGACACAGGCAGAAGACGTAGTGTGCGTCTACCTTCCCCACCCACTCTACCCCCGATACAATGAAGGCTCTAACTCTCTTCTACGCTCCTCTGTTCTTCGCGATGTCGTTGGGTTGTAGGTACCGCATGTTCGAGCCGAATATGGACGAGTATCTGGACGAGGAAATTGACTCTCTCAAACAGTCCTTCGAGCTCATATGTCGTGACTGGGAGAAGCAGGTCGGTACCCACCGCCGCTCCTCCCCTCCACGCTAACTCCTTACTTCTGCACAGATGCACACCACCATACCGGCCTCCGCCGACCCCTCCCCCCTCCTTCCCTCGCATCAGCCCACTTTCGTTACTTCTCAATCCCCTGCCCTCCTTAAGCGTACTGTTCTTTCTAACTTCACAAACCTCCTCTTGCTACCCGTGTCCATCGTCCCGCGTACTGTGGAGACCGTCTCGGGCGCCGCCGTTCATGGACTCTCGATGCTCGACCCGCGGAAGTGGGGCGCAACTAACGCCACTGCGTCGGAAGGATACCACAAAGGGAATGGTGCCGTACTCTGGGAAGACACCGATGCCGCCGACAATGATGCCGACGAGTATGCGGATAAGTACGACGAAAAAGGTACCTACGTGGGGAAAAGCTCCGAAACACCTTCGTCGTCGCTCGCACCGACATCCGAACGTCGTCAAACCTACGACAATCTACAACTATTGCTGTCCCTTGACATCACTCTGGAGATTATTCACGCTGCCCGCGAGTCTCTCAAACGTGTCGAGATCTTCGTCGGGTATCCTGGCACATACGGCTTGCGCGTGCGGGAGACCATCGAGGAAGTGGCAGGAGAGATGCTCGGCGTGCTCGGAGAGCGCCATGTCAAAGGAGGATTTGAGCTGTGCGTAGAGGCTACTTTTCCTGCTTCTGGTAGTACTGACGGCTCACCTACAGCGCAATTGCACAGATGCGGACGTACCAACCGCCAGCTGCTGTCCCAGACTCGGACAAGCCAGCTGTAACATCTACATCCGTCGCCCCACTTGTCCAATTTTTCGAACTGGTTCATATTGGCGACATGATCCAAAGCATTGTACATGTATACTTTGACAAGGAACTTGTACGTATCCGTTGCAGTGTCTTCAATATCGGAGCTAATACATTGACAGGCACCGCACGTAGATGTCACAGATTTCTTGAACACCGTCGTGCGAGAAAAAAAGCGGTTTGAGAACGTTCTGGACGACTCCGTCGCTAAGGGCCTCAATGCCGGTATCGAAGTACTCATGAACCAGGTTTGTCCCCGGACGCGGGATCAGTCGCCTCCGAGCTCATCGTGGGACTGACATGTGGGTCGCTGCCGTTAGGTGGACCACATCATCCTGACGCTTACACCACCACGGGTGTACTACCCGCCTGAGGATGCACCCCTCCTTCTCGGGCCCTCTCTCGGGTGCACGGAGGCAATCAAATGTCTGGAAGAGCACCTTCGTCTACTCAAGGGGAACGTCAATCGCGAAGTGTTGGAAGTTTTCGAGGGAGAGGTCGGCGTGCGGCTCATCGGGTGCGTCTCATGGTCAGCGCGAATCCTGAATCCGCTGACGGGGTTGCCGACTTACAGGATCTTGCAGAAGCACATCAAGCGTCAGATTATCTCGTTAAACGGGGGCTTTCAGGTTATCGCTGATCTAAATGCGTATCACTCCTTTATATCTACGCTCAAGGTTGGTACTCCACCTCTATTTTTGGTTTTGTATATGTCGACCATGGGAACGTACAGATTCCTTCGTTGACATCCGACTTTTCCCACCTCAAGATGCTCGGGCATGTCTATGTCGTGGAAGACGCGAAGGACCTCGCGCAAATCGTACGTGACGTCACACGCTACGGTGGAGCATACCGTCCCGAGGTTCGTCCATGTTCTTCGCGAACCGCACTCACAGGACGAAGATGACACGTTTTCTCTACTCAGGACATCTACGAGTTCATTCAAAGACGGAGCGACTGGAAGAAAATAGAAAAGGTGGTGGATAAGACCATGTACAATCTGAACCTTAGAGAGGATTGCATTGTCTGTTGAACTGACGCCCCATCCCGATTGACGAACGGCCAGGCATCTGGTCAAAGCGGTATGTGTCGTCTATGTTTATGTTGCGGGGTTCCGATGGGTAGTGGCCGAGTGGCCGAGCACGCTCCCACGCACTACCTTCAGCAAGTCCTTTAGGATGCGGCAGGAGCTTGTGACGTTCCTAGTGATGTAAAATGCACCGCCGGATGGAGGCTTGTCTCTTGATCGCAATGTGCAAACGTCGCTGCTGAATATCGATCCGAGGGCGTAGCGCTCATCCCTCAGTTACAGCGGAGACAAGCGCTTTCGAGCGGCGACACATCATCGTGCTATATCATCGGCAGTTTGAGTTTTGATCTCTTCCTTCACAGTTTCGCGTTCAACCATGTGGGTCGCAAGATGACTCACACCCACGACCTTCAACCCAGCGTTTACGATAGCGGCGAAATTTAAGTTCATTCGCACCCTAGCACAGGACAGAGGTGAGTGTCTTACACACATGCCGGCTTTTATGCATCAACAGCCCATAGCACCAGCGTGGGGTTCTTTGCCCCCCTTGCTGTGTCGGAACCAGGCTGAATCATGCGCGTCTACTGTGATGGAACGCGACACCGCGAACACCTACGCATTGCGCTTGTGTGGGTACCACCCGAGGGCGGCGGTGCGCAGTAACTGTCGAACAAGTTGTTCACAATGAACGCCCAACGGGGGTAACATGTCTGCACCTGCGCGCCTGGGTGGCGTTGGCTTTACGGATACACGCGGAGCGGTATCTCTAGATGAAGAAGCGTTACAACTGCACATATGCGCAGTGTTGATGCAATGAGGTGGTTCGACGTCATGTCCAAGTCATCCGCGCCGGTAATCATCTCCGCCGTTATCGCTTAGATGAACGGCACTCATCGGATGGGCTCTGGCCCTCCAAGGTAGCGCTATTTCTTCACGTTCGGTTTCCCTTGTATGTTCCACAAGGGAAAACTGATTGATAGAGCTACCCACGCCGAATCCGTGTACTCGCATGTCAAGGGATACTCCGGATCGTGATGTTTGGCCCTGACATGCTGACGACGATTGTCGTGGCGCGTGCGCAGACGACGCAAGGTCAGGGGAAACAATTGAGACTCTTTCGACGTTTTGGGAAGTCTTGGAGGGCGTAATGGGTTTCCCACATGGTATGCGTGTCCCTTTGTTTGTCAACGATTCTCATCTATTGTTCTTCTTATAGGGTTTACTCACTCGTCTCGGATCCGCGTTAGAGCTCTTGCACAGGCGTGTTTTTCTAGGCAGTTATCTATCTGACACAGGAATGCATTGGTGCCGTTAGGAGCACTACTCGACCCTTCAACCCGCGGGCTGTCTAAGGTGCTTTTCTACCCCATGACTTCTGGAAATCGTCTGACGGAACCTGCACTACCGCTCAAGCAGGTTCATGTGCTTGTTCTGGGACGGTTTATATCCACGCCAAAGCTTCGACGCGAATCTTGCCGATCTACCTGGAAACCGGTGGCTCCATCTAGTCGCCGATCGGTGACATGCAAGAAGAGCGTCAGGGAATGTACACGAGATTGTCGCCTTCGCACGAGCTTCTTTGACAGAACGATACCTGCCAGTGACTCCCCGCTCTCGAGGGATGATGTCGATGCGCGCTCAGGAGAACATCTCTGGGCGACGAAACGCCACGCACTTTCTTCGGTATGTAGTTATTTGCATCGGCGATTTATGCGCTCAGCGAGCGGTAGGTCCTGAGCCTGCCCAACGATCGAGCGCCGTTGGGTGATGTGGGGCCAACTGATCATGCGTGCACGCTTCTCGGATGCCCTTCGAGATCTACCATCCTAGGCGTACTACTACCGGAAGGGACCCATACTGAAGCTTGCAGGGCCGTGCGCCGAGCGCTTCGATACCAAGAGAGGCCTCGAGCACGCGGTGGGCGGCTGTGGAAGATCTTCATGCCCCGCAGCGTGCCCCGCAGATTCGCGCTTGGTGTACATATCTATCCGCGGGCGTCTCGCTGGCAATTGGTCGTAAAGGATCGCATCGGAGGAATGTTGCTTGCGATCTCACGCCTGCTTCTGTCGGCCGCTGACTGTCTCCGCATCCGGCAGATTGGGCGCACAACGGGACGAGCGTTCATTATCCCGCGATTGTATGCAAGGAGATGACAGGTCAGTACATGGCCCCGGGCTTATCCTGACACCTCAAGGGCAATACATCACCGCAAATCCTGGCATGCCTTTCTATGGAACAGATCAGCGGCTTCCTCTCTATTGTAACGATATAGGTTCGATACGGAGCAAACAACGGAATACTGCATCTTACAGCGCTCGGCCGAGTATCCCGTGCATGAAGGAGCAGGATGGTTTCTAAACACTGCTGAGCAGGTGAAGCAAAGCCTTCGCTGGGCGTTTCCGGCCCCGAGGATACTGCATTCGGGCATCCCGCTGGGCCGCACTCTGGTGAGAGGCGAGGGCCGCCGTATTCGCGCCAGCAGAAGTCCTCAGACACGGCCTTTCAGAATCCACCGACGACGTTGGCAATCTCCAGCGTGTCCTCGTATGCCTCGTGCTGGATCCGTCGGCGTACGCCTTTCGGGATACGTGGAAAACGCCAGGCCGGCGGTTCAGCTCCTGAACTAGCGCTTGCAAATCCGGGCGCTGTATATAGAGTCAGGCATGGCTCCCGTTGACACGAACTCTGTTGCCCTCCCTCTCGTCATGGCGTCTCCACCTCACAAGCACCAGCATTCGCTCCCCAGCATCCGGGACATCCTCCCAGGTATGTCTCTTGTTCTTGCCGTCTTACTTTGTGCCTGATTTGGTCTTCTACGCGAAGATCAATTCGCCAACACCAGGTCGCAGCGCTCCCCTCATACACATCTTCCCGCGCGGCTACCGACCTTGAACCCCACCAATGCCACGTCCACCTCGATCCCCGTAAGTCTCTAGCATGTAACGTCACGCTCATGCATGACGACCGGACTGTTACATCATGTTCACCCGGCGATGTCACACTGACAGCTACCTTCAGACAACCCCCGAGGTCTCGCCAGCGTCCTCTGGATCGTCGCATGAGCGGGGCCAGCGTGGTATCTTCCATGCTACGCCCAGCAGCCCCGAGCAGCGTGCGAGGCGGTTCTCGTCCGATAACAATGCCCGAGGATCCAATCAGCCATATACGTATACCTACCCTCCACCGCCTCCGGGCATGGCTCGTGCATCTCCATATCAGTCTTATCCATCGCCGCCGTATTCCGTCGATGCTTCGCCACCGATACGCGCCGCGGCGGGCGATTACACTCCACGCCGTGCGTCGGCAAGCACGTCTCGTGCCCATGCTGCTGTTAATGTCGCTGGGGTTTCCGATCCAGTGGGCTGGCATGAAACGTTCCGAGACCGCACGCATCACGAAACGCCGTCACCTGTGCTGCCGCCAACGCCGGCCTCACCAGCATACTCCGCTTCTGACTCGGACGAGTCTGACACGCTGTCGCGATCGAACTCCTTGGGAGTACTTAGTAACGAGTACTCTCGCTCGCCCGGATCCGACGACGAGAAACGGCACCTCTGTCCCTATTGCCCCAAGCGGTTTAATCGCCCGAGCAGCCTGGGTATACACATCAACACACACACCGGCGACAAACGTACGTCGTTGCTCGCGCTTAGCTGCCGTCGGTTGCTGACTGGCGTCTCGGCAAGCAGCGTTTCGATGCCCATACCCGCGCTGCGGAAAGGAGTTTAACGTGAACTCCAACATGCGCAGGCACTACCGCAACCATTTCGCAGCGTCAGGGCTACCTCCATCGCCGAGCG
The DNA here is from genome assembly GCA_022160305.1 of Artomyces pyxidatus. NCBI lineage: Eukaryota > Fungi > Basidiomycota > Agaricomycetes > Russulales > Auriscalpiaceae > Artomyces > Artomyces pyxidatus. Next base: position 121,758 of record MU277218.1, on the reverse strand, counting down.
CCCCCTTGCCCGTGCCCCTCGACACACCCTCGAATCTCCAGATTGTGCCGTGTCATGACCATCCCGAGCCGCGTTCTTCCGGGAGCCTGTCAGCCTCTGTGATTGAGCGCGGCCAACCTGAGGGCCGAAGAGATGCGTGGGGGCGCAGGCGTGCGTCAACCTGGGAGTCAAGCCAGCTTGACACAGAGGAGAGCGACCCTACCGGTCGTATGTAAGTACCCGCATGCCGCGAGATCGGACTCGTTGGGAATGGACTTCTTGGTATACTTCAGCCCTATTTCTTGTATAATCGACTTGCCAATGCTTGGCGGCGGACTATCGTCTCTTTTCTTCGCTTGATATTTTGTAGCTGCACCACCAGACACTGGGCTCAACGAGTCCAGCGCATCGTCTTGCCAATGACTGGTGTTCTGTGAAACAAATAACGAGAGTCTGAATGATGATATGGCAGGAACACAGCTCAGCAGCTACCGCCGCTTCCCTACTACGCTGATAGCCCAAGCCCGAGTCGTTGCCCAATTTTAACAAACAAAGCTTCTCTGCAATCGTGTCGACCCTCGCGGATGCGGCAAGAAACCGGCCTTCACGAACCGTGAACACTCCTGGTTTTTCCGCATAGCGATCGCACTGACCCTGCAGACCATGGTTTCTCCGCGTCGAGGTAAACCTCAGGAGCGTGTGCGATATCTCGGATGCCTCCTGCCTACGATCGGAGTCAGGACTACGCCTATGACCGTGTCTCCGCGTAGTCTCCGCGCGGACTGCACTACCGCCATCGCCGGAAGATCAGACGATCAGACGACTGCCAGTGGAAGAATACACAGACGCAGAAGGATGTCAAAGCACTGCGCCCGTCGAAAGACTCGATATCCGCCGAGCGCCGAGCCCTCGATTGCTCATGTGCGTCGAAGTCGATCGTAGAGATTGACCGGTGATAAAATCCAGCAGCGATGTCGATCTTGCGGCAGTTCTTCTCCCACGTCTTCTCGATTGTGAAGCGCGGGCGCCTTCGGATTGAATGAGTGAGAATGTGGCACCAGAGTCGACGTGACCGGGGATATATCGACTGTTGTATTGCGAAGAGGTGGCGGACTCGGGCGGCGTTGCCACCAACGTATGTCGATCCGGGAGCAAAGTCTAATGGGGCGGTGGCGGGCACGAGGTCAAAACAGTGGCAGGTGCAGACGTGTTACTTGCGGAACATTGACGAGACAGCTGCCGCAGAACTGAGCGTGGATCTCTTCAGAGATACTGAAGCAGGAATAAGGACACCAAAAACGACGGACTCTGATGAAGACCAAAGCAGGGCGGGAGACACGTACGTAAGCAGAGCCAGCGGGAGCTTTTCGCTCTTCATCGTTTCTCGTTCGCCGCCGCCACCACCATTGATCGAGTGCTGCCAGATGTCGACGGCCGAGCATGTCGTCCCTCGCGACCTGCCCGACGCAGGCGCTGTGCTCACAGCACTTATCGTCTTGGCTGTCATATTCTTCATTGCTGTCCCGCTCTGGCTGCTCGTCCGCCGTGCTCGTCGAAAGGATGGCCTCGAGGACAAGGTCGTCAGCCCGCAGACGCTCGAAGTCCCTACCCCGCCGGTCTCGTCGATGTCAAGCAGCTCGTCGCCTGTCGATTCACCACCGATGTATCCCGCCGCCCACCCGTCGACTGGTCTGCTTCCCCCCCAACACATCTCCGGAAGCCGCAAACCTTGCAAGTGCCAGGGCTGCCGACGCTTACGATCCTTCGCCTTCGGTCAACACCACTTCGACGGCAACGGCGGCGGCGGCGGGTACGTGAGCCGGCCTCTGTCCCCAATCACAGAGGCGCGCTCGGACGAGACCATCTGCACGGCGCACATCCCGCTCACTCGAACTCGCCCCCGAGATGCCCTGCCCGCGCTCAGCCTCAAGCCGACAGCCAAAGACCCCCTAGTGCTTGCACCTCGCGGAGTCCTGATCGGCAGGTCGCAGATGTCCCTGGGACAGGGCGGTGTCCTCCCTACTCTCGGCGACGACCACCTTCTGCAGGCGCGCAAGCCCGGCTCCCTCTACCCTGTTCAGCCTGTCTCGGTCGATGCCTACGACATGTGGGAGGGGTCGCGATCATTGGAGTCTTCGGCGTCCTCAGCTGCAGCTTCTGCCGCGATCGGCTATGCATTTCCGATACCTGTTGTCCAGCAGACCTCGCCTGTCTGGGATGAGCTACCCTCATTCTCTCCGACGATCTCTCTGGTCCCCACTTCTACCCCGCCTCTCCATTCTACCTCGCTCGATATGAACGTCAGCCACGAGCGCTCCATCGATAGCGGAAATGACAAGGCGTCCTCGCATCTCTGGTTCGCGGATGAGGATTGGGTCTACTCTGATGTTCCATATTCTGGCCTCGATCATCAGACAGTCGTCTCGACCTCGCCTGCGTTTCAGTTCTCTGGTCTCATTCTTGATACCCCTGATGACGGAGAACGGCGTACGAATGTGGAGATGTCGCTAGGAGAGGAGGTTGTGAAGAAGGGTGATGAGGACAGAGTCGCGATTGTAGCTTGATTTATTCGTATGATCTAGTCAGCGTGCGGATATACCTACCCTTTGAATCTTCGTGCTCGTATCTGTAGTGAATGTCATCGGCTCGTACTACTCCAACAAACACAGCTGGCAAACGGACTGCAAACTCACGACTAGACGCCAGGCCAACGAGGCATTGCCACATCATCTGATTCGTCCCCGTCGTCTTCACTAGCTATCGCGCTCGCCCTGCTTCCACCAGTCTTCGCAGGCGTCCCTGCCACAAGGACTTTCGCAGCCCCAATCCCGCCAATTCTCCCATTCGCACTGGCCTTCCCTTTTTTCGGCTTCATCGGCGTGCCAGCGACGAGAATCACTGGCCCCTGCGGTTCTGCCGCCTTCACCAAGGGCGGTTCCCGCACCGCTTCGCGCACGTCGGAGTCCCTGCGCTTTCCCTTGAACACCTTCGACATGCTCACTTCGCGCTGCAACACGCGCCGCTTGGACCCAGCGCGCTTCGCCTCGGCTTCTTGCGTCAGGGAAACGGAGAGCGATCGTGATCGCGAGCGGGAGAGAGTTGTTAGGGTGCCCGATCGGGTCGGCGCGACAGATGGTGCGACGGACGGCGGAGAGTCGGGCGAATCGGAGTGCTCCGAGGACGAAGACCATTGTGGGATGCGGAAGAGCTTCATGCGGAAGAGGCGGTACAGTTCCGGGAGCTTCTTTGCGAATCTGCGGCGGAAGGATCAGCCATGGTAAACGTGTTTGACTCGAGGAAGAGCTGACAGCGGCTGCACGATGTCATCGCAGAAAATTTGCGTCCAGTCGCGCAGTGGCTGGCTGACGCCGCTTGGCGCGGCATCGTCCTCGGGGTTGGGGAGCCCGATCTGCCACAGCACGAGCCGGTCCATGAGAGCCTCGAGGCGCTCCTCAAGGATGTCCTTGGGCGTCGACGCGTCTTCGTCCGAGGAGGAATGCTGCACCCTGCGGCGCTTCTGGGAACGCGGAGGGGCAGGAAGCGGTCGAATAGGAAGTTCAGGACACGGCCCAGGGAGAGATAGCTTGAGCAGATGAAGCAGGATTTGGATTTGGACTCTGGAGGGGCAACAAGATCAGCATGTACGCGTGGAAGTGAGGATGAGACGCACTCGCGCTGCTCGACGGACAGGAGCCACCTACGCTTGGGATCTTCGCCACCAGTGGATCCGCTCGTATCTTCCTCGACGTGCCGCGATGCGACGAACGCCATGATCTGCTCCTCGAGGTCCGGTCCTGCCGCGTGCGCGAGGACGCTTGGGAGCTTATCGTGGTACTTGTATGCGCACCAACGGCCGGTGAGGAGGATTTCGTCGATTGCGGAGTGGAGTGGGTGTGTAGAAGACGATGTCGATGGCGCGTCCCGCACGAGTAGCTGAAGCAGAGGTATGAACTGGGACAGCGGCATGAGCGCCTGAGATTGGCGCCGCGTCGTTAGCTCTGGACAAGCAGTGTACTTGTCGACGACGCACCTCTGGAAGCCACAGAAACTGTAAGTATATCTCTCGCGCCTGTTCACAGAGGCTTGTGACGGAACGTGAATCAAAGTTGGGTGAGAATGGAGTGAGCTCTTGGAGAAGTGAAGCCTCTTGATTCGAATTCCACTTGATCGGACCACTGGAGGACAAAGAGTAGTGTAGTCCTCGGGTTCTCGCCATGGAAAAAATCGGATATGAGGTTGAGGCGAAGCAGTATAGAGTCGCACTTGTTTGGAGGTGGTGGTGGTAAAGAGTCAAGCGAGTGCAAACGACCACCGACCAGTCACTGGCAGTCAGAGGCCAGTCTCGACCTACGTGATATTCACGTGACCGTGTCGCGACGCGACACGGTGACAATCAAATGGCCGAGTTTCGTTACTTAAGTTACGAGTTTCAGTCGGGTCTCAATCTAGTCTGATGCATTCATGCTGAAGGCGAAATGCTCCAGCAAACCGAAAAGTCGATCAATAATACTCGTTTGGATTTCGAGGGTCAAGCTATGTAAAGAAAGAATGGTACAAAAGTGCAAGGCATAACAGCGTATGGACTCGAAGCAGAGCAGGAATCAACAATTGTGAAGCCTATTGCAGAAAGGGGAAATGCTTACGGCTTACGCATTAAGGACGATCTGCTCTTCAGGTCGAACACAATCAAGATCCCCGATCTCTGCACCGATGTGCGGCGACGCCCACGAAGGAGGAGTTAGCCCCGAACGCGCGTCGTACGCCGCCAGAGCCGCAGACAAGCTGCGGATCATGCCGCGGGGACCGTGCGGTTTGCCCGTCTCCTTGTGAAGGCCCATGGGAAGCACGTAGTCGTCAGGTGTCGACTTGGAGAGAAGCGCGATGGCGGCGTCTGCCCACTCGCGGATTGCGGTAGTCAGACGCTTGTATGTGCGCCCAGACTTGCGGTACGTCCCTGTAGTGACGGTCTTGTCGAATTGACGGAAGAACGCGGAGGATAATTCCGTTACGTCGAGCTGCCCCAGGCGGTCCCAGGTCGTTAATGCGTCGTAGAGTTGTTCGGCCTGGTTGAAGCTCGCGAAGAATTGGGGCTGTAACAGGATCAAGTGGTCAGGTCATCGTATTCCCCGAGAAAGGTGAGGAAGCTGACATGGCCGCCCTCGAACCTATCCTCAAGGAAGAAACCCATGTACGCGGGGTCGCCTTCGGGAATGTCCTGACTGATAGGAAAGAACTTCCTGAACTCGTTGGCGACAAACTTGTGGCTCGCGAGCGCCCTGTCCGAGCAGGGCTGAAACGTCTTGGCGTCGCACCCGAGTGTGGGATCGAAATTATAGACGGAGGCGGTCAACGGTGCCGCACCTTTCCCGGAGCGCCCGGCCTTCACGTCGGTGACTGTCGTCTCGGCCATATAACCGTCTTTTTCGTCCCAGAATGTCTGTGCATATACCCGTGAGCCACAGACTGGGAATTCAAACAATACGTGAAAGGACGCCACCTGCATGTAGTCCAGGATCTTGGAAGCCTGAGTGTCATAGCCTGCGACGTCCTCCGGGCGCCCGATCTTATGGCCGAGCCGGGCGCCAGCGGTAAGCGCGCGGTACTGCAAGGAGGAGGTCCAGTACGATCCACCACAAACGGGAGGCCACCACATATCCCAGCTGCATGCGAACTAAGGAAAAATAGGGCAGAGAGGGGAATTGAAGCTCACGAGCTCTGTGTCCAATGCGAAGAGATCCACTGGAGATCGAGGTTAATTGCGGGCCAGAGGTGATTCGCAACCCATGTGCCGTTATCTTGAGTCAAGAGCCAGTCCGCATACTTGATCAGGACGGCAGCACGGGATGGCGGAGTATCTATTTTGAGACGAGCGTTATGACTATACATATACGAATCGGTGATCAACAAGAAAAGAGCTCACCAGCAGCTGGCGCGCCGATCCTGGCATTGTCGTCGACAATGTAAGCGAGGTTGAGGTAGTAAACGGGCTCTTCCAGGGCACCAGTGAAGACGTTTCCGGAGCGACTCTTGATATGCTGGGTGCGGACGAGCGCATGGACCGCGTCGTCCAAGAAGGGGCGAAGGGAGGTGTCGCCAAAGAGGATGAGCTGGTTGAGCCAGACGTCATATACAAGGCATCCGTCGCGAATCCAGTATGTGTTCCACTCGGGGCGCGCATCATCTGGTATCACGACTGACACGACGCCCGGCTGAGCAGGAATCATGAGCTAAAGCGCAGCACCAGAGGAGATGATCCTCACCGCGGCGCCGGCGTCAGGGCCAGTGAGCTCATGGAGTAGGGCATGCTTCGTCCGGGGGACGAGATGGCCGAAGTAGTCGTCGACGACGGACTTGGTAGACGTTGCGAGCACTTGGCTCGCGAGAGCGAGAGCGGGGAGAAGGGGGGAGAACAGCATGATGCTGAGGGCACTGGAAAGATCGTCTTCGTCTTTATGTGAATATCTAGATCCTAATTGAACCGCTCCGCGTCTTCCGAGTTGACAAACCTTGTCATCTCGGACACGCCAGAAGATCAACAACCAACATACTTCCCTGGATCCATGGATCCGAATGGCTCAGACGAATCGGACGTGAGCATGGGGCGCGGAGCGCACCGTCCGGAGTTACAACTCGTTTGGTCTGGACAAGTCAGAATCGCATAGTACAAGCCGGTTTTGGGAGCTGAGTGAAGAGGGCAACTCTGAGAAGAGTGCGAATCCGGAACATAGGACAAGTTCAGGTGCAGTGGCCGTCGTTATTGTCAACAAAAGAGGAAGACGGACACTAGTGGAATGAACGATTCATTTGGCAGGATTCGAGCAAAGGAAATTTGTCAATGCGGGGACGCCCACCGTAACCGGGTATGAGCAAGTTGATAGTTGGGCAGACGTCAAGCTATAACATCGGAAGTCAGAGGGGACGTCAACCTAGCTAGAGGTGCTGGGATCCAGAACTAGTGCTTTGAGCTTTCTGGCGACTAGTTCCAGGACTGAATTGAAGTGATTTAAAAGGGAGAGTCGACGCAAGCCGTCGGATTGCCCGTCGACCCAAGGTGCGGCAGTTCTCCGGCGTTGCTGCGTCACAAGTGCACGTGACTGCGTCACAGCGTGGTCTGTCGTACATGTCACGCTTTCCATCCGAGTCTCTAGCAGCCAGTGCCAGCCACTAGCCAGCCCTGAGCCAGACGAACGTGAATGCGTGAGTCACCGAGTACACTAGATACCATTTCGCCTTCAAAATAGTATCTCCAAGTCTTTCCATCAGCGCGCAGCGCCGCAAGCATATCGATGTGACAAGTGCTCTTCCATGTGTGAATAAGCTGCGTTGAAGCTGCGCCAACTCGACGTCGTCAGTCAGTAGCGCCCGGGCCGCCGACGCAAAGATTGCTTGCTTTGAGCTTGCTTTGAGCCTCAATCAACACGTTCTTCCCGGACGGTCGACATCTGCACACAATAAAGCGGCAATGGAGTTGAAGCCCTGGCCAACATTGGTGCGTTTTGCTTATTCATCGAGACAATATTGTGAGTCCTGCAACATCTACGCACGCCTAGGTCACGAAATCTGCGCTCGAAGTGTTCGTTTCTCCCGTAACAATGTCTTTCATCGACTAGCGTGCAAACGAGCTGGCGGGATATGGTATTTCTTATCCTGCCATGGCTTAGCTTTGGAGGTTCAGCGCTCAGTGCCCAGCGCCCGGCCTTTGTAACTCGGGGGCCGGGGCTAGGCTGCGTTGTTGTTCAAGGTACGTTGTCCCCCGATCGTCCTACGGCAACTGGCGCTGTTTTGTCCTTGACCGGTACGTTTAAGCATTGTCTTTCTTGTCTTCTTATCATTCTCGACTGCGACTGGGCGTCCTTGTTCTCACATAAAACCATCGTGCGTCTATCATTGACCATCTCTCTCACCTTGGACATCCGCTGGCGCTATACTCCTTCTCATTCTTGTTCATCTCATCCATCGTACAACCTACTTCTATCTGCATTCAAGTTTCATGCCTCATCATAGTATCTGGGAGCCATCGGCCGTACGCGGACAAGCGCTGAGCGCTATCACCCCCGACCGTCTATTGAAGCCTATTGCGAATCTTCCTTCCGAGCTGCGCTCGAATGGACGCTGGATATCTGTGGATGCGGACCTGGCGCGTGGGTGGCCACGTTCGGGCTGGGTGCCTCGCAATATCTATGCGTACGTTGCGTGGAGAGTTTGCCCCTTGAACTGACTTGACTGTCTCCCATCTAGGGAATTTCCCAAAGTTTTTGGGCCCCAGCCTGCTGCACCAGCTGTGTATATGTGCCCGCCGGCGCCACAGAGAGTTTATACCCCGTCTACCCCCCAGCCCGGGCCGCCGTTCGCACGTCCGATTTACGATGCACAGGGATTCCCGCCTTCGTCATTCCCGCCCCGAGCATACCCGACCCAAGCACATCCACCACCTCAAGCACGTGGCCCATTACCGCAGGCGGACCCTGCCCATTCGCTATACCGAAGCCATGATCATTCACCGGCGTATTATACAACTACACATGTCTCCACTACTTCCTACCGGGTTCACGAACAACAAAGTGGGTCATTGAGTACACCTCCTCCATCGCATCGCTGATCACGTTGACCTAGTGTACCAGTGCGACCAGTGCCCAGAATGGTTCGCTGAAGAGCACATCCTCTATGCGCATCGCTGTATTGTCCATCGAGACCGAGAACCTGTTGCCGATTCACGACCTCCATCCCAGGCTAGTTCCCCGATGTCTCGTTATGAGCGTGAGGCGTGGAAGGCTGCTTAGGGTTCTCTCTGTCACCACACGAGTTTTTGGGTGGTCTTGCATTTGTAATATTACCATCTGTATGCGGTGCGTTTTCATCATTTTCACTTTGCATTGTATATTACATCCATGTGCGCTATGCATTCAATTTTTTGGTTTCCAGTGAGTACTGGACACAATCAATCGATGTGTTCTATTTTGACGTTCTTTTTACCTTGCAGTGTATTTTTATACCTGTGCGAACATCACGTATAGTCGGCGCTATGTCACAGACAAGTGCTCGTTGTTGATCTGATAGAAGGTATTCGACCTACCCCTCGATAAACACTGGATGCTGTGAGTCCGCAACCTGCTTGCTCCAGTATACTATCTCCTATCAACACCACGATACATAACTTCTACTTTCTAGACTCCCAATTACATAGAATAGCGGTACCAGGGCCCCCTTGGTGCCCTTATTATCTGCTGCACATCGATAGGTCAGTTCGTCTCATCTTGCAAACTCCCTCAGGCCGCTACTTCGCAATTACTTGGATCTACCGACCCCTTTCACCTCAAGAGTGGTTTCATACACAAGGTTAGGCTGCATAGTAGTTGGGCTCCGCACCTCGTAGCTGACTCTCCATGGGCAGGATTTTAGTGGAGCCACTTCAATTCGACCCGCAGAAGAGAAGATAGACCGTAAGATATTGTCAACGAGATATATTCTCGCTACTGACGACGTGATGGTAGTGAAGAACAATGGAAACAGCCGACAAGGAGAGTGCCACGGAGCCGATCAAGCACCCCGGTGTCCCGTCACTGTGGTCACTGTATCTGTCTGAAGCAGATAAGAGCGACAAGAGACTAGCGGAGACTGTGAAGGAGAGCACGGATGGCATCCTGATATTCACAGGTTTATTCTCTGCCACCACCTCCGCCTTCATCATCGAAAGCTACAAAGATCTTCAACCTGATCCGGGCGATATGACTGTACACCTCCTGGCCCAGATATCGCAACAGCTCGCAGGCGGATACAATAGCACGCAATCTCCTTTCCCGTCTCATTCCATACCCTCCAACGCCGCCTTCCGACCTTCAGCATCCACCCTTCGCGTGAACATACTCTGGTTCCTGAGCCTGCTCCTGAGCCTGACATGCGCCCTCTCGGCAACCCTGATGCAGCAATGGATGCGTTCCTACCTGGCCAGGGCGCGGAACAGAGACTCCACATCCAGACGCGGTCCTGTCCACGCATATGTATTCTCGGGCGTGGTGTCCTTTAGGATGATTGGCGCGATCGAACTTCTCCCCGCGCTTTTACACGCATCCGTGTTCTTGTTCCTCGCTGGATTGGTCAAGTTCATGTACGCCATAAACACGCTCGTCGCGAAGGTCATCCTGGCATTCATAGTCGTCGCCGCCTCTTCGTATCTTGTGTTGACCATCATGCCATTGATCTGCCTCAATTGCCCCTATCGGACGCCGTTGACTGCGCTGCTGCGCCCCGTGCTCGCCGTCGGCGTGGCCCCTCTCGCGGACTACCTCCTTCGAACGCTGCACAAACATTTACAGCGTGATTTCCTCCTCGACAGAGTGGGCCGGCCGGCGCTTCCGAGGAGCTTCATCAGATGGGCGTCAAGCCTCTCCGGCAGCACCGTGGTGAACGTGGAGAAAGCCGCCATGCGCTCCGATCAACTTCACCATGCCCTTCGTTGGACATTGTCGGGAACAAATGGAAACGACGCGCTGAATGCGTTAGTTCAGTCCATTCCAGGCTTCCTGGCTCGCTCTCCGGACGCCTGGGAGACGGAAAGGATGACCACGAATACAGTCGGGAACCTGATAGACGCAGGTGGCCTTGGAAACAGCATCGGATGCATTCTGGATAGTCCCGTGGATGGATCTCAACACGTACTCCACGCTCTGAATGCCCTTCGAGAAATTCTGATCAGGACAGATCTCTTCCGATGGGATTCGGCACTTGGCTGCACCATGCTGCCATTGGTGGAGCTTCACAACCATCCGGCCCCGGACGTCGCAGTGGCGGCGTCTTGCGCTGCGGCGCTTGTCGCGCGCGCGTCGGTGCGGCAGCTCAGAGCAGGGTCGAATGCTGGCACGGCGAGACGCGACGGACGCGCTTGGTCTGGCGCCGGTGGAGGTGATGCGCTTCTGAAACTTGCATATCTCGTCCAGAGCTTCGAGTGGCACCAAGAGCTCCGCACTCTGTACGATTTGAGCAGCCCCGACTGGCCCGGAGTACGCCCTACGCTTTCGGAGGAAGAGCACGACCGTATCCGGATGGATCTGGTAGCTGATGGAGATGTGCTCAACGTCGCTTCTTTCGTGCGTGCAATCCTGCCACACGTTGCCAGTGAAGAGTTGTCACAGGATCAGCACACCATGGTGCGCGACGTTCTCAGCTAGATTGCCACCTCCTTCACCGCTTCTGGAGCCGCTCCGCAAGTGCGTTCCGAGTTCGAGCGTCTGCTAGCAGACGTGCCATGCGCCGCAGATGCCTCCAAGTCTTTGAAGTTCTCAGCGCCACATCCTGTGGACGATGACTTGACTGAACCAGGCGTCGAGGTCAAATCGCCACACGCTGATATCTGCCTCCACCTCCAGAAGCTTTACGCGATGTTCCCGAAGGCCCCTGCGTCACTTCTCCAGATATATACTCCTTCTCATCTCCGCCGCTTGCATCCCGACTGTGACGAGAAGTTGGTAGCTCTGACGCTGGCATCCGAGAAGGAGACGCCACAAGCACCTTTGCCAGTGATCCTCCCACGTTGCGCGTCTGCGCAAACGCTTGGGGAGTGGGATATCGAGTCGGGTTGCTGTAATTTGGACGTCGCTGGAGGTGATCAGGCTTCGGGTAATCCTGTCACTCGGGCCTTGTCGTTCCGTTGAGAGTGGTGATGATAATCTCTGATACATAGTCCGACGGTTTCTATTCTGATTCACATGCAGGCGAATGTTTGTTAGCTTCTACTGATATTTTGAAACATATACCACAACGCCGTCAAGTTCTGGCTACGAAACACGGTACGAGTGAAGCAAGCTCGCCCAGCATAATTGGAGACACAGCAAGCAATCGTTTAGAAATTCATAGGTACATTCGTATACATCGCCAAAGTAAGAGCGTCACGATCGGAAGAACGTGGCATCGTCGAATACGTGGATCGGGTACAAGGAGTGTGATAGCAAGAAGATAAGCGACAGAAGAGCCTCACCCAAGTACGACCTGTCCTGCCGCCTGACCGTAAGTAGCACCCCCGCTCTTAGCAGTAGTATTGTGCTCCGAAGCCCAAGAAGGCGGGATCATGCCCGAGCGCGTGTCATGCGCCGAAGAAGCCGCTGCCAAACTGCGAATCATGCCGCGCGGTCCGAATGGCTCGCCCGTGTCCTTGTCGATGCTCATGGGCAGCACGTAATCGGCGGGGGTCGCTTTGGAGAGCAGAACGACGACGGCGTCCGCCCACTCGCGGATGGCATCGGTCAGATGGGTGTACGTGCTCTCAGAGGCGCTGTACGTGCCCGTGGCGATGGAGGAGTTGAACTGCTGGAAGAACGCGAGGGAGACGTTGGTCACTTCGAGGTGGCCGAGGATGTGCCAGGTCGCCAGGGCGTCGTAGAGCTGCTCGGCCTGGTTGAAGCTCGAGAAGAATTGGGGCTATGGATAGAAAGAGAATATCAGATCACTGACGAAATCTGAGTAAGGACGCGGGCACTAACCTGGCCGCCCTCGAATTGGTCCTCGAGGAAAAAGCCCATATACGCCGGGTCGCCCTCGGGGATGTTCTGACTGACCGGGAAGAACTTCCTGAACTCGTTGGCGATATACTTGAGGCTGGAGAGAGCTTTGTCCGAGCAGGGCTGGAACGTCTTGGCGTCACACCCGAGAGTGGGATCGAAGTTGTAGATGGTGACAGTCAACGGCGCTGCGCCCTTCCCGGAGCGCCCGAGCTTCACGTCGGTGATAGTCGTCTCGACCATATAACCTTCCTTTTCGTTCCAGAACGTCTGCGCAAATTCGCGTGAGCTAGGGCTCCGAATAGGATGGCATACGAAGGGAAATCACCTGCATGTAGTCCAGGATTAAAGAGGCGCGGCTATCGTACCCTACGACGTTCTCAGGACGTCCGATCTTGCGGCCGAGACGAGCACCGGCCTTGAGAGCGCGATATTGCAGGGAGGCGGTCCAGTACGAGCCACCCCAGACGGGAGGCCACCACAAGTCCCAGCTACGAGGAAACAATGAGCCATTATAGATCATAGCGAGAACAGGGAAACGTACGAGCTTTCATTCCAGTTCGATGAGATCCATTGAAGGTCGAGGTTGATCGCGGGCCAGAGGTTGTCTGCGACCCATGTGCCGTTGTTCTGCGTCAGAAGCCAATCTGCGTACTTGATCAAGATGGCGGCACGGAATGGCTGGGTATCTAGGTTGCGACGTAAGAGATAACATCACATCGAAGGAGTCCCAGAGCGACTGACCATCGGCGGGTGAACCAATTCGGGCGGTGCTATCAAGGATGTAGTCCAGGTCGAGGTAGTAGACGGCTTCCCCAAGGGAGCCAGTGAAGACGTTGCCAGCGAGGCTGGTGATCTGCTGGCTACGGACGAGCACGTGGACCATGTCATCTAAGACAGGACGGAGAGACGTATCGCCTTGGGAGACGAGCTGGTTGAGCCACACATCGTAGACGAGGCAGGCGTCGCGGACCCAGTAGACGTTCCATTCGGGGCGCGCGTCGTCGGGGATGACGGCGGCCACGACACCCGGCTAGTTAGAGGTCGTTAGCTATGGAGTAGCAGAGACTAAAGATGCTCACGATGGCGCCGGCTTCAGGACCAGTGGTCTCATGGAGCAGGGCGTACTTGGTCCGCGGGATGAGGTTGCTGAAGTAGTCGTCAGCGGCAGACTTGGTAGAGGTTGCGAGCACTTGGCTCGCGAGAGCGACAGCGAGGAATATAGGGGAGAAAATCATGGCGCTGAGGGTCAATGAGGAGGCGTGCTCGCTCTTATACATCCCAGAAAAAGCATAAAAAATATTTGAAGACCATCATGTGTCTCCAGCATGCCTGGTCTGTCCGATGGACATATCCACGCCGCCTCGTGCAGCCTAGAAGAACGACAACGCCGTCGAACCAGTGTCTGCACAGATTGCGCATTCCGGAAATGTGCTACGCTCTAGAGTAATGCGGAAGGAAATGTGAGAATGTAGAAGGGTGCGGAGTACGCTTTCGGAGTCGATCTGCCACTGTGTGTCTCCAATTGAGCGACGAGATAGTAGAAGCGAGAGTTGCATCGTGGCGATGTGATGATGTGGGGTAGATAGAGTCGTGGAAGGAAATAGCCCATCAATTTTCAGATGTGACGGGGTACGTTGACATCCGCTTTCTCTGAAAAAGTAAGTTGAGCGGCTATCCTGATCATGGCTCTCATTGACCAGTATTATGGATTGTCAATATCGATGCTGCAAAGGGTTGTTGAATCAGCAGAATTGAGAATAGAACTGGCGACGGACTTGGCGTTCCCCAATCCTCACCAAAGTAAACGAACACATGGTACCTGCGTCATGTCTGGTACAACCGCTGCGGCAATTTGGTAGTTTTCGGATATCCAAGATACATATGGCGATGGACATCTATATGAGGTTGTGCGCGGTTTTCGTCCGATCATTTTGCAAAATCCAGCGGAGAGGAGCTAGAAGGCAGCAAGTTGACATGCGTGCTGTGGCAAACTACGTGGACTTTGCGATCCAAGCGGCCAATGGTGGGATGACTTTGATACAACGTGCCCTGAAGAGCCATACTACCGTAAGTCGATACACGCTCTGCGAGGGGCGTCAAGGGCGGCATAGTCGTAACGCACCGTGGAGAAGCTCCTCCCGCAAAAGTCGAATGCAGTCATCGAACTTTGATAAGACGGAAAGAAAGACAGTATTAAGCAAGCCTTGCGATCAGCTTGATACTCGTTCATGCCCGAAGTCAATGCATGCTACGGCATAGCGGAACAAATGAGCATGCGCGCTGCAACCACGAGCAGATGAGTGCAGCTGTCCAAGTGCCGTCGCGAGGACGTGCCGACTTGGTCTCCTCAAACCGAACCGTCACAGAGTTCGAACTGACATTTCCGAGATGATCAGACTGGATGTCTTTGCAACCAGACCGAACTCGGAACCGCTTGTGCCGGGCGCGTCGTTGCTCTTCAAGCTGCTTGCTTGCTCCGCGGCCAGCATGTCTGCGGCCGCACGTCGGTTACACAAAGGACGAATGAGACTGTCGCCCAGCTGTCGCCTTGACTATGAGAGGCTTTTTCGTTGTAAAAGCCAGGTCGAAGACTCAGCGCTCGCGAGTCTCAGCTCGGCATTTTCCGCAAGTTCAAGTCCAGGTCGAGGTTGTAGCGCTCGGTGGCGTGAGCGCTCAGTGCTCAGTACTCAGTCGCAGCGCGAGCACTCAGTCGCTGCACCCAGTCTCAGTTGGTCATACCCAGTAGGTATGTGGGTCTATTTTCACGCTCACTGGTCTGCTCACAGGTGGCCCTCCCAGTCACCAGTAACCACGGCCAGTGCACTCTTCATCCACGTGGCACTTTGGCCTGGTACCTCTTGCCAGTGAGACGAGTGGGACATTCGTCCTCTTCTCACGCTCTCCAACTGGCGCCTTTCTCGGGCCGCCCCAGAGGATCCAGCAACATCGGCCCTCCTTCCTGAAACCTCTCCCTTTCTCTCCTCCTCATTCACCTTCCACTTACATGGAAAATACCGCTGCTCAGCCTGACGATTTACTCAATGGCTTTCGTCAACGTTATCAGCGATTTGTTCTGTCTCTTCAAGAGGCCATCTCTTCCCAGTCAGATTCCACAGTAATTGCTCGCCTCGGTGATGACCTCGATGAATATAGCCGATTGGTCGCCCAAGTACGTTGTTTGCACCCTATGCTGTATGGCATCTGATAGTTCTTCTTGCCAGTATGCCCACATTTTCCCTGCCGATGAGCTCGAAACTCTCAGAACAAGTCTCGCTCTTATGCGGCAAGATGTACAGCTCCAGTACAGCACCGTGCTGGATAGCTCTCATCACGGGAGGCCAACAATCATCCAGGAGGTTCGCAGCGGTGGGCGAGGGCGCCCCAGAATTGTCATTGATCCAGATTGGCTCGCATGGGCATATGGCCATCGCTCAGTCAAGGGTATCGCTCGGTTTCTTCACGTTGGAAGAAGTACAGTCCGCAATGCTCTTCTGGAGTATGGTCTGGCAGAACCTCAAGCAAACCCATTTCCCCAGCAACCCAGCCTCATTGATCAGCTCGAGCCCCAGCCCGTCGGAGTTGTCCCTGGTGAGCAGCAGTTCGCAGCAATCCCTGGTTGCAAACTAATTTCCTCTTAGCTTCCATCGCCTCATTCACTGGGCCTTTGACTTCTTTTGAAGATGGTCAGCTTGATGCTGCCATTGTTGGCCTCCGATCTCATTTTCCGAGGGCCGGTGTCACTATGCTGGATGGAATGCTTCGAGGAACTGGAGTCCACGTATCCAGAGAGCACATACGTCAGTCTCTGCTGCGCATCGAACCAGTGCGAAGAATCTTCGAGCGTATTCGTATTGAGAGACGAGTATACAACGTCCCGGGTCCGAACGCCCTCTGGCACCATGATGGCCAGCATGGTGAGTGTTCAGATCTCTCATTAATATATTGTCTCTTATTTTATGTCAGGCTTGATCAGGTGGAAGATTGTCATTCATGGCTTTATTGATGGCTATTCTCGTCTAGTCGTTGGCTTGAAAGCTAGCAATAACAATCGAGCATCTACTGTGCTGGAGTTGTTTCTTGGTGCTGCTCTGTTGTATGGCAGGCCATCCAGGCTGCGTGGTGACCATGGCACAGAGAATCTTGCTGTTGCTCAATATATGGAGGCAACAGGAGGAGAGAGGAGAGGTTCATATATATGGGGCAGGTGTGTACTATTTTGTTTGAGCTGACTTTGCTTCTTACAATTTCAATTAAATTCAGGAGCGTCCATAATGTTCGCATTGAGCGTCTTTGGGTAGATGTGACTGCACAGGTTGGGTCTAAATGGGCTGATTTTTTCACCAATCTAGAGCTAGTCCATGGCCTAGATGTGAACAGCACCTCCCACCTGTGGCTTTTGCATCAGCTCTTTCTTCCCAGGTTGAATGCCCAGCTTTCTTTTTTTGCCGAAAGCTGGAATAGACACAAGATTCAAATCTGCAATGGACCTAGCAGAACGCCTGCAGATATGTTTGTGATGGACATGTATGTTTTTGGTGTCAGAGGCAGCCAAATTGCACCTGAAGAGGCTCTCTCTGAAGATGACTTGGAGGTTTATGGAGTAGACTGGGAAGGTTTGGGGGAGCCATCTTTGTTGACTTCTAGAAATATGAACAATGGTACTAATGAGGGTCACACATCTTGGGTAGGAAGAGCAGGGCCACCAGAGCATCTGAATACTGTAGAGGTCATACCACCTACTTTTTTGGCAGATAGAGCAGAGGAGGTGTCTACTTATCTTCAAGCTTACTTACAAGAGGTTCTTGATAACCCAGATCCTGCATCCCAGGCATCTGCATGGGTTTATGGATTGGCTTTTATGCAGAGTACATTTCCAAACTACTTCTAAAATTTTATAGCTCCATTTGATTCTGATTTGTAAAATCCACAAAGTTTTCAAGACTTGAAAATGTATCTACCAGTAGGTAGAAAGGGTTGTCTAAAGAAATGTGTCTCTAACAGCCTGCTTTCCATCTGTTTTACCAGAATGTCCAGCTTTCTTTGCCAGCTTTAGAGTATTCTTTCTAGTTTCTGAAGATTGGAACATTGATGACATACTGAAAAATACCATGCTTCCTCTTCCTTGGTCATCCCCAGGAGTAATAGGCCTTGAATTCTCTGGTGTAGGCATTGCTCCTGCTGTGGTAACAAATTTGATATCTAATTGAATTTAGCCACAATCTTACTTTACAGATTGACAGACACTTACCTGTGATATCAATATTGAAGTGGAAAAAAAGAGATGAGGGGTATACAACAAGAACCCATGGTGGCAGCTCTACAATTATACCAGCCTCCCAAATAACCAACCATGATCTTCTAGTATGGTCAAAATGGGCTGCTCAAAATTAGCTACAGCTATATAGATAAATAAATAAAATAGTGCTTACAGTTTGGCAGAGTGTACACCATGACAGCACACACACTGATGGGATTCTTGGAATCAGCATGTGGCAAGGTGTGAATCCTACCCTGGCCAGGAAACAGGCCATTGATGCACAGATTCCAGAAAAGGCCAAACAATGGCTCAATTCCATTCTCCTCTTTATGCCAAGCAGCACATTCCCTGAATCTCTTGGCAACTCCAGGAAACATAACCTCAACCACACTTGAGACCCATTTTCTAGAAAAATTGTGAGTAACCAGATAAATAGTAAGAAGACTAGAGAACTGTACATCATGTTCTGAATGATAGGCTGCTTCAATAGCTCATCTACTTCTTTGGAATACTTCTTGTGGAAGGTGGTAAGACCTGGCTCCTTTTAAAAAGGCTTAGTATATGGTTTGAAACAATTTGTATTTCTCTTACTTGTGCAGATTGACGCCAATGGCCAATGATGGAAGCAAAATGAGGCCCTCTAGCACCATTTGCTGCCTTCTTCTTGGATTTAGAGTTTTTCAAAGTAGGTCGGAGAAGTTTGTCAAAATGATAATAGAGAGTATCTGCCTTGTCTTTCAAGAAGCTAGCTTGAAAGCTCCTGAACAGAAAGATACGGCCTTGATTGTCAAGAACTGACAAAGCAGATCCAGCTCTACAAACAATAGATCAGTTGTAGAATTTGTTTTACTTTAAAAAAACCATACCCTGATTTGTTGCCAATATAGGGAAGTGGCAGAAAACTCTTCAAGTCATCCAGAATGGTACCATTTTTGTACCTGAGAATAATTTCCTTCCTTGCCCAGACAGGAGGAGGCTTTCCTTGCCATCCAGAGCCAGATATACTGCCTTGAGAGGCAAGATTATAGAAAGAATTCTGAAATATCTCTCCTTTGTTCAGATTTCTCTCCATCAGCCTCTGCAGCCTGATAGGATCATCTTTGAGATGGATAGCTCCACTGCCTGTATTAGGCTTGAGAGCTGAGCCAGATGCATCATACCCAGGAGAGGATGCCCGGCTAACCATACTGTCATTAGTAAGCTTACTTGAATAAAATATAAATTCCTTTACCTGGACCCAGCCAGAGTGCTAGCCTTTGAAGTTACCCTTCTGATCTGAAGGCCAGTAGGTACAGCCAGTGATCCATCTTCAGCTCTCCATTTAAAGGGTTCATCCTGGAAGGATAAAGTCAGACTAATATCCAAACAGTTAATTTAACAGAAGCAGTCATACATTTGCTTCATAAGGCAAGCCATCATTTTTCTTCCTTCTAGATTGGGCACGCACTTCATCATGCCCTTCAAGGCTACCTTTACGCTTCAGTGAAAAGTCTGAAGCATTGGGCCCAAGAGAGGATGCCCTGTGCTAACCGTTCCTTACTCAGGTTACAAAATGTAGCAGATTTACCCACCTGGATCCAGTTCCGGAGTTGGACTGTAAAGTCATCTGACCGCTAAACAGGCCAAGGTCAACTGGGTCCATCGCTGGGCTCTAAAATGTATCTGGTCAGACAGCTTCATAAAAAGGAGTCTGACCGAGACGTCACACCTGGTCATTTTCTGACAGGTATTCCGAACCAGGAGGCGAGCTAGGAGTTGACTCAATTTGCTCTCTACCCTCCAGCTCTCCAGTGGACAGGCTGTGTCCAAATGCATAGACAGGTGAATACTAAATCTCATCTTGTCAGACAGCTTCTTAAAGATGAGTTTCACTGGACAGTCACACCTGTTCATGTTCGTGATAGTTGGTAGCACCCAGCAATGAGCCAGCTGGTTCTCCATCCTCTAGTTCTCCATCCTCGCGCTCGTTGTCTTGAAGCTCTTCTTTGAGTTCTCCTTCCTCTTCCTGCTCTTCTTCCGAGTCATCTAACTCCCCGTCCGCCCACTCTCCATCGCTCAGCTCACCCTCTTCTTGGCTCGCCACCTCAGCTCCCCCATGGCCTGCCTGGATGTCCCGCCATCGGCTCAGCACCTCCCCCAAACCGTCATCGTAGGGAATGCCCAGAGCATCTAAGTCAGCTCGCACAGCTTGAGCATCGTCAATATAGCTCCCATCTTCTTCACTATCCACCCCGACCATTTCGGCATACCCAGCTAATAGTGTCACCATGTCGAGGCTGACCTTAACTTCCACCCCCGCTCCAGATGTCTAGGAGCAGAAAGTTCCTGTCAGAGGCAATATCTTAGGCGACTTGTTAGACACGCACTGAGCCCGGTTCCGAGGTGGAGATCTTCCACCTGCATGAAGATCCGGTCAGCAATCGGTGAGTCAAAGTAATTGATCAGGCTTACATCTTTGTTTTATGCGTAGATGGGGGTGTGGATGGTTGTGATCTGCAGCCAACCGCAACTGGCGTGCAACCTTGTGTTGCCTTCGTGACCACGCGACGTCACGTCTTCTCACTACTCGTCGCAGCGCCTGGTCTCCATACTTCAATGTACCCACGGCACGCTCACTCACATCACTGTCCGAAGTCCGTGATGAACGTCCTCACACTATGTCAACCGTTTCTCCGACGACAACGTTGAACACAGCGACAGGCTGTTTTTCATTTGGTACGTCTGTCGAAATCACGCGCCGTCTTCGTGTCTTGACAACGTGCTCTCGTCCAAGTCCTTTGAAGCACGGCGGCTTGTTGCAAAAGCTCCCGCTCATTCGTTGCAGAACCACCTACTGTCAGGACATCGGGTGCGTCCCCGCGTACGTCCACCGTGTCGATCTCGACCTTGACCCTCGACCCCCACTGCCTATTCCTCCGGACACTCCATGGCGACCCCACCCGCTCAGCGTGACTGACGGCGCCCGAAATCTCGGCACCTGCATCACATCTCCTATACTGTGGGCTGATCAGTGAGTGTACCGCCTTTGCCTCCTGGGCCCACACCTCAATAAAGCGCTCTCTCTAAACCAAGCTAGCGGCCGCACATCTACCACCTTCACCCTCCCCGCCTCCGTGCTTCCCCGCCTCTAACCTCCTACCTCCACCCACGAGGTGCGATAATGTGTGGCGCACGACTCCTGGTCCAAGATCGTTTTCCTTATTGTCGAGATCGATGCGTGCACGCCTTCCCTCTTCGTCTTTCCCTGACGACGCCGCTCTACCTTCCTCACCTGTACACTGCTCCGTCCTCGCGTGCGCACCAGTCGGTCGCAGCATTACTCCGTTGTGCCACAATGCCTCCCCGCGTTGCCCTGGACACACATGCCTCACCGAGGACACCGACGATGGGCACCGTTTCAAGCTGCAGTGGAAGTTGTGGAGAATCGGATGCGCAAAATCCGCCGAGAGTGCCGCATCCAGCTGCGCGAGTCAGGCCTCTTACAACGGGATGCCAAACGCGTCCTGGATGCCAGGTTGAATCGGTGCTGTGCGGGTCGACTTGTGCGCCCGGGGCTGACGTCGCGCTCAATGGACTAAGGGTACGTGTCCGATGCGTGTCGAGTTGATGTACGCATTGCTGATCGCACGTTGTTGGTAACTAAGTAGATGTACACCAGGCGGAGTTATACGTGGTGACGGTGAGTGAGGAGTATCGTCCAGGGTGCGGGGGCACGGGGCATTCGGCGGGATGTCGAGATGGAGGCCGATCAGGTGCGTATTCCCTGGCTGTCTTGCGGAATAGGTGTTGATAGAACTCACTTAGACCAGTACGCTTCCCCCAAAGCCCATTCATCTACTTATTTTCCTCTCAGAACGACCAGGTGGATACCACCTGGGAACTGATCTTCTCTCTCCCCTCCACCCGCAAAACTAAACTTGCTACCTTCGCCATCAACACAACCCTACTCCTATTTGCAGCGGATTTTGCCTTCTACCCTTCGCTCGACACTGCTTCCGACGTCGTCTTCACTCGCATTGGCGCAGTCTACCCGGATGCCGCCAAAGTCGTCGTGTTCATTGTTACCTCCGTGCCCTTCACTTCTCTATGGACGCACGAGGCCGTGACCGACTCTTGGGCGGGCTTTACGCATGAGAAGGCCACGATCCTAAGTGCGCTGCATACCGTGCCGAACGTGATCATGCTGTCGGGCGACCGCCACGAGTTCGCTGCGGTGCAGTTCTGGGCGCCGCGCTTCGGCGCGACGGAGTCGAGCTCGTCGAAGAAGACGACGCACGGGCGCGCGTCGCGCGCGCGCTGGAACACGCGCCGCACGTTCGCCTCGGATTCGCTTAGGCGTACAACCCGATTTCTCGCGTACCGGACTACGACGACGTCAGCATCACGGAGGATACACGATGCGCGTACCCAATCGAGTTCATCCCGAACGCGCAGACCCCGTGCAGCGTCGACGGTCGACCGAAGAACATCATCATGTTGACCTGCGACGCATTCGGCGTGCTGCCCCCTGTCAGCAAGCTGACGCCGGAGCGGCCAGCTACCACTTCCTGGCCGGTTACACTTCGTGAGTCTCATGTCCACCCCTGATCTCGGCGCGTATCCATCACGCGCTCGCAGGAAAACACCCGGCACCGAAGACGGTGTCCTCGAGCCGATCCCTACCTTCTGCACCTGCCACAGCGCGCCGTTCATTGTCCTTTCCGTAAGTCCCTTCCGCCCTACCCTCGCATCGTCATTCACACTCGCGTGACAGCCCGGGCGGCATGCCGAGATGCTCGCGGTTCGTATTTCACGGCACCATGTCAGCTGCTGGCTGATCAACGCGGGCTGGACGGGCGGCAAGTACGGGCAGGGCAAGCGCTGCCCGCTCAAGTGCACGCGCCGCATCGTCGACGCCGTGCACTCTGGCAAGCTCCTTGACGCGTCGTACGAGACGTTCGATCTGATCGCCGTTCAGTACTTCATCTTCAGCGATGTCGCACGTGAGTAACGAGGAGAGGCCATTCCCCATGACGGCGTCGTGTCCGGCCGCAACGTTCGATGCGAGGGGCGTGGAGTCGCTACACCGGTGGGTTCGGCGCTGTCAGGCTGCTTGTACGTCGTTATTTCGGTTCTACGCTGAGACTCAGAAAATTCACCGGCTCTGTCCTGCTGTTCTTGCTGGGCGACTCCGTGATTTTCTTCATCACGTGTTTTCGGAGAAGTTCATGGAATGTTGTAAATAGGTGTAAACATCGTTGCGCGGTTTCTCCTGGGGTGCTCACTGCCCTCTTCCCCATCTCTGTGGTTGCTGGCAAGCTCGTGAGTCTCTACCATTTCGCCTCACTGTGTGTTTCTTGATCTTATTGGAAGCATTCAAGTACGTTCCTCCGCTTCATAGTAGGTCTGTGAAGTCTCAACGATTCGCAGGCGGTGCATTACTACCATTTTACCCGCCACAGTCCTCGAACGGTGCGCCTGCCTCTACAGGTGTATTATTGAGCATGCTGATGGCGTAGCTACAGTTTCAAATGGATCAGCACCGCGTTTCTTCACAGGAGTGTGCCGTTCTCGGCTGGGCGCGAGGCACGTAGCTCTGGCATGCATGGGCGTTGCTCGCCCTTGCCCTGGCCCCGAAGACGTGCACTTTTGTGTCATCGGAGGTGTATATCAACTGCTCTCAAGGGAGAGTATTTGTCGTACGCCACGAGCGTGCGTGTTTCTTTTCTGATGCTCATACATATATGTTTCCTGCCCAAACAGGCTGGTCCAGCACCAGAGCTGTGCGCATTTACCGCCCGAGAGGCTGGTATGTCTGCCACACCGAGAGGTGTGAGCATCCACTGCCCAAGGGGCTTTGTTAGCCCAAGAGGCAAGCGCGTCTGCCGCCCAAAGAGCTGTGCCCATCTACTGCCCAAGAGGCTCTTGTTTTTGCCGCCCGCATGGCGAGCGTGTCTGCCACCGAAAAGGTGTGCTTATCTGCTGCCTGAGAGGCTTTATTCGCCCAGAGAGGCGCTTATTTTTTTGCCGCCCACGCGGCGAGCATGTCTGCCACCGAAGAGGTGTGCCCACCTACTGCCCGAGAGGCTTTATTCGCCCAGAGAGGCAATTATTTTTGCCGCCCATGCTGCGAGCGTGTCTGCCACCGAAGCGGTGTGCTTATCCGCAAGGCATCCTTTGCCCGAGAGGCTCTTGCTTTTGCCGCCCAAGCGGCGAGCGTGTATGCCATGTAAAAATGTGTCTATATACTGCCTGAGAGGCTTTATTCACCGAAGAGGATCCATGGGGGAAATTACAGACCTTAGCTCAACATGCCTCGAGAGATATGGTGTGCACTTTCACTGAAGCCAGTGACCCGGGCCGGGAAGTCCGCGCAGGATTCCGCGCGGCTCACACGTCCCGGCAGCTTCGAGGACGGAGGAGGACCCGCGGGATACGCTTCGGTGTGCGTGCCTTCCTTCCCGCCCACGACGACCGCGCTTGCTGACTGCGCGCGCAGGGGTGACGTCCAAGGCCGATAAAGAAGAGCGTGCGCCGGCGTCTCTGCGCGACGTGCTCGCCGCGCTCGACGGCCACCTAGCGGGCCTGCACTCGGCGTTGCCCCCGCGCACGGCGTTCATCGCGTTCTCGGGCCACTCGGACCCGCGCCGCATGTCCGCGCTGAATGCGAAGAAAAACGCGTTTGAGACCGCTCTGCGTGCGGGGCGCACGGGCGAGGAGGTCGACAGCGAGATGTAGAGCAGCCGCGAGGCGCGCGAGCTTGAGGAGGAGGTCGAGAAGGCAAAGCGGGGACTGGTATTCGTGAGCATGAAGACATCCGGTGCGCGTTCACTCGTTTTTGAGTCAACGTTCGTGGAATCTCTTACAGGGCGATGATGTAGCATTGGGGGCCCTAACAAGCCCAAGCACATCAACTCCTTTCTATTTCCTGCTCTCTGCCATGTCGCCGCGCTTGGGAAGGAAGGTCTTCGGATATGGGACACTGCAGAAAACCGCACCTTCACTTCGAAAATCTTCGTAGCCCCGGGTGAGCTCCTCATTGATGAGGAGCTCGACGCCGTCCTGCCATCGCAGGGCTACTCCATCGTGACGCCTCCTCCTGGGTATGCTCCTCTTATCGCTCCTCGCAAACTCATGGTGACGCCTATCTCAGAAGTCCGCGGATTCCAGATCCAGGACAGTTCAGACGCTGCTGCCGCTGCCGCTGCCGGCGGTCTCGCTCCGGAGCTGCCCACTGGAATTCCGGATGTTGGCAATCTCGCTTTCTTCAAAGCGGAGGATGCGCAGTATCTCTCCAAGGCGGCTGGCCTCGCCCACATGATTTCCACCATGCGTCCCGATATCGACCATGCCGACGAATACGTTCGTAACACGACAGCGCGT
>MU277218.1:12878-96656 GCA_022160305.1 Artomyces pyxidatus | reverse complement strand
CTCCTCTTATCGCTCCTCGCAAACTCATGGTGACGCCTATCTCAGAAGTCCGCGGATTCCAGATCCAGGACAGTTCAGACGCTGCTGCCGCTGCCGCTGCCGGCGGTCTCGCTCCGGAGCTGCCCACTGGAATTCCGGATGTTGGCAATCTCGCTTTCTTCAAAGCGGAGGATGCGCAGTATCTCTCCAAGGCGGCTGGCCTCGCCCACATGATTTCCACCATGCGTCCCGATATCGACCATGCCGACGAATACGTTCGTAACACGACAGCGCGTGCATTCTCCGTGGTGGCTTCTGCGCTTCGCATCCCTTCTCCCTTACCCTTCCTCAAGGCTGTCTGTCGCAGCAAGAAGTCGCGGCAAGCTTGTCACACCGGCATTTGCATCGTGCAGCGCAGATCGCCGTCATGATGGGTTGTGCTGTCCTGCCTCACTTGCGTAACCTTGTGGACTGCATCGAACATGGCCTTGCCGACGAGCGGCAAAAAGTGCGGACGATGACAGCACTCGGCTTGGCTGCACTTGCTGAGGCAGCTGCGCCTTACTGCATCGAATCCTTCGATAACGTACTCGAGCCTCTTTGGATGGGTATTCGTCTCCGCCGTGGCAAGGGTCTGGCCGCCTTCTTGAAAGCCATTGGTTTCATCATTCCGCTCATGGACCCCGAGTATGCGTCATATTACACCAAGGAGGTCACCGTCATCCTTATTCGTGAGTTCCGAACGTCGGATGAGGAGATGAAGAAGATCGTGTTGAAGGTGGTCAAGCAGCGCGCCGCGACGGAAGGTGTCACGCCTCAATACATCAAACAGGACAGCTTACCTGGCTTCTTCAAGGCTTTCTGGGTGCGCCGGATGGCGCTTGACAGGAGTCGAGACAACAGTTGAGTTGGCGCAGAAGGCAGGGGCGTCTGAAATCATGGGTCGCATCGTCAACGAGTTGAAGGATGAGGCCGAGCCGTACCGCAAGATGGTGATGGAGACTATCACGAAGGTCGTGGCCTCCCTTGGTGCCACCGACGTAGACGAGAAGCTTGAGGTCCGCCTCGTTGACGGTGATATCTACTCCTTCCAGGAGCAGACGACCGAAGACCAGGTAATGCTGGATGGATTTGGGACCGTCGTCACCCTGACACCCTCGGAAGTATCGTCACCGCAGAGGGAGCTATTGCCAACGTTGTGGGTATGACACAGATGAATCCGCCTGTGAAAGACTTCCGTGAGTCTTCGGCCTAGGCTATATCTCGAGATCTGTACTTACACTTTTTCTTTAGTGCCTCGCATGACCCCGATTTTACGCAATCGTCACGAGAAGGGGCAGGGAGCGTCCATCAACTTGATTGGTCTTATCGGTGAGCATTCAGTTTTATGCATCTCTTCTCTAAGCTTACTGCGTTTCTTTTGCGAAGCCGATCGTGGTGCCGAGTTTGTGCCAGCTCGCGAGTGGATGCGAATCTGCGAGGAGGCACTCGTGCCACTCTATCCCGATCTTTCTGAGCTCGGCGAGGGGCAGAACGTGTACTACAGCCTCTACACGTCTTCATCTAAGTCCAATTTCGCGGGCAGAAATTGGAGGTTGTCGGCCGTTGTTTCCGTGGTTAGTTTTAAATACTCACCCATTGCTCTATACACACTACACCCCACCCACCCACATCCCGTGCATTACTGATAACATGAGACTTGAATTCATGAAAAAACGAAGGTACTCCCAACAAGCTACAAACAACACGCGGCGAACTGCCGCCCGTCAGACCCGGCGGGAATCCAGAGAAATCGGCCTTCTCTTGGACCGGTGGGCTCCCCAAACTGTAAGATATCCAGGACGTAGGTGGTGGGCGTCACTGTGAACGGCATGAGGGCCGCAGATTGAGCAACCGGCGGCCGCGATGGGTGCCGGGACTCACTGGCTCGCACCTGGAGGGATGGCGGTTCCGGGTTCGCACCCACTGCATGCTCGGGGCAGCGCATCAGTTAACGCGGGGTGCCGGTGCCGCCGGGTCGCCCGATCCGGGGCGCGACGCGTTTGTTGATCCGGGGCGCGACGCGTTTGTTGAACACAGGGCTCGCGATCATGTGACGCGTCCTGCCCTGCCCATATATAAACGCCCCCACCGACGGCCTCTGAGCCCCCACACCGACTAAAGGCGCGACCAGCCTGAAAGGTGCCCACTGTTCCAGCCCCCAGTTATCCTCACACGCGCGTACTTTTTGGGGGAAATTACCCCCGGCCGACTTCTGACAGGTGTGTGTATGGGAGGTCGGGCAACGTCCGACCGCCCCTCCTCTTGGGACGCGTGCCTTCTTCCCCTTCAGAGACTGACGCGCCGCGACGTTCACCAGCTTGCATGTCGCTGTTTGACAGCAGCTTGAACTCCGACACCCTCCGGCGACCGCCAACCCCGCCTTTCTGGCTGCACGGCTACGACCCAGGCTACTGAGGTCGCCTCCAGCGACTCGCTGCTATTCGGTCACAGCCGTTCCGCGGCACCCTCCCTTTTGGACGGCGCGGTTGTCGCAGACGTGGGGTCAGAGGAGGGTGAGGGCGAGGAGCCTCTACCAGTGAGCCACACCATCCCGTGGGAGTAGGGGCCACGTCTTTGACTCTCTGGCTTTCGGGGCTTTTGTGCCGCGCACCGGGTAGAGTAACCCGTCTTGCCACCAGTATGCAGCCACCGGTGAGTGCGACTTCGTCCAGAGACCCACGTACTGGGCACGCCATGAACCTTCCGCGACCGCCCTGCAGCACGCCTGGGACAACTCCTTTTGGTGCTTTAGGCTCTCATCCTGGAGCAGCAAGCTTGTCAAGGACTGCTGTAGCGACCTAGTCCAGTTGCCTTTGTATCCCATCCCCCTACCATCTCATGAATATAGTCGCCCACTGGGGAGCCTGAAGAGCCTCCAGTGAAGCGCTGTTGACCATCTTGTTGACGAGTGACTACCGCCGAGCAGACATCCTCACTTCCTGACCTGGTTAGTAGGGCTTTCTCTCTTGCCCTAAGTCTGTCAACGGTTTCACCACCGCTCCATTCCCCCTCGCGCTACCTCTTGCACGTGGCTGGCTCGCTTATCCCAGCTAACGTCACACGGTTCTTCCGCCGTTGCTGCCTCCTGCCCCCAACGACGCCTCTTCTCCTCAACCACATCAAGCTCTACCTCTTCATCACCGACGCATAGCTTATCACTCCAACATGTCTGAAGAAATCACTCTGTCCGCACCCAGCCTCTCACTGATGCATCGCTGCTCACCTCCTTCACAGGCCTGGCTCCCCATTCAGGACCTACCGTCAAGAGGGCAGGCGAGGAAACTCAGGGGGGAACTCGAACGCTTCTCCAGGTGAGCTCTAGAGTGCCCGGATGAACGACACCTCAAACAGCCTGGTTTCAATTCACAGGAGTGGACGATGTTGAGGGCCTCAACGCAGCCCGTGCTTGGGCGGAACTTGCAGCTGTAGAGTGGAGGGACCGGCATGACTCTCTCCTCGCAACAGCGCGGTTGCTACTGCGAGAAAATGAGGCCCTCTCCTTGCGCCTGGAATACCTCCGCCGGCTTCTCAGCCAGGTGTTCTCAAGGTCCCTGGAGACCGAGCGTGTCAGGACACGCCTCAGGAAGGGCTTGCAGGCATGGCAGATTACGGTCGAGGATGTGCTCAACACCGCTGATGCCATGGATATGGAATTCCTCTCCCTGGATAGGAGGGAAGGAGGTCCTGCAGAGGGAGACAGCTATACGGAGGGGTCGCTCGATACAGAAATAATTGCGCCCGACTTCGTTGGCGACGATGCCGAGATGTCCATCCCTGAGCAGTGAGTGGCTTTGTAGATTACGTCAATTACCTGTACAAGAGGACATGTGCCGCCTGGTGGCTAGTTTCGATTTTTGATAAATTTACAGCATCACCGCCAGCACCCTTCACAGGTAGGAGCTGTCAGAAAGCAGGAGCCCTCTTCGCTGGGCTGTCAGCCAAGAGGTAGAGGAAGTTGCTACGCGTTTGTTGATCACAATCGTGTTCTAGGCATCCGGACCAGGCTGCGGCGCGCTTGATGCTATGGCGGGCTGGCCCGGCTTCAGTGAACCTTCAACAGCCACGCCGAGGTTCTGGAGATGCAAGAAGCATAATACCTTGAAGAGAGCCGCCCTCGGAGGGGAACACAGATACACACAGCACAGACGTCGACCAGGTGTGTTTACCTCCGCAGAACTTCTGCTTGACTCTGCTGAGCCTTCAGACAGGAGCAACGACACGGCAGACTTTCAGAGGCTTCCCCGTCATTCGTAATTTCGGCTAACAGATTTGGGCAAGCTTTGGGCTCGTGGAAGCCATGCCAGAACGGCACTGGGCATTTCCAGAGCAAATTGTGGCGTTGCAAGGGCCGCCAATCAGGTCTTTATCCGCTCCCCAGCCATTATTTTATATTTAAACCCGGCCAGCCCCAGGCACTTCCACCTCTCACTCCCCCGAAACACTTTCCCGTCGTCATCAGCCCTAAGCAGTAAAACTACTCCCCAGCTTCTCACCGCCCTCATCGACAACCTCACCCGATACATCGTTCTCGAATCCCGACCCCACAGACCATTCTGGAAAACCACGCTCACTTGCATACCCCTTCTCCCTTCTGAACATTTTCACAATCCTTTTAATTCTGCCAGACTAATTTTCTTGACTTTCGGTGAGCAGCAGCCCCTTATAACGCCCACCTCTGACTGACGACTGACCGCCTTGAACCCTTCCCCTTCTAGACATGGATTTCTCCCGACTGAATGCCACTCAAATGGCGTCTTTCATGCAGCTCCTCAATGCAATGGCCGCCACGGATCCCAGTGCTCCTAATGCTCCGGCCAACTCTGGCCAGCTCAACGCTGCACCTGCAAATACCCCCGCTCAGCAGGAAGCACCCATTACTCACATCCAAGGGACTGCCGGTGAGCTGCATATTGCTATCGTTGAACATGTTGCTAAATAAAGACACAGGAGGCACTCCGACTGGAGCTCTTCTTGTCGGAGCTGTTCAAGCCCTCCCGCCTCCTGGAACCGGCCAGGCGCCAGGTGCTCAGGCACCTCCAGTTTCTCTATACCAGACACAGCGTCTCCCTGCCTCCTTGCCGCCCCGTCTCCCCACGTTTCCCATACCCACTGCTCCTGGTCCAAGCCAGAGCCAACCTTTCCTAGGGTTCAGTCAACTTCAAGCCCCGGGGATGTCTACCCAGATCAATCAGCGTCGGCTGCGATCTGCATCTCAGATGGCCACTTCCTTTCAGAACAGCGTTCGTGGCGGTGGAACTAGAGGGAGAGGAAGGAGAGCTAGACCGCCAACACTTCCGATAGATGAGGTCGACGCCTGCATGGTTCCTGGACAGGAGAGAGTTGTCCGCATCAGAGCGAAGATATTGCCTGCGCAGGTAAACTCTTCTTTACCCCCTCCTTCTCTGTGACTTTCTGTTCGCTCATTTCTATTTGAAAAGGTTACCAGTGACAGGCCAATCTTATACGAGCACCGCCGGGAATCCTTCAATGATCGCCTGTCCTCCCTATCACTGTTGTACGACATCGAGGTCCCTCTCGACACGCCGCTGCTCACCGTCCATGACACCTTGGTTTCAAAAATGGAGCAGAGCGTATACCACTAGCGTCCCACCCGATTGGAGTCTAACCACCCCCATGAAAACATCTGCCTCCGCCTTCTGTGCTTGCACAATCGTGGTCAGGCTGTTCGGGGCCATGTTAGGCTGGCTTATGAGAAGATCGAGCCAGGCTTGACACTTCAATCCATGAAAGGCTTCAACAAGTTCCGCCACCCTCGATATTTCATAGAACACGTCAACGGGATTCCGAGGTGGACTATTCATTTCGGTTAGTGCAGACGTCTCTGATACTGGCTCATCTTGCTCACGTTCCGCCATTTCCACCCAGTAATTGCCTTGAACCCTGTCTCTGCAACCCTCCCGCACCTCCCCGCGACTCTAGGCTGGATGGCCCACTCTTGCATCTCACAGAAGTTTTACACTGACTTTGAATACGACATCGAGCCCCCACAGGCTTCTTCATCGAGGCTTGAGATGGACGATGAAGACATCTGTCCGAGTTGTATGGTGGCGGAGGTGGCTACCCCGGACGACTCGGATGCAGCATCGCCTATATCTCTGGCCAGCACTCAACCTGCAACTCCAGAGCCAGAGCAACGTCCTACCGAACCAGGACCTCGGGCCAGGGCCCGTACGGCTCTGACAGAAGCGCCAGTGGTCAGTGCAGCTTCGAACTCTCATCATCCAAGCCCATCTCTAATTCAACTTGCAGGTGCTTTTTCGGACTGATAGTCTACTTCCATCTGCTGCTTCTTTCCTCCCGACTTCGTTATGGGAGACAGCCTGGCAGGCAACGATCCCGCAAAACCTCATAATAGATCCAATGAGCCGTCAGGACCTGGACACGTTCCAGGACAGGGTTTTCGACGCTGCTGTGGCTAACCGCCGGCTAGGCATACCTCCCCCGAGGCTCATCGTTCAGGGAGAGGACATCAAGGAGCTCGTCAAAAAGTGGAAGGACATCTTGGCTGAAGCGGTGGCCCGGGAGGACTTCACCAGGGTACTGAGTCCAGAGCGACATTTCGAAATGTAAGTCACTTTTGCCACTTTCGAGACTTGCCGCCTCGTGCTAATATCCTCTCAGAATCAATCGGTCAACCACGCCAGGTGACGCTCCTTCTCTTCGCTCATTTGGAGTTGGCGTGGAGCAAGAAGTAATCTCTGCGACTTGGATGGAATACCAGAATCAACCTGCTCAGTACCTTGCTCCTCGACTAGACGAACACTGGTCACTGGCGCCCACTCCTTTGGTAGACCTTGCTGGAATATCTGGACGTGCAAAAGACCTAGCAGTCTTTGGCGCGGTTGTGGCAACAAGCATTGTCGCTGGACTGGTGCCTTTTCCGCTCAGCCCGGTGTTCTTACATTTCTGTCTGCACGACTGCGACTTTAACTCAATAACCCGGGATATTCTTAAGGAGTGGCACCCTCAATTTGCAGGCGTCATGGAGCGATGGAAGGAGGTAGGCCCTACTGGGTCTTTGGAGGAGTTTCGACACTGGGTTTCCAGTTACGCCGATGTTGATGTAAGTCGTCCTCTTCCATGTAAATCTCTGCTCAGGCTAATGCATCTCTGGCACAGATTGTCGCCATTGCGAGCCGCAATGAACAGGTGCACGAGTCGTTGGGGGCCATGATGGTTTATCGGGCAATCCTTGGGAACGAGAGCTGGAAGCACAGCGATTTCAGGAACTTCCTGAAGGGCTTCCTTTTACCGTGTCAAAACACGTTTAACTTCGCAAAGGTCTGTGTCTTTTTGTCCCTTGAAAGATACCCCAGCCTCTAACCAGAACCAACAACAGGCTGTCGCCGCTGTAGAAGGAGGGTCTGAGTACTTCTTCAGCGTCCTGTGGTCTTATAGGATCACTGGGTTCTCTTCGCTGCAAGAAGTGCTTCAGATCCGCCTGCTTGCCTCGGTTCCACAGAATCAAAGAACAGTCATGCTCGACGGTGAGGGGGTGCCTCTAGAAGACATTATCAAGGGCTTTCTGCAGGGGCAGGGCATCCCGATAGCCTCAGAGTTTGACACGTGGAGGACTATGGTGGACGGGTCTGTGGATCTCAGCCTGATCGACGAGCCAGAGTTCCGGCCAAAAGCGTTCCACCGAGCTGCGACTGGACAGGAAGCACTTCAACCTAATGCTTTCCTGATGGTACGTGATTCCAGACCTAAAGACTCAGCGCGTTGCTCAACTAGTTTTTAGGTATATCTGGTCGGTGACAGCGACACCCACTATCCTGGTGACCTGGAGTCTAGGGAGCGGAAGGCGACCTTGGAAGAGGGGAAGATCTCCTGGAGAACTTGTCTGGGAACTTCCACCATCCCAGTGAGTTACATCTCTAGGCTCGCCAGCCAGAATGCTCAGCGACCGGATCGCATTCGGGCGGCAATCTATGATTGGCTTCTGAGGGAAACGCTGACAAGCATTGGAAGCCATGGCATGCTCTAGGCTTCCTGACATGGACACTGTGTGGACTTGTAGACGTCAGTTACTCTCTTAATTTGCATAGAACGGCACGTAGATAATATCTGCATTTTATCTTTTATTTTTGTCAATATAATTCTAAATTTCTTGTAATTGCGGTGGCTGCTTGAGAACGCTGTCTGACCTTCGAGTTCTCTATGCAAGGAAAAGATCATTTCGCCCATATCTACCTAATATCTAGCTTGTCGTTCCACTGTAAGCAGCACTGTGATTTACCAGAGCTGGACTGGAGATCTGCGTCCTCGACTTCGACCTGAACCTGGACCTAGACCTGAACTTCGACTTCGGCTCGGACAATGCCGAAGGCCCTCCTCGACTTCAACCTGGCTTGACCTGGACTTCGACTTGACATTAGCTCAACCCGGCTCGACCTCAACCTGCCAGGCTCGACCTGGAATTTTCAACGAAAAATACTGTCATACTTGACATCCCTTTCAGCCCCAAATATCTGTGCTTGTATGGTGAACGCATAAAATGTCGGCAATATCCGCTGCTTTGCTGCTTCTCATCTCATACAACATCATCTCTAGGTGATAAGTCGTCTGGTGCCCTCGTACTTCATCCTCTCATGCTTGCATTCGCCAGTTGAGTCGACCCACTGGCACCCACCTTTGCTGTGCAAACCAGGGCTGGCACGAGGTGGTGTCTCGTTTCGTTTGCTTCGGTGAGCTCTCACTTGCAGCTCAAATGTTTTCGTGCACCCGCTAGTCGGACCTGCGACGTCGCCAGGCTTCCGCAGACACGCGAGCGCGACGCGTCAATTCCGACGGACGGCAATGCCGCGGCTTCGTCCCCGCGGCGCCTGTTGCTCGGAACCGGCATTGTGTGACGGGCCCTGTCTGCCGCCAGTGGCCACCAAGCCCCACGTGTTCGCCACCCACAATCTTAGTTGGTCCTCCTGGATGAAGTGAAACGGGACATACTGTAAGTTCAGTACTTCTCAGTTGTATCTTGAGCTGCAGATCAAGTTGCAAATCATAGCAATAATTGATCGGAATTCTAACAACGGGATCGACGTCAACCGCGGTGGTACCGACGCTGTAGCCGCATGGAAGCGCACCCGTCCACGAGGAGCAATATAACGATCGACATATTCGACGAGCACGTTCAAACGACGTTCACGCGTATGCAATGAATTCGAGGGGGTAATTTGATTACATCTGCCATATGCGTGTAATCTCGGGCGACAACAGAATATACACCGAAGCCAACGTCGCCGACTCCTCTAAACGAACAGCGTACACTCCACATAACAAAGACGGCGACTACTAGAAGGAGGGTATAAATAGCTCCAATGCGAAGAGAACGAATAGCATGCGGTGAAGATCGGGTAAAGACAGGAATGCGCGATATCAAGTGAGTAGCAGTATAAGAATGAATGGATATAGTGGGGGGATCGGGGTCGAGACATGAACCGGAACGTGAACGAAAAAAATACACAAGGAACGTGACGAATGATTGCTTCCATCCTATCCACACCGGAGATAAGTGCGCGCCCTCTATAAGGTATGCCGTGGCGCAAAAATGTAGTACAATATCGATGAGAAACGAATAGATGGTTTGAGGTGGCGCCGACTCTCCTCGGGTTCACGATGCAACCGCACTGCCTGTGCGCGCGGCGGGCATCCGCATGCGACTCTGCATCTGCGGGGTCGAGTTGCCCCCCGAGCTCCGCTTGTACACCATCCCAGTGCCCGTCCGCGGGCGCGGTTTCGCCTCACCCCCGCCGTCCGAGTTGGGCGACACAGGAGGCACAGCACGGGCATCGCCCGGTGACGGTGCGAGGAGGCGTCGTGCTACCGGCGCGGGGCCCGACGCTGCGCGCGCCCGCTGCTGGTCATGCAGCTGGCGGTTGTACCCGAGCAGCAGACCCTGCTTCGTGGCTGGCTCGCCTGGCTGCAGGCCTGCGCTGAGCGACGCAGTGAGGTGCAGCGGCCGAGGTGTGCTGCGAGACGGGAGAGTGCTGGAGAAAGAGCGCGCGGACGGGGTCATAGGCACGTCGTGGCCCATCGTACCACCGATGGAGTCGGATGAGTCCGAGCCGGCTGACGAGCGGTTGGGGTTGATAGTGTTGGGAGGGGGTCTCATGCGGGAGAACGATGGACGGCGGATCATGCTGGCGTTCGACGGCCCACGGGAGAGCGGGAGCGGCGGTAGACTCTTTTCGCGATCTAAGAGTTTGTCGCTCTTCATCAGCGGCTCCATGGGCGCGTCGATGCTATCCGCCGGCGTCACAGGCGCAGGAATGCTCAGCGTAGATGTGCTCGACATCGAGTGCAGTGCGGGCTTGCTGGGCGGCTCAGGTGGGATCGAGATACGCGGCGACGGCGGCTCGGAGTGCTGCGGTGTCGGAGGTGCAGAACTCTGAGGCGCGCGCTTCGGCCATGACGTGGGTGGCAACGAAGATCGGCCTTTTGATTTGTCTGGATTTTCGGCACTTTTGAGCTTGCGCGAAGAAAGGCGCGCGCTGTCGCTGGAGAACGAACGGGAGAGAGGGTGGGCAAGGACGTGTGGACGAGGACTGGGGGTGGGACGGGCGCCGCCGAGGGAAGATGAAGAGGATTTACGAGAAAGAGCGAGGTGGGATAAGCGCTTGGTCAGGGGTGAGGGCGCGTCTTCGTCTTCGCTGTGATGGATACCAATGTAAGTAAAGTTTAACGGACATGATGCATGATAGTTTTACCTATCGCTCCAGCCCAGCCCCGTGGTGAGACCGATACCACCCCGCAATAAACGACCATCGCGATGCCGCACACGCCGTTTGACGGTGTCGCGCTCGTCCTTGAAGACGCCTGATTTGGTCATCGCTATAGAAAGTACTTTGATTGAGTCGCGGCACGGGTACCGTGAGGCGACACCACTCACACGTCGACGCAATGCTCATGATGCTACCCGGACGATCACCATCAATCCCACCGAGTACCATTGGAGAGTCTGATCTCAGATTCTGTGGGAGAATCTTCGAATGAGGAGATAGCAAGCCGTCTCTGAGCATGAGATTACTGCGGATTGTGTTAGCTTAAGATTTTCCAGAGTCGTGAACCGTCTACTCACGGAAGTGGTGTATGCAAATCGAGACTTGAATCTGAATCCTCTGCCGCTTCTTCCGCCTCGGCGTCAAGGTCATCGACGTCCAAGACTTCGGCGAATGCCTCAGGATCTCCTCCTTTGATCACCACGCCGTAGTCTTCCACGAACGAGTCCTCGTTCCACATGGAATCTTCGTCATCGTCTTTCTGCCTGTAAGCTAGTACGGCAACAGAACCTCCACTTTGCCGACGACCACTTGTCCGCCGGGAGCCCGGTAGAGAGCCTCGTGCCGAGGATGTTTCTGAGGGACGGCGCGGGCGCGGCGTCGCTGCTATGATAGAAGCAATGTCGGGGCTCGACGGTCGGTCGGTGTCCGAGTCGTGGGCGGCACTGCTGCGACTCGGGAAAGCACTGGGAGGCGCGCTCCGGGGAGTGCCCGAAGCCTTCCGCGGGACCCCGCGTCGGAGCCGGGACTTGTGCATCTCACTCTTAGATCGCGCCGTGCGCATCTCGAAGTGCAAGAGAGCGGCGCCGTCGTCGTCTTGCAGGGCCGGTAGGTCGTGCATGTTGATGGATGAGATAGACTCGTCGGCTTCGACAGCGGATGGCGGCGGTTGCGGGGACGGTGTCGCGCGCGGGATATCAGCGAGAGAGAGGTGCGTGAGGTGCCCTTCGCGGTTGGTCGGCGAGTGATATTCCTCATCCTCGAGAATAGCTTCATCCATGGAGATGCGTAGCGGCGGGGACTTGGTAGTAGCCGGATGTGCGTAGGACGAAGGCGGCACGTTGAGGGAGCCCGCAGAAGAGAATGAACGGATTGAGCGTCCGGAGACAGAGGTGAGCGACTCGGTGCGATTCCGTATCGCGGGGGGGCCGAAGGTGTGTGTGCTGGCGGTGGGAGAGCTGGGTACGACAGAGTGTTCGGTACTGCTCACACTGACGGTGGAATCGCGCGCGGAGGGCCCCGGGGACGACGCACGTGAGTTGGTGGAAATCCTGGAGGCTCGACGTGAGCGGGAGGTGGAGGAGATGTAAATGAGCTCCTCCTCGGATATGGGCGACGGGCCAGGTAGTGGGGGGAGCGGCGTCGATGGCGGGAGGGACGGCGGGGGGTTGCGTGATGCATTAGGCTGAGGCTGGGCTGGGAAGGGTGATGTGGGAATGAATGTGGGAGGTGTGGGGAACTCGAGCAAGAGGGGGCCGGGAATCTTGCGCCCGTGCTTGGGCGGCGAGGAGACTCCCATTGTGAAGGCGGCGCGATGTCGACAAGAAGAGGGTACTGGCGGGGACGTACGACGGAGGCGGGGCGGCGGCGGGTATATATTTCCCTCTTATTGCAGCTTGGGTCGCAGGATGAAATCTTTGTGGAGCGAAGGCTTCCAGAAGTGTTGGCAACAAAGATTGGGCAGGGACGTGAGAGAAAGGGTAAAAAAGACGGGGGAAACGGGGCGGAAGCGCGAGGGGATGGTGGCGGCTGGAAAGCAAGCCTGAGAGACGGCCAAGGGCTGCGACAAGCTCGGGGATGGAGACACGCGGTGCTCGCAGATATTGGGAACGGAATCGTCGCCTTCCGTTATTGTCACCGCCGGGACGACTGGCAGCTGACAGCAGAGACGCTGGCGCCCGAGCGCGCGTGCCGAGATGCAAACCTCGTGCTGTAGTGTTGCTGTGGCGATAAGCTGCCTGAGCCTTGCCGTGAACGTCGCTGCACGGCGGGACCGTCGTCGAGCTCGTGGGCGTCGTGAAAGAAAGAATGAAGGAGGAGGAGGAAATTCGGGATGCTTCGAATGCGGCTAGCGTCGCTTACCCAACCGCATGGTCAAGCGGCCGAACCACCCGCTACCAGCGTCCAACCAGCGTCCAACCAGCGTCCTGCCCTCGC
Source organism: Artomyces pyxidatus (assembly GCA_022160305.1). Lineage (NCBI taxonomy): Eukaryota > Fungi > Basidiomycota > Agaricomycetes > Russulales > Auriscalpiaceae > Artomyces > Artomyces pyxidatus. Next base: position 83,679 of record MU277218.1, on the reverse strand, counting down.
CGCCTTCGCAACGCCTCAAACGTGGCTCAAACGTCGCAGCAAACGCCCACACGCCGCTATTGCCATCTGCGGCCGCGCTTCCCCGTCGTGGCTTGACAGACAGTGTCGATTTACCTCCGCTTCCCTCTAAGCTCGGACACTGCGGATCCCGCCACGAGCGCGGGGAACATCCGTTCCTGTCGACTTCACGCTTCCCCGCTGCCCGTTTCCGGCTTTCGCGACCGCCTCCATAGCATTCGATCGGACATCATCCTGATTCATGCGAGATTCATGCACAGATCACTTTGGCTTCCCGCGAGCCTACTAGTAGGCAATCGTAAAACAGCCATCACCGTCCAGATCACCATCCTCGGCGTCTGCTGTCTCTTGCTTTGATCCGCTGGTGAAGCCGCGCGCCATTACCATCTCGCGCCCGCAGGCTCTCCTCCAGGCTTGACGGACGTTGCACTGATCCTGCGGCGGCGGGATATGTTCCCTGCCGTCTCTCATCCTTGAAGAAGCTGCCCAGAGGATCCCCAGAGTCGATCCTGGCCGGGCTTCCCGGACTTCACGCCTTGGCGTCCCAGCAATGGTCAGCTCTTACTCTCCTCGATCTGATCGCCACACATGCCCAAGCAGATTTGGTGCGTTGGCTGCCATGCAGTGATGCGCAGAGCGAGTTCCAGGTGGTGCAAACCCCTGAAGTGGGCAGTCCCTTTCTCGGCTCTCGTGAGCTCTAGTAATGAAATCGTGATATCGCCTCGGTGTTGGCGTGAAGAAGGTAGGGCAGTGCTGGGAAGTAAGGGAAGTTGGGAGCCCGTGCCATGGATCGGCGAGTCCTCATCGAACAGACCAGGCTATGTCTTGCCATTTAGCCTCGTTCCATTTCTGCGAGGACGACAGAATGTGTCATTCTTTCCCCGTCGACACCTTCGAAAGCGCCACCAACGTTACAGGCGACGCTTTCGCTGACTTTCAGTTACTTGTTGAGACCGCTTCCATGCACTGACATCTCGTACAGGTTTCCTTGTTAACTCCATTCGACGTAACTGGGTCGCGCTCTCTTCCTTACGACCGCTCTATAGCCCGACGCTCTGTTATAAGACCCCCACCCTCAACTCCTCAAAGTACTACGAACACTCTACATCGAACAACGTTACCGGCATCCCAGTTCTCAAGCAGCGTCTTCGTCTCTTGGCCCCTACCGTCAGGATGGATCACGTCCCGCAAGGGCTCGGCGAGGAACGCAACGTCATGGATCGCGCTCGCATCGGAGGAGAGGAATCGGATCGTGCTGGAAAGGAGGATCAGATGGTGGTCTGGTAGATGGGGAAGCCTTGTGTGAGTCAGATGGAAACCCGGGCCTCAAATGAATATTGTACAACTACACGGTACAAGAGTCGCAGTTGTGACACCTATTCACAGATTTGGTGACTCAACGTCGTCTCAGAGTGCAATGGCAACGTAATCCGCAGGATACTGTGGCACTTTTTCCTTCCGTGTCTGTGTTGATTAATGGCATCTTCGCAGGGGTCTGTCAGCTGGTGGATATGACTGCACAGAATCAGAGTCTTCCTGACGCCCCGTTGAAGACGAGTTCCTAGCGAACGTTTCGGACTTTGTGATGTGCACAAGTTCTCATGTCGCATATGCTCATGCCTTATATATAGAGAAACAAAGCATTAGCTCCGTCGAAGAACATGGTTTGAACCTCTTCCATTGCTGCGCGACAAGCGAATTTCTGATGACAAGCGTCTCTGAGCTGCTGAGCACTCTAGTTTTCTTCCATCCCTTCCTACATTCTGCGAGCTAGCTCAAGTGTGGTCTTCCATTGACTCCATGCACCGCGGCACTGACACGCGGCTTGCTAAACACATCGGAGTGACAGCTGGTCTCGGAAACTCTCGACGCGACGCGACGCGTCTCAGTCACGTGCCATACCTATCGGAACGGGTGAGCGGAAGAGGCGATGCCGTGCGGTGACGTCGTCCGAGTCGCCGCCGGATTTGGTCACGGTCAGTTTCTGCTGCTGCTCATGGCCACAGCACACCCTCTTTTCTCTACCGCCACGACAATCTCTTCATGTACCGCATCTTCCTCCGCGGTGCACGACCAGACACTCTCTTCAAGTCCTCTGCGAGATATTTCTCTTCCACAGTCCCGCCGCTGACGCTTGAGCGGCCTTCTCGCCTCACAAAATACGCGCGCAGAGCCGCATACATCAGTCTGGGATTTGGGGCGGGTTATGTCGCAGACAGGGAGCTATATGCGAGCACCATTACGCGGAACACGCGGACGTTTTGGACAGTGCGTACTGTTTTCCTTCATTGATGACGCATATATTAACCCCGACCGCTAGTGTGCCATGATCGCATTGGACTACAAGCTCAACTTCACACCCGAAAAGAGCGAGAGTATCTCGTCATTACACGAACGCGTTGGCGAGCGTCTTCTAAACCTCTTCTCCTCCAATGGAGGACTATACATCAAATTTGGTGCGTTTCGTTCCTCTCCTCGTGCACATGTGCTCATCAACACCCATTACAGGTCAGGCCATAGGTGCCAATGCTGCTCTGTTGCCGCCACCAATACAAGCCAAATTCTCTCGGCTTTTTGACGACGCCCCTCAAGTCCCATATTCCGTGATCGCGCGCACCTTCGAGGCGGAGTTTGGGCGTCCCCCAAGCGGTCCAAACGGTATATTTGCCGAATTCGAAGAGACGGCTGTGGCGAGTGCGAGCATTGCTCAGGTGCATCGCGCGCGGCTGAAGCGCGAGGATGGTACCCCGGGCGAGGTCGTCGCAGTCAAGGTCCAGAAGCCAGCTGTGGCCAAGCAAATGGAGCCCGACCTTGCTGCGTTTGGCTTGGTGATGAAGCTGTATGAGTACTTCTTCGACCTTCCGGCTTATTTCGTCGTCGGTGAGCCTCTATGCAGACCCCTTTGTTCACAATCATCTGAGCATCGTCGTAGACTTCATCAGCGACCACATGCGTCAAGAGCTCGACTTCCAGAACGAAGCGCGCAACGGAGCGCGTACCGCTGAGTTCGTCTCGCAAGACCCAACCCTTGCCGATCGGGTGTACATTCCCAAGACTTACCCCGAATTTACCACAAAGCGTGTCCTCACCGCTGAATGGATCGACGGCGTGCGGATGAGCGATCGGGCTAGTATTCAGCGCCTTATGGGTGATGTGCAAGCCCTTCCAACCTCGATGCAACCTCTCGGAAAGCCCCTCTCCGGCGACCTCTCCTCCGCCGGCCCACTCAAGGGCGGGGTGCGATGGATCATGCAAACAATGGTCGACCTGTTCGGTGCGCAGATCTTCCGATGGGGATGGGTACACTGCGATCCCCATCCAGGCAATATCTTCATTCGACCGCACCCAGGCCGTCCTGGGCAGCCGCAACTCGTGCTGCTCGACCACGGCCTGTACGTACGACTGAACCCCGAGTTTCAACGCCAGTATGCACAACTTTGGAAGGGCCTGCTTGCTGTGGATCTGGGGACGGTGGAGAAGGTTGTCGGAGAATGGGGTATCGGCGCACCGGATTTGTTCGCCCGCGCGACGCTGATGCGCCCAATGGCGTTCGGGAAGAAGAAGAAGAAAGAGGATGGGGTGATAAAGAAGAAGATGACCCAGTACGAGGCGAGCGTGGCAATGAAAGAACGTTTGAAGTCATTCCTGCTCGACACGGACAAGATGCCGAAGGAACTGATTTTCATCGGGCGAAACATGCGGTACGTGGTTTCCATCGTGGAACGTATTGCAGCTCATATCTAGTATTAGCATCGTGCAGGGGAACAATCAGATGTTTGGCTCGCCTGTTAACCGCATCAAAATCACAGGATACGCGGCCGCGGACGCTCTACCTCGAGCACCGCAGCTGAGCGCGAGGCAGCGCGCGTGGGAGTACTTGCATCAGGGGGTATTTTATACCGTCATGTTCTCCACGGACGTCGCGTTCTGGGCCAGCCACGCGCGCAAGTGGGTCACCGGCGCCAGGGGCGGAAATGAGGGTTTCGAGGATGAACTTGAGAAGCAGATAGTCGAATTGGCGAAGACGCAGTATGGGGTTGAGATCGATCCGGCTAGTTTCAACGCTTAGAAGGGTTGGGGGTCTGGATAGACGGTGGGAGTCCACTATATTTACTACTGTAGGCATCGCTAATTGTTTACACCTCTCAGTCATCAGTCACATTTGAGCATCTATCGCGGTGCGTCAGTGGTCACAGCTGTGTTGGAGCCTTTGCAAAGGATTCTTGCGGGTTATCTGGTACGGCGATACTCATGATCAGCACGAATCATGCCGAACCGGCTCCGAGACAGTTCTGTGTCGCCTTCTGCTTCTGAAGATCAGGCCTACGGTCTTATGGGGTCATGATGAATAATTCGGTTTTTTTTTGTTTGGCTGTTGAGACCAAATATTCACACCGTCCAACACGCCACCTGCTGACTGAAAGCCTCCAGCGATCGATATATAGTGTCGCTTGCACGCCTGCGATCGCTCTCACTTTCATCCCACTGCAGAGATGGACGTTTCAGCATTCAAGAAACATACGACCTCGCGCGGATACACTTACAACTACTATTGCAAGGCCGCGGAGGCGTCGAAGCCGACTCTCGTATTCTTGCATGGGTTTCCGTCGTCCTCGTACGACTGGCGCCACCAGATTGCGTTCTTCCAGGCGCGCGGATACGGCTTGATCGTCCCAGACATGCTTGGGTATGCAGGAACAGACAAGCCGACGGATCCCAGCGCGTACGTGGGGTCGGGTCTCGCTAAGGACGTCGTGGACATACTTGACGCCGAGGACATAGCAAAGGCCATCGTTGTCGGACATGACTGGTGCGTTGTCTCTACAATGTGCGAGATGCGATGTATTGAACAACGAGGACTACCAGGGGCTCGCGCGTGGCGTCACGGCTGGTCAACTTCCACCCTGAACGTGTTGCTGCCCTCGCCTTTGTCGCGCTGGGATATGTTCAGCCGAACGCTGGCATCGATTACGCTACTTTTTGCGCGGCTGTCAAGCAGATGGCTGGGCGCGATGTATTCGGATACTGGGAGTTTTTCTCTTCGGATGGCGCGGACAAGCTCATCGAGAGTCGTGTAAGTTCTACATGTTTGGAATCCCGCTTTCATAAGCTGAGATCGACGGCAGTTCGATTCCTTCATTAGCACGGTCTTTCCCCACCCGCCTTCTCTATGGGTGGAGCTTCTTGGACCTTTCGGAGCGTTAGAGGACTGGATTCAGAATGACAGACGTAGCCCTGAACCCGCTTATATCACCGAGGAGGTAAGGCGTTGGAATGCCGGTCGTCAATTTCCTATCTGACGGCGCACGTCAGGACAAGAAGCACTATTCAAAGGTCTTGCTTGGGGGAGGGCTTGCTGCGCCACTCTGTTACTACAAGGTGATGACCGAAGGTCTTGAGGCGGAAGATGTCAAGAGTAGGAGCAGATCTTTGCCAGCGCTTCGTAGCTCACGTCGTCCACAGGCATTCCCGAAGGCTCGGCAGAGGTCAAGCAGCCTGTGTTCTTTGCCGCGTGCAGTCAAGACGCGGTATGCTTGTCGGCGCATGGAAAACAGAGCATTGCAGCATCGGTACGCGGTCCGGTCACGACGCTGGACTTTGACGCGGGTCATTGGGTATTGCTATCGCATGCGGAGGAGCTGAATACTGCGCTGCTGGGCTGGTTGGTGGGGTTGGCGGATTGACATCTTGGTTTGCAGCTCGAGGTGTCTTGACAATGCAGACAATTGTTCGTTGGTCATCACGGCCTCGCGAGCAGAGTGAGCTGAAGCGCCCATGGTTGACTGGATCTGCTACACTACTCCGTTGGCGGTAAGTTAGATGGCCGCCGTCCAGCTTCAAGGGGTCAGTATAGCGGTCGTGCAATGGAGGTCGTTCTCCACTGTTTGTGCCCGTCCGAGTCCTTCTCCTGAATCATCCAAGCTTCCCCCCTCCCTTCTTCAGATCTGAATGATCCTGGTGAGTCCTTTTCTTTTCACTCTCCCATAACAGACATCCTCATGACGGAGACAGAAATAAGAAAAGACGAGGATAACTTACTACGATGTGAAGTAATCAGCCATTCAGTCGACCGTGCCGTCCCCTAGGGCTCAATCTGACAGATATCGAGAATCATACTGACTAATTTTCCTGAATGACGATACTCAGTCAGCATGGACTTGGCACCACTACAAATCTCATTGTTTCTTTGTCACCTGAAGCTTCTGAAGATTATATCCATGCAAATTGTACAGACATTATAGAGGCAATGCCGAATAATCCCATTGTGGTGTTTAGGTCAGCTCGTCATATCATCCTGCCACGCCGTCCACTTAATGAACGCCCGCAGCCCATTATAAAGCTTCCGCGAGGAAGTACTCATTCCATTGGATTCATCTCACTGTAGAAATGGAAGCTTCAGCATTCAAGAAACATACGACTACGCGCGGGTACACTTACAACTACTATCGCAAAGCGGCAGAGGGCTCGAAGCCGACGCTCGTATTCTTGCATGGCTTCCCGTCGACTTCGTACGATTGGCGCCACCAGGTCGCTTTCTTCCAGGCGCGCGGGTACGGCCTGATCGTCCCAGACATGCTGGGGTATGCAGGGACGGACAAACCAACGGACCCTGGTGCGTACGTGGGGTCAGGTCTCGCGAAGGACGTTGTCGACATACTCGACGCGGAATATGTGGTCAAGGCCATCGTGGTTGGGCATGACTGGTGCGGGATCTTCTATGATGTCCAGGATGACACGCGCTGATTCTCGTGGGGGACCGGAAGGGGCTCGCGCGTGGCGTCCCGACTCGTGGACTTCTACCCCGAGCGCGTGGCCGCCCTTGCCTTCGTCGCGGTGGGATATCTTCAACCTGACCATGGCGTCGAGTATTCGAAGGCCGCCAAGCAGGCTGGGTACGAGTTGTTCGGCTACTGGTCGTTCTTCTCTTCGGAAGGCGCGGATAAACTGGTCGAGAGTCGTGTAAGGCCTGAACATCTATACCGTTTCTGTGAGCTGATGACGGCGGTTGACTGCAGTTCGACTCCTTCTTCGGCTTGCTCTTCCCTAACCCGCCTTCTCTATGGGTGGAACATATGGGACCTCGAGGCGCCTGCGAGGCGTGGATCAGGAGCGATAGGCGTAGCCCATTACCCGCGTATCTAACCGAAGCGGTACGATCGACTTTTTTTATGTTCCATATCTTAGTTTATTTTCTCCTCCAGGACAAAGAGTATCACCGCGAGGTCTTACTTGAAGGCGGACTTGCAGCGCCGTTCTGCTACTACAAGGTGATGACGCAAGGTCTTGAGGCGGCCGATAGCAAGAGTAAGGGTCATCTCCTCACCTGTCCTATGCGTTGCATCTTATGCCTTTCGCAGAAATTCCGAGAGAGTCGGCAGAAGTCAAGCAGCCGTTCTTTTTTGCCGCATGCAAGCAGGACGCGATATGCTTACCATCGCGCGGATACAACAGCATCGCAGCATCCGTGCGGGGCCCGGTCACGACACATGAGTTTGATGCGGACCATTGGATGATGCTGTCGCACGCGGAGGAGCTGAACACTGCGCTGCTAGGCTGGTTGGTAGGATTGGCGGATTGACACCCTGATCTGCAGCTCGGAATGTGTTGGCAATGCAGACGGTCGTTCGTTGGGTATCACCAGAGAACACCCTTCGAGGCAAGTGAGCCTAAGGCGACTGAATAAGCCCCAATACACCGGTGGCAGAGACTGGCATTCAAGGGTCTTTCAGTGGTCTGCATGAAGGCCGTTCTCTGCAGTCCGTGCCCATCCCGCTTCGTCCCCTCATCCATCTAAGCTTCTCCCCTTACCCTTCTCCTCTGTTCTGCAGACCCGGTGAGCCCTTTGTTATATATATGCCCATGTCAGACATCCTCATAACTGTTGTCGTATCAAATCCTAGCATTCCTAGAGGATAGGCAAGATGAAACGTAGGGACAGACTGAAACAGATTCAAAACGGGGATGGCTTACACAATGTGAAGTAATGAGCCGGCATTACCACCCACTGGTCTCATCCTGCGAGATATCCGAAGTCATACTGACCAATTGTCTCGAATGACGAAGCTCAGTAAGCATGGACTTGGGCCTTGGCACGAACACAAATCGTATCACATCTCTGTCACCTGAAGACTCCGATGACTAGGCCAACGCAATTCATACAGACAATATCAGAGCCATGCCTAATAATTCCATTCTGATATCGCCATCTGGTCAACGAACGCCCGCAGCAAACTATAAAGCTTCCGCGAGTAGGTACTCATTACATCATTCTATCTCACCGAAGACATGGAAGCTTCAGGATTCAAGAAGCTGACGACCTCCCGCGGGTACACTTACAGCTACTATCGCAAGGTGGCGGAGGGCTCGAAGCCGACTCTGGCATTCTTGCATGGCTTCCCTTTGACTTCGTACGATTGGCGTCACCAGGTCGCTTTCTTCCAGGCGCGCGGGTACGGTCTAGTCGTCCCAGACATGCTGGGGTACGCAGGGACGGACAAACCAACGGACCCTAGCGCGTACGTGGGCTCGGGCCTCGCGAAGGACATCGTCGACATACTCGACGCGGAACGTGTCGCGAAGGCCATCCTTGTTGGACATGATTGGTGTGCTATCTCCTTCTGCGATGTTCGGGATGACGGGTGCTGATTTTAATTGGCGACCGAAAGGGGCACGCGCGTGGCATCACGGCTTGTGAACTTCTATCCCGATCGCGTGGCCGCCCTTGCCTTTGTCGCGCTCGCATATTTGCAACCGAACCCCGGCGTCGATTTCGCTACGATTGCAGCGGAAGCCAAGCAAATCGCTGGCTATGAAGTGTTTGGCTACTGGCCGTTCTTCTCTTCGGAAGGCGCGGATAGGCTCCTCGAGAGTCGTGTAAGACCTGAATATCTATAAGGTGTTTGTGAGCTAATGACGGTACCCGACAGTTCGATTCCTTCTTCAGTCTGATCTTCCCTAATCCGCCTTCTCTATGGAAGGACGATATGGGACCTTTTGGTGCCTTCGAGGCCTGGGTCAAGAGTGATAGGCGCAGTCCGTTGCCTGGCTATATGACTGAGGCGGTACGACCAACATTTCAGCATCTATTCTTCCCTCCTTACTGAACAATCGCACCTCAGGACAAGCATCAGCATCGCGAGGTCTTGCTTAGAGGCGGACTTGCCGCACCGCTCTGTTACTACAAGGTCATGACGCAAGGTCTCGAAGCGGAAGATACCAAGAGTAAGTATTATTGATCGCTCCTGTGCGTCGTACCATCTTATGTCGTCACAGGTATCTCGACAGAGGCGGCAGAAGTCCATCAGCCTGTGTTTTTCGCTGCGTGCAAGAAAGACGCGATATGCCCCCCGGCGCTTGGATACACGAGCATCGCTGCATCGGTGCGGGGCCCGGTCACGACACAGGAATTCGATGCGGACCATTGGGTGATGATGTCGCACACGGAAGAGCTGAACAAAGCTCTACTAGGTTGGCTTGCGAAGCTGGAGGCTTGACATCGTTGTCCGCATGCCAGGGCCCCAATTCAAATGGTCTTTTACTAGAGAACATAGAACATACATTTGAGTGAGCGGAGAGTACATGCGATTTACTGGATGATGCCGCCGCCTGAGGCTTAGGTGGACCCCCGACTTCGAGCTTTAAGGGTCAGTACAGTGGCTTTGCATGGAGGCCGTTGTGTCCCGTCTGTGCCCGTCAACTCTTCCTCCCATTCCTCTGAGCTTTCCCCCTAACTTCTCCAGCTGAGTCGGACGATCCTGGTGAGTCTGCTTCTTTGGCTGGGTTCATAGACACACTCATGCTTGTCGTCATCCAGCTCAAATTCAAGGCCAATCTTGTCGGATGAAATGTAGGGACATGCGCAGTAAGTGGGGACACGATGCAAAGGAATGAATGAGCTCCGGAGCTCGCCATCCATCGGGCCCATCCTGACGAAACTCATATCGACTATATGTCCCGAACGACGACGCTCAGTCAGCAGGGACTCGGCACGGCCACCGCCAATATCAGCTCTCGTCACCGACAGCTTCTGAAGCTCGCGCATATGCAATCCATGCAAGCACTATCGGGGCCCTGACGAGTAATCCCTTTGACAATCGCGATGTCCGGGCCAGTTCTTCACATCCGAGTCATCCGCCGATGCCACGCCATCCGCCAAATAAACGCCCGCAGTGACACTATAAAGCTTCCGAGAGGAATACTTCGATCGTTTCATCCCAACGTGAACATGGACGCTTCAGCATATAAGAAGCTTACGACCTCCCGCAGGTACACTTACAGCTACTATCGCAAGGTAGCAGAGGGCTCGAAGCCGACTCTCGTATTCTTGCATGGCTTCCCGTCGATTTCCTACGATTGGGTCCACCAGGTTACCTTCTTTCAAGCACGTGGGTACGGCCTGATCGTCCTAGACATGCTGGGGTATGCAGGGACGGACAAACCAACGGACCCTAGCGCGTACGTGGGCTCAGGTCTTGCGAAGGACGTTGTCGACATACTCGACGCGGAGAATGTGACGAAGGCCATCGTCGTTGGACATGATTGGTGCGCTATCTCCTTCTACAATGTCCGGGATGACACGCGCTGACTCTCGCGGGGGACCAAAAGGGGCTCGGGTGTGGCATCGCGGCTTGTGAACTTCTATCCCGATCGCGTGGCCGCCCTTGCTTTCGTCGCGCTCGCATATTTGCAACCGACCCCCGGCGTCGATTTTGCTACGTTTGCAGCGGCAGCCAAGCAATTAGCTGGGTATGAATTGTTCGGCTACTGGACGTTCTTCTCTTCGGAAGGCGCGGACAAACTCATCGAGAGTCGAGTAAGCCTTGCATACCTTCTATGTGTTCGTGTGCTGATGGCGGCGATTGACTGCAGTTTGATTCGTTCTTCAGCGTATTCTTTCCTAGCGAGCCCTCTCTTACAAGGGAACACTTGGGGCCGTTTGGTGCCTACGAGGCGTGGATCAAGAGTGATAGGCGCAGTCCATTGCCTGGTTATATGACCGAGGCGGTACGACCGACCGTCCAGTATATAAACTTTCTTCCTTACTGAATAATTGCCCCTTAGGATAAGCAACGCCGTCGCGAGGTCTTGCTTGAAGGTGGATTTGCCGCGCCGCTTTGCTACTACAAGGTGATGACACAAGGGCTTGAGGCAGCAGATAGCAAGAGTAAGGGTCATTCTCCCATCTTGTGCGTGGTATACATCTTAAGTTGTTCACAGACATCCCGAAAGAATCGGCAGAAGTCAAGCAGCCTGTGTTCTTCGCTGCGTGCAAGAAAGACACGATATGCCTCCCGGCGCTTGGATACACGAGCATCGCTGCATCGGTGCGGGGCCCGGTCACGACACAGGAGTTCGATGCAGACCATTGGGCGATGCTGTCGCATGCAGAGGAGCTGAACGATGCTTTGCTTGGCTGGCTTAACGGGTTGTCTGATTGACGTAATTATGGTAGATCTGCAGCTTACAGCGATGCGTCGGAAGGGTTAGGATAGGATAGGAAGGGAGATGTGTGGGCGGAGAATATTATTGTGAGCAGTACGGTCGGCTGGAGTGTGGCGTGTCGGATGGAGTAAGTAGTATGTAAAGCTCTGATGCTTCGCATGGAAATGAGAGTGCATTTTTACTTACTTTTGTACCGCAGATGGATAGGATAGGATAGGACAATACACCGCTGTGGTCCTTCGATCCACTGGCAGCTTCATTCCAATGAAAGAAGCCGATGGTCAGTATCTCTGCAATGTCAAGATAGGTCGAGATGCATCACAGATTCCGCCAGCAAGTTGCCTGCGGTGCAATAATAGATGTCCCCGGCGGTGCCTTTTCAATCGTTACAGGTCTTTAAGTAGAGTAGTAGGGAAGAACGACTCTCGACGAGCTCGGCGCGGACGTTGACTCCGGACAGGTCGATTGCAACAGCGAGGGCGCGGCGCGGCGCATGCTCAGCGCTCAGTGCTCAGCGCTCAGCGCTTACAACAACTTGAAGGCGGCCTCCTCATCTTCCCGCTTGGTTTTCTTCCCCATCGTATGACTGGCAGCACCAGTTCGCGCTCTTCCAGCCGGTCGACTATGCCCTGATCGCTCCATACATGCTCGCATACGGGCGCCGACAAGCCCCACGCATATGTCGGCTCGGCGGGGCTCTCGGCGGACCTCCTATCCCCCGATGAGCAAGGCCATCGTTGTAGGCGACGATTGGTACGTATCTCTTTTATTTTTGCGAATCAATGAATGGAACTGTCCACGATCAGGCTCTCAATCAGGGCCTCACGATTTGTCGACTGCCAACCACCCCGACCGCATTACCGCACTTGCGTTCCTCGATGTCCCTGTGCACAATCCAGACGATTTCTGTGCGCTGGTAGAATCGGTCCTCGAGATGGCTGGATGCAAGGTGTTTGGGTGCTGCTTGATGGGGGGTTTGCTGCACCGCTCTGCTAGCACACGGTGATGATGGACGTTTTCGAGGCGGAGGATGTCAAAAGTAAGAGCAGATCTGTGCCAGTGCTTCGCATCTCACGTCGTTCACAGCTATCCCCGAAGACTCGGCGGAGGTCGAGCAGCCTGTATTATTTGCCGCGTGCAATCAAGACGCAGTGCGCTTGCTGGTGCATGGGTGCTTCGCAGCATCGCCCCGCGGTCCGGTCACGACGCTGGACTTTGACGCGAGCTAATCGGTACTCCTATTACACGCGGAGGAGCTGAATACTGCGCTGCTGGGATGGTGGGGTTTGTGGATTGACATCCTCCTGGTCTGCAGCCCGAGGTGTGTTGACAATGCAGACGGTCGTTCGTTGGTCATCGCTAGAGAATACCCTTGCAAGAGTGAGCGCAGAGCGACTGGATGAGTCACAATAATCCATTCGCGATCATAGGCGGCTCTCAAGGGTCCGTATAGTGGTTGTGCCTGAAGGCCGTTCTCTGCAGTCTCGGGTCCGTGCCCACGGTCCCGCTTCGTCCCCTCGTCCATCTAACCTTTCCCTCCTACCCTCTTCTTCCTCTGATTCTGAACATTTGGTGAGGCCTTTCTTTTGCTGTGGCCATAACAGACGTCCTCATGAGTGTTGTTGTATCAAATCCCAGTGCAGTCCCGGCGGATGTTAGATGAGACGTAAGGACAACTGCAGACCGAAACGGATTGATGACTGAAGAGATGAGTCGGCCCCGCCATCCGCTATGGCTCATCCTGACATATATCGGAAGTCGTACTGACCAATTGTTTCGAACGACGAGGCTCGGCCAGCATGCCCGAATGCAAATCGCTTCACATCTCTGTCACCTGAAGCTTCTGATGACTAGGCCAACGCAATCCATACAGTCAATGTCGGGCCATGCCGGATAATTACATCGTGATGTCAGGTCAGTTATCTGCATTCTGCCACGCCATCTACTAAACAAACGCCCGCAGCACAGTATAAAGTTCCCGTGAGGAATATGCATCCATGTCATCTCACTACAGACATGGAGACTTCGGCATTCAAGAAGTACACGACTTCGCGCGGGTACACTTACAACTACTATCGCAAAGTGGCCGAGGGCTCGAAACCGACGCTCGTGTTCTTACATGGCTTCCCGTCTACCTCGTATGATTGGCGCCACCAGGTCGCTTTCTTCCAAACGCGCGGGTACGGCTTGATTGTTCCAGATATGCTGGGGTACGCGGGAACGGACAAACCAACGGACCCTAGCGCGTACGTGGGCTCAGGTCTCGCCAAGGATGTCGTCGACATACTCGACGCGGAAGATGTGGCGAAGGCCATCGTGGTTGGACATGACTGGTGCGGTATCTCCTTCTCTGATATCCGAGATTGCACACGCTGATTCTCGTTGGTGACCGAAAGGGGCTCACGCGTGGCATCCCGGCTCGTGGACTACTACCCCGAGCGCGTGGCCGCCCTTGCGTTTGTCACGGTGGGATATATTCTATCTAACCCTGGCGTCGAGTATATGGAAGTCGCCAAACAGCTGGCTGGGTATGAGTTGTTCGGCTACTGGTCGTTCTTCTCTTCGGAAGGCGCGGATAAGCTCGTCGAGAGTCATGTAAGGCCTTGATATATTATACTCCATGTCGGTGAGCTGATGACGACGGTTGACCACAGTTCGACTCGTTCTTCAGCTTGTTCTTCCCCAACCCGCCTTCTCTATGGGTGGAACATATGAGACCAGGAGGCGCCTTCGAGGCGTGGATCAAGAGCGATAGGCGTAGTCCATTACCCGCGTATGTAACCGAAGAGGTAAGATCTACACTTTTCTATGTCCCGTCCCTTATAAACTATCTCCCCTAGGACAAGGAGTATCACCGCGAGGTCTTACTTGGAGGCGGACTCGCCGCGCCGTTCTGTTACTTCAAGGTGATGACGCAGGGTCTTGAGGCGGCCGATAACAAGAGTAAGGGTCACCCTGTCCTATGCATCGTATCTTATGCCGGTCACAGATATTCCGAAGGAGTCGACAGAAGTAAAGCAACCATTCTTCTTCGCCGCAAGCAAGCAGGACGCCTGTTGCTTACCATCGCGCGGATACCACGGCATTGCTACATCGGTGCGGGGCCCGGTCACGACGCAGGAATTCGACGCAGACCATTGGGTGATGCTGTCGCACGCGGAAGAACTGAACGATGCGTTGCTTGGCTGGCTGAACGGGTTGTCTGATTGAATTATTCTTTGTAGATCTGCAGCTCACGATAGGCCCGGGTCGAAAGGGAGATGTGTGGGCGGAGAATGTTGTTGTGAGTAGCTTTGGCTGGAAATGTGGCGCGTCCGAGAATTGAGTAGCACTATGCTGTAGTATGCATATGTAGAATTACTAGAAACGTTCTGATGCTTCGGAAGGAAATGATAGTACCTTTCTACTGCAGATGGTCTACGTATTCGAATTTCGATCTAGCTTCATTCTAGTGAAACGGGCCGATGGTCGGTATCTCTGCAATATCGAGATGGATCACAGATTACTCCCCTTATCACTCACCCCTAAACCGGCATATCTCCCACCACTTGACCCCCACCCACCCCCTCCCCTTCGCACACGCGAGACCGCGTCTTAGATACCCTACGGTAGACTTGTTGCGGTATACAAATGCAGAGTTCGAAAAAAAAAAAATCACAGATTACTCACAGATTCCGACGCGAGCAAGCTGCCTCCGGCGGTGCAACCGCAGCCAACGGCATGCCCTCGCGATGCATTGGATTATGAAGTATAATTTTCGCTCTGTTCAGGTGACTGTCCACAGCTCCCGTTTTCAATCGTAATCAGCCATGGATCCCTCAGCGTACAAGAAACTCACCACTTCGCGCGGGTTCACCTACAACTACTACAACAAGGCGGCCGAGGGTTCGAAACCGACCCTCATCTTTCTGCATGGTTTCCCTTCCTCGTCGTATGACTGGCGGCACCAGGTCGCGTTCTTCCAGCCTCTCGGTTATGGCTTGATCGTGCCAGACATGCTCGGATATGCGGGCACTGACAAGCCAACGGACCCGCACGCGTATATCGGCTCGGGGCTCTCGGCGGACCTTGTCGACATCCTCGACGCTGAGCACGTCAACAAGGTCATCGTTGTAGGCCACGATATGTACGTATCGTCACTATATCTCTGGGGAGGCAATACATTGATCTATCCATGAATCAGGGGTTCACTCGTGGCCTCGCGATTTGTCGACTACCACCCCGACCGCATCGCCGCCCTCGCATTCCTCGCCGCTGCGTATATCCCCGCGCACACCCCGGAGGATTCTTTCGCGCTTGTGAAATTGGTCCACGAGATGGCTGGGCGCGAGGTGTTTGGATACCAATTGTTCATGACGTCGGAGGGTGCGGACAAGGTCATTGCGGAGCATGTAAGCACTCGGGATATCTCGACTCGTCAGCTCCACGTTGTGTGAGCTCGCGGATGTTGCTGAAATTTTCTGTCCAGTTCGATTCAGCGTTCAGCCTGTTCTTCCCCAGTATGCCGGCTCTATGGGTGGAGCATATGGGCCCCATGGGGGCTTGTGAGGCATGGATTCGGGCGGACAAGCGCAGTCCTGCGCCTGCGTACATCACCGAGGAGGTGCGACGCACGTTATTCGTGTCCTATGAACGTGTCCCTCATTTATATTTCATCAGGATAAGGAACACTATCGCAAGGTCCTGCTGGCGGGTGGCTTTACTGCGCCGCTCGCTTGCTACAGAGCGATGGGCCTGGTTGATCCCAAGCGTAAGATCATTTTTCGGTCAATGTGTGCATTGTATCTAATCTCCTCTACAGCCGTCCCGGAGGAGGCTGCTGTGATTAACCAGCCTGTGTTCTTCGCTGCGTGCAAGAAGGACGAGATCTGCTTACCGGCAATCAGACATCTAACCATGGGTAAGAGAGTGAAAGGTCCAGCCACTATCCAGGAATTCGATGCAGACCACTGGGTATACCTTTCGCATGTAGAGGAGATCAATAATGCGTTATCGGGCTGGTTGCAGGGGCTGAAGGTGTGAACGATAGCGATGGGACTAGACGCGAGGGCTCCTCGACGAGCGACTTGTTTTTGCGCTTGATTGACCCGGCGTTTGACGGGGAAAGAGTTGCCCAACTGATTGATCGTGACCCGCTCAGATTTGTAGCCAGCTGCGGCAGAGTAGTAAACACATCTATCAGCCAAGCACGTGAATCGCGATCACACCGCCGCTTCCGAGCCATGACCGTCGATCCAATTCAATACGATTGACTGTGCCTCGACTTTGGAACTTCAAGAGGTACTTAGAACCGGTGATCCGACGAGCCCGGTGGAGGTAAATACAGCGCACAGTGCCCGCTGACGCCGTTCAGCCGCCGTCCACTCACTCTATCATCCCGGTCCAATTCAGGATCACGAGGCAAACCCAGTTTCGTTTAAAAGGAGCTGCTGGCAAGATGCATCCCAGCCAAATACTCCTCCAATGGACGCCTTCGCATTCAAGAAACACACGACTTCGCGCGGGTACGCGTACAACTACTACCGCAAGGTAGCTGAAGGCTCGAAACCAACGCTCGTGTTGCTGCATGGGTTCCCTTCATCCTCGTACGACTGGCGCCACCAGATCGCATTCTTTCAGGAGCGCGGGTATGGCCTCATCGTGCCAGACATGCTCGGATATGCGGGCTCGGACAAGCCCACGGACCCCAGCGCGTACGTCGGCTCCGGGCTCGCGAAAGACGTCGTCGATCTCTTGGATGTTGAGGACGTCGCCAAGGCCATCGTGGTTGGGCATGACTGGTGACTCCTTTCAAGTCAATTTCTTGCGAGGAGATAGCTGAAGTCTGTCTCGTGGTATAGGGGTGCGCGCGTCGCGTCGCGTTTCGTGAACTTCTATCCCGAGCGCACCAGCGCGGTCGGGTTCATCACGGTCGGCTATGTTGCGCCGCACTCCCCGCCGGGGTTCGCGGACGTCGTCAAGCAGATGGTCGGGCGCGACCTGTTCGGATACTGGGGGTTCTTCTCTCTGCCTGGCACCGACAAAATCCTCGAGAGTCACGTAAGCGTCGATTTCTGTGTGGCCCTCTCTCGAGCTGATGTTCTGTTTCCGCTATCAGTTCGACTCGTTCTTTAGCATCTTCTTCCCGAGCCCGCCGTCGCTGTGGCTCGAGCACGTCGGCCCTCCCGGGGCCACACAAGCTTGGGTAGAGGGCGACAAGCGCAGCCCGGCGCCTGCGTACATCACGGAGGAGGTTTGTCTCTCCACGACAGAATGATGAGATTCTGTGTCTGACAAGAATTTCGGCTGCCAGGACAAGGAGCATTACCGCAAGGTCCTCCTCGAGGGTGGGTTCGCTGCCCCGCTCTGTTACTACCGCGTGATAACCAGCGGCCTCGAGGCTGCCGACACCAAAAGTAAGTTTCCCTGCGCCTCTTCTATTGACTCATTGTCTCACCCCGTGTATAGAGATCACGAAGGAGGCAGCTGAGATCCACAAGCCAGTGTTCTTCGCTGGGAGCAAACAGGATGCGGTCTGCATTCCGAAACTTGGGGGCATGAGCGTGGCGGCGGCCGCGCGGGGCCCGGTCACGACGCAGGAGTATGACGCTGACCACTGGGTGCTGTTGTCGCATGCGGAAGAACTGAACCAGGGATTGCTCCGATGGGTGGAGGGCCTGCCAAACGATGCTTGACATGATGTCTTGGATGGCGCTATACCACTGTAGGAACAGTACTGAAAGGGCGTGAATATGATTATGCGTTGTGTGATTAGTCTACATATGTATGAGAGTGTCTCTGCGCTGTCACGAGAAGAAATATGCTACATAGATTGGAAATTGGTCGGTCCGTAAGGGATTCGCCATGCGCTGTGACTATCCAATGTCTAGAGCGTCGCATGCTTAGCAGCAGCAGCACGGAATGGGTATGATCCAGCAGAAGCTGCCATCCTGCGTGTGAACCAGACCGTCAGTCGACAATCAAGAGACATGTCGCAAAGCACTCACAGGGCACGGAATGCATCCTCCTCTCATCCTCTCAGCTTTGGTCTCCTGGCGGCGAGCATCGAGCGACACAGACATTTTGGCTGCTGCGGAGGGCTGCGTGGCGAGGACAGGCGTGTCCGAGCTCTCTGGAGAAGAGTGCGCGGCGGGCGGGTATTTGAGAGAGCTGGTGGACGCTGACATGATGATTGGGGGAAATAAATTGACGGGAGGATTTGTATAGCGAGGTGGGTGGTGGAAAGCAAGGTGTGGGCGGTGAGCTCTGGAGCGTGCTGCGGTTATAAGGCTGTGGAGGAGCTTGGCGTCGAGGCTGCGCGAGTCTGCGTCATAGCCAGGCGCGGTCACGTGGCATCGGCGCTGGAGTCGCAGACAAGCGGTGCACGTTGAAGCCGTTAGAATAGAAAGTAGAGTAGACATGCAGCACCTTAGCTGCGCTGTCGAGCAGGATGCGAAGGATCATTGCGAACCTCGCAGCTTGCCGGTGGTCGGCTCCATAAGGCGGGTTTTCCACGCGTCCTGCAGCGACTGAGACGATTTGTGGTCAAGACCGTACCATTTCCCGTCGGCCCTGAACGTGAAAACATGCAATTCACGCAATGAAGGAAGAGTGTTTGGGTTACGGAGAACATCGATAAAAGACGTGGTTTCTTGAGGAAAAATTCCCAATGTCAGTGTTGCCAGTCGTGGGAACCCGTGGTTCAAGCTTGCCGGGGAAACATAAGTTGATGCAGTTAGGAGTGTGTGCAGACGGGTAGAGCCTGCGAGGATGGCGTTGACCTTGGATAAGTGGTCGCCGGGGAGCACAGTGATGCTGCGAGAGAATGGCCATTCTAGAGACAGCGATTCCAGGGAATCCCTCCAGCATCCGAAAGCTGCCGCCAGGGCGTCCTCCGAAATCGTCGAAGTCTCTAGGGAAAGATCGGATATGGACGGCGAGATGCGGGAAAGGATTTCGAGATGGATGTCAGTCATGGAATCGCCCTTGAATTCGAAACGGCGGAGTAACGGGCATGCAATGTCGTGGACGACTGTGGTGTGCTCATCTTTTGTATCGGCCCGGAGGGTAGAGGCACCGATGATAACGGTATGGATATCTTTCCAACCTTGCAGCATAGAGAAGAATCTCGACACACTGCAAAGAGGCGCGAAGGCGCGGCCAAAGGACAACTCGACTGACTGTAGCTTGTACGACGTTGAAAGTGCGACGATCAGTGGTTCGGTGTCGTGAAACCAGCCACGAAAGACAAAGTGAACGAGGTTATCGCAAAGGCAGATGGATTGTGCGAGGAACAGGAGCTCCTCGTGTTTCGAAGACGACGAATGAAATCGTATGGACCGCACCATGGATGCGAGGGGTGGATTGCGTTCGAGGGAGTGGTAGAGCTGCCTCTGCGCCTTCCAAGGTTCCAGTCGTCGAGCATAGCACACATATATATGTGTGTACAGCTCTAAAAGCGCAACGCTATGCCATCTCTTGTTGACCAGGGCAAAGCTTCGAAGATTCTCGTTGGAAAAGAAGTGCGATGTGTGCTTGACGTCGTGAGTCAACGAGAATATTTCTCGTAAGATCTCCACCGGAACTCGAGATACTGCAGCCTCCCTGTGTATGCATAGATGAGACAAATGATGATGGACAGCGTCGAACTCACCGAGAGGCATCCATGGCATTGACCGAGGCCAGTGAGCCACTCTGGACGGCTGGACCTGGGCACGAGTAAATATTCTGAGAAGAGACGGACAAGCCCTGTATCGTAACCAAGACGAGGAGATGAATCAACTTGAAAGAGAAGATATTGACTCGGAGTCGACTCAGTCGAGTGGCCAGCCGCGACGAAGCCGCAAGGCTGTGACTACCCTAACCCCAGACTAGGTTCGCCCTCCACTGCAGCTCGCCAGTCCGAGTCTCGCTCACTCGTCTTCACCGTCATCCCTGCGTCTCTTTTCTCCAGACGTTTGCCATGGCTTTGATTGAGGTGAGTACGTCCTTATCATCGGATGTCTGCCAAATCTTGATGCGCCCTGTGCAGGTGATAGCCAACGATCGTTTAGGCAGGAAAGGTGCGTCCACACGGTATCCTGATCCCTTGTCCAAGTTCTCATCTTTGGTGGATTCGCAGTTCGTGTGAAGTGCAGCCCCGACGACACTGTCGGTGACCTCAAAAAACTCATTGCTGCACAGACCGGTACAGACTACCGCAAGATCCAGTTGAAGAAGTGGTGCGTCTTGGCCCGTCATTTTGTTGAGCTCGTGCTCACCGGTGTGCACGATTTAGGTACACAATCTATAAAGACCACATCACCCTGGGAGACTATGAAATCAACGATGGCATGAGTTTAGAGATGTACTGAGAGAGACTGGTCCTTTTCGCACCGTGTATGCATTTGTCCCTTGATGTATAAGTATGTATCCCACTTTCCTGAGATCGAAGTTTAAATGCAGTGGCAGAGTCAATTACGATGAGGAGGCGCTATCTGAGAGCACTGCAAGGTATTTCTCACGGCTTCACGACGAAGGCCAGCACTACGAGTCGTACTACGAGTCAAGGCGCGTCCTCAACATCACTTGCACAGGCGCCGCCCACGAGGTGTTACTCGGCCATATCTTTTAGCGGAAGCTTTTCTGGGCGTTTCATGGACCATGTTTAACTCACTCAATGAGGGCTGTATCAAGGCTGTTACATCCTGCAAGATAAGAACGATCACCGCTGTCATCATCGCTCTTCTTAGCTCTAATCAGCAGGCGTCGAGAACTCTGGAGATTCAGAACCCAAGGCTCCCACCGTGAACGCTTGGCAGTGACAGAGGCGCTGCACTCGGGTGGTTTACGGACGTACTTTGACATGCCGTAACCAGTTCCTCTTCCCTCATAACCGTCAACTACTGGCTTGAGGCCGCCATTCACTGCTCCCCGCTACAATAGCAGGGACCATTTCTAGCAGGTCTATTGAACGGTCGAGTCTTCCGGAATGCCGACATCGCCTTGGCGACGCAAGAGCCCCACTCCTCGCGATTTCTCCCTTTGCGCCGCTCGCACCGCTCGCATCCTTCGACGACATCCCTGGGCAGTGAGCAGGATCAAAGTCGCGGCTATGAACCCCTTGTCCTCAAGAAGACAGTCGGCTTTGCTGTCGTGTGCGCACTGTGGGCGCTCATCGTAGTTTTGTCTGTCCTATGCGCTGAGGTCAACAATAAATTTCATGGGTTGGGTGAGTACAATTTCCACTGACAACTGTATGTGACCTGACGCTTCTCCAGGTCCTGTTGCAAGGTGAAGGTCTATCGTGTGATTGTGCGGGCGTAACTAACATGCACACTATTTCAGTACGACCGACAATGGCAGCTGGGTGCATTACCTCTGGAGTGCACCCACTGTTTCTCTCGTTGTAATCTCGGCCGCGATTTCCGCGGCCATCGCTGCCATAGATTTTTCTCTCAAACGACTGGAGCCATATCGCAGCCCGTCTCAGTATGTCAATTACTATTAGGCATCTGTTCTCGATTTCTTCAATCTGACTGTTCGGGAATCGGCAGTGGTCGCGCATCTGCAAACCACAGCTTATTGCTCGACTATGTCAGCCTACCGAAGTTCATTGCTCCCCAGCGTGCTGTCCGCAACCGTCACTACGTGGTCCTAGCAAGGTGCGCTCTTTGATGGGTGCCTCCTTCTCTTCGTCGCTGTCTGACCTCGGTGTTTCAGCTCGTTGGCCACACTTTTGTCGCTCGTTCTCTCACCTCTTGCGTCTACTATATTTGTCGTCCGAGCGTTTCCGTTGCATCAAAGGTTCCCGGCCTATGTCGCTCAAAGTGTTGGCTTAGCGAGTGGATGGGACGCACTTGTCCCCGCGTACAACGCGGCGAACTCTGTCGCGTACGTCAAAATAAGCGACCTACCCTTTGCATTTCGTCTCACCGCGCTTTTAGGTCTATGTTCCTTTCTGGGGGATCTGCGCCGGCGTATACATCGTCGCAATGGGCGTTCCCTTCCTTCGAGCTGGGCGAACTGCCGGCTGCCGGCATCGGAAATTCGGGGAATCTGACCATGTGGCTAGACGGCGTGTTTACAGATGCAAACTGCGAAGACACCAACATTACGTATACGGACCTCGGTCCTGGATACTTTCGATATGTGGCGACTATCGTGGGCAAGAAGACAGGGTCTACGTTTCAGCAGGAACTTCCGTGCGTCTATTTCATTTATTCCTTGATCATCTGCGGGCTTACTCTGTCATGCAGTGGTGTAGGCAGCACACAATTGTTCGTCCGACCGTTTCTCTCCTACACTAAGCTCTGCTGATGCATTGATACAGTAACGCGTCCTACGCGCCGTTCAACAACGAAACGGATCCGCGACGCCAGTCCCTTGTCTACATGATCTTCACCCCACTCACGATGGACGAGACGCAAAATGCCGTGATCGGGCCTGCAAACATATCTGCGACGATCTGCAGTCCGATCATCGGTGTCCAGGGTGCAGTTGTTGAAATGGACACGGTGTCGAGGAGGGTCTTGTCAGCGGCCTCACGGGTCGAGGACAGCACGCCGAAGCCAATGGACATATTCAATAGCTCCATGTCGGCATTCAACGGGTACTATTTTGATGTCAATGTACGGGCCTATTGTCGGTAAGTGAGATCTTCGCATCTAGGTGATCCTGTGCGCTGATCTGATGGCAGAGCGTCGCAAGGAGGCGACAATGTTCGGGCTCGTGTCGGCCATGTATGAAGTAGGAGCCCATTTTTGACAATGATGTTCATTTCTGAGAAGCGCCTCAGGCTGCACTGGCATTACCCGGCGGATTGAGTCAGGCGTATGAAGAAAATCTCCACTATACTCTCGGTATGCTGTGTTCTCTCGATGCCTCTGGCTGTGACTAACATCTCAGCACAGCCAGTGACATATATCAGACCGTGAGTGCAGCCTCTTCTCGTTCAGGCAACAATCTAACAAGTCGTAGTACCTCGGAATCATGGCGCGCTCCATATACTTCAACGAGACGCAGCCCTCCAACAACGCGTTCCAGGTGGATTCGGTCACGACGCAGAACCTACTATTCTTGTCAACCATCTCGACCATCCTGTTCTGTGTCACCCTCGGCGTTCTCAGTCTCCTCGTGCTTGGCGCGCTCATGGGCCACTGGCAGACGTTCCACGTGCAGCTGCGCGCAGACCCAAACACAATGGCGGGGCAGGGCATGCTGCTTTCGGGTGGGTCGGACGTTGCGCGCCTGCTGGAGGATCCGGACATGACGCAGCGCGAGATGAAGGATATGTTGCGGCAGCACCGGTGGGGGCTGCATCAGGGGAAGGTGTGCGTGGAGGATGAGCTGGAGTGGGACGGCGAGGGCGATATGGCGTCGCAAAAGACGGTAGGGGAGCGGGTTTCGGGGCAGCCGTGGAAGGAGATGCCTTCGGACGAGCAGGTTGCGTTTGTGGAACGTCAATGAGCACGGTGTGCTTCCTATTCACTGTACAGTACGTATGTCCTCATTTCAACAGTCATATATACATGTGTAGAACATGTCATGTACGACGTGGGTCACGTCCGACACTCTTACCGAAATTCTCAAAATCAACATGACCGCTTGACTTCCAGTGAGAGATGAGCTCGTCCCTTGTCTTGAAGACCCGTCGACAGTGCGCGGGAAAGCACTGGTCTATATCAAACATTATCACTGAACGGACAGCATCGAAACTGTGGGCTTACGTAGATAATTGTATAGGTAGGGATCATGGAGGACAGGTGGCATTTCATCTGGCCATTTTCCCTTTGCATACCTGAAAGGTGAAGTTCTGTGGACAGGTAGGAAGTCAATACATCGTATGCCTCGTGTATAACGAGGCATACAGAGCAGTGCCAGATTTATTGATTTTGGATTGGTCTTGCAGCATCTGTGCCGCCAAGTCCCGCCGGGAAGTAGACTCGGGAGCAAATTGCGGGTCAGGCTTGCGAGTCGCAGCATGCTGCTGCGCCATCGCATACTTACGCTTTGAAAGATCGGGCCCCTGGTAATTGGTATGATCCTGGGGGTTGTGCTGTGGTGCGCGTCCTGTTGATATTGCGAGCTGAGGTAGAGGTCCAGTCTGTGTCACCAGCTGTGGCGAACGTCCTGTCGGCGTCATCTGCCTTTGTGCAGGGGAAAATCTTGCCGGCGTGTTCTGCTGTGGCGAGTGTCCTGTCGATCCTCCCTGCTGTGCCGAACGTCCTGTTTGGGTCGTCCCAGAATGTGGCAAGTGTCCTGTTGGCATTGTCTGCTGCGGCTGACTCGAGTAGTATCCGATTGGGGATGTCAGAGGCTGCTGACCACCGTACGATGGAAAGGAGAAGGGAGTGTTGTTGTTGCAGGACA
This sequence comes from Artomyces pyxidatus, assembly GCA_022160305.1. Classification (NCBI taxonomy): domain Eukaryota; kingdom Fungi; phylum Basidiomycota; class Agaricomycetes; order Russulales; family Auriscalpiaceae; genus Artomyces; species Artomyces pyxidatus. The sequence continues at coordinate 58,890 of MU277218.1, read as the reverse complement.
TGGTTGTATGGAGTCAGCGTAGTACGGAGAGGACTCGTGCGACGGTCTAACCTTTAAATAAGAGAGACTCATGCAAGGAATCCAACGCGGCCAAGTGGCCGGTCAGATTGAGACAGCTTTGGAAAGGTTGGAAAGGTTGGGGCAGAGCAACTTGAACACTCCTTGGATACACACCTGCACAGCCGATGGTGAGGCAGCAAGACCACAGCCTACATACTGTGCAGCTGAGAGCCGTGGAAGGTTCCCAGTATCCTCTAATTGTTGGGCTATGCGCATCTCGAGCTGACGAGGGGACAGCCACCAAAAATGTCAGACGCACCGGGTTGTACGCAGACCAACTTGTCGTAGAAAAACATGTCAGTGGCCTCGTCAACATGCCTAAGCCAGTCACAAGGGATGCAGGTTTTCTCGACGAACCAAAATCTTGCAGTTGATAAGTAGTCTCTGACTTGGTAATTGTTCATGGGACGCTCAGACGCCCGCCCGAGCGCGGCTACGAAGCACTGCACTCAGGTGCACTACATCGCGCACTCGTCACCATCGCCATAGAGACCCAAACCATGCTGTACAGGGATAGAAATAGATAGAGTGCTCAAGTCGCCGGAGAGACACAGTAGCCTCATGCAGCAGAGCCTCCCTTATGCTGCAAGTAAGCATTACTATACCATATATATATATATATATATAAAGGTCATTGTCGGACTGGCCTTGTTGACCAGCTTCATGGTTTCGGCTGTGGCTCCTGTTCCAATGCCATGTGGAGTCAGAGCGCGTAGAGAGGTTGAGTCTAGCAAGTTTCAAAGGGAAAGGCGGGGAGTCCGATGGCGGTTCTGGAGGGAGCCAGGCAGCCTGGAGCAGGCCGCTGAGGTCAACTCGAGTCGACTCGACGAAGGAGTGTAGACTGTTGCCGCGAGGTGACTGAGCCTTTGAATGCTCTAGGTAACGATGCAACCAAGCTCGAAGGTTGAAACATTGATGCATTGAGGGGTGAAGGGATCCATGGACTGCCATGTAGCGGAAACAATGCAATCAATTACATCCGCTTGAGCTCAACGACCGCCTTGATATCTCTCCTTGAAACCACGTCGTACCCACTTCAGAACCTGCTGAACCTAAGTACGCTACTGCGTGAAGTGGCTCTTGATGCATGTCGCCGGATCGGTGGATGCGTATCATGGAGACTCCAAAAGCTCTGCCGATCACCAAGATGCAGCAGAGAAGCTAAGAACGCATGACCGTGGCACAACAGCGGGATTTTTGAACATGGTTGGAATACAAGAAAGACGACGTGCAGGTCATTACGGACGACTCTGCGTGGCATGCAGACAATATGAGGCGTGAACTGGACGTCTTCAACGATACCCAGGGTATGTATCAGGCAGGTATAGAGTCTTTGAGAAACCGAGTAGAGTGGCTTCGTCGTGGTTCCGTGATAGTTGATGCGTGGAAACAGCGACAGCAGATTCAGCTCCATCATGAACCTTTGAAGACGTGGCAAGCAGCATTCTGCAGCTGACTGTGAATTAAGCTCTCGATGATCAGAAGCATTGCCTCTCACCTTCATTGTTATGTTCGCCGCTTCGAAAACTCGATCCGACCCAACAAGAGCGCACTTCTGCCCTCCGCCATCCTGACTACCTCTTCGAGGGCACCCCAGGATCCTGCGTTGAACTTGGAGGACGTCACTGGCACTCGATGATGAGGAGAATCCTCAGTTGCAGGTTTGGTCCGGATCGGAGTCTTGTACTTTTGAGGATTCGGGTCCCATGCTTGCGTCGTCTTATGCATCTGTTCCTGCTGCCACTGCCGGAAGCCAAAGTGCAAGAATGAGAGATTGCGCGTCACGATGTGAGAGAGACCTCTGGACCGTGCGGAGGTGTTCACGAGTGTTCCAACGTTCACTCAGGCGGGCCGCCAGTGTTCACTCAGCTGTTGTCCGTCGTCGTCTCGGGCCGGTCGCCGAGCCCAGGTGTTTGACCGTCGACCACTGCTCATGCGCACTACTCATGCACTCATGTCCACCATCACAACTTGCTGCCTCTGCTACGAGCCTCAAGCTATTACCTGCATAGCCGTCAATTTGAATGTACTCGCAGACGCCTCAGTGATTCCCGCCCAGTCATCCGCTAGGCAACCTACTAGTAGACCAGCGTCTTTCAAACCACGGCGGACAGACTTCTCCAGTATGCGGCAACAGCTGCATCCTCGCTGACAGTCCGTCCCTGGATCACGCGCAAAGGCCGCAGTACGCCGCCGCTCAAACACCACGTCCCGTAGCCGACGGCAGAGATGTAAGTGCCCCCAGATGGGTCGCCGAGTGCCAGTGCAGCAGCAGGGCCGAAGCCGTCTATCTCGCTCTGGATATATGTCCGGCACACGTTCTGGCAGTGGCAATCCTACGCCACTTGTCTCCGCTCGAGGTTTGCAGGGCACCTGAGCCATGGGTGTGCAGACGAGCGCTGCTAGGCGAGAGTCAAGTCGAAAACAGGGAGAGGCGTCCCTTGGTATGTAGGCACAGAGCGATTGAACAGTACCCCGGTGGCCGCGGCTAGGTCTGCCGTTTGACTCGAAGACACCGACTTGGGGTTGGGCGAGAGCATGTCGAGGGTCAGTGCGACTTTTTTGGTTTGTGGTGCAACGATCCGGTAATCATATTTGCAGTTCAGTGCAGCTGGCAGACTTCAAGGGACGTACGTTCGCAAACGCTGCTGCCGAATGGGCTCGCTTGGGCTCTTCGTTTCAAGTTCGTAGGGAGCGCTCGGTCCCTGAGCATAAATGCGATACCGCTTGTTCGCTGTTGACGCTTATCCAGGCCTGCTTCTTTGACGACCCGGGAGTCCGAGACGTGTATACTGTCGTATCGGAGGCGGACGACGGCATCTGAACTGATTGATGATATCATGAGCAGCGCAACTCACCAGGTTCTGGTCAGCGCAGATATGATCACAGTATTGCATTCCCGGGTCTGTGAAGGCATCAGAGGTGTCTGCATCGCCACTTCGGAGGAATGAAACGGCGGCTTTCAAGCAAGAGGAAAACCACGGCGGCGTGCCGCGTCAGGTTGACGCATCATGTGGCCGCGTGGCCGCCACGACAGCTTCGAGTCGACCTCGCACCAAGCGTCGACGGCGAGGCTCGTTCTGGAACTTCCAACATACGTACTTACAACCAGTAGTACGTGTGTGTGATCATATTCGAACGCTCACCCTGCTCATGATCTTCGCCTTTGTCACAGCATGGCCGTAAGCCTGAGCAGGGAATGGAGTTTTGCAAAGGACACCCACCTTGGAATGGCAGTCTAATGAAGTCGGTGAGATATTCGCAGTTGTCTGTGAGTGACAGTCGGCCGGTATAGTCCCCGATATCAAGAGGCTCTTCTGTCGACTGACCCTCTCTTCCAGGTTTCAGGACCGGGACAGTGTGCAGGAGGCCCCCAAACCCGGACGTGTTCCTTCCTTGTCATTAAGCGCGTGCCAGCACGGCGGGATCTGGCGGGATCCACGAAAGAAGGCATCTGGAGTGCTCCTTTCCAAAGCGCGCGTGTGCCTAGTGTCGGTTTGAGTTTAGCTTACATCTACCCATAACGCGGTATGTTATCGTCCTGATGCTATCTCTTGATTCTATACCAGCCGGCTCTAAGCTTCGAACGTGATGTCCTTCTTGATATCCTTCGTGCACATATGAAGCGGCCCTGATCATCGGACGGGCCCTGTGTCCAAGTGTGTCCACCTACCCTGTCAACGAAGCGGCCGAGACAAGACGCCGAGACGAGGCCCCCAACCGTGCAGCACTTCACAAAGAATTATGGCATGTTACGCAGAGCCCCATCTCGCGTTATCGTCGGTAGTATCCAAGTGCTTTGTGGTTCACAAATCATGACTCATGTGGCTTGGATGATGTCTCAAATTCTATCTTCTCTAGTCATAAACTGTTGGTGCGTAGTTCCGTGGACAACGGAGCCCCTGGCTATTGGATGCCACTATCTCATACCGGCCTTCCGTCCCAGGTTCAAAAGGCCGGCTGGCAGACCGTGAAGAATATTATCGTCCCCTCGCACCTACACTCTTGCCATGTTCACCCCACAGGAGGAATGCCTACCCGTTACCATCCAGCACGAGTAAGCGACACAGCACACCCTGCCTTCAGCATACTCACAGTCGGACAGCGTCTATCCAGCGATTGACCCAGCAGCCCATTTCACTGCGCAGACGTTCAAGGACAGCGTCGTGCTAGTCACCGGCGCGTCGCGTGGCATCGGACTCGAGACCGCATTGTACTACGCCCGTGCCGGTGCAGCACTCAGCCTCGTATCGCGCAAGCAGACGACCCTCGACGCTAGCAGAGACGCGATCCTGAGAGAAGTCCCCGACGCACAGGTGCTCACTTTCGTTGCGGATGTCAAGGACGTCAGGACAGCGCAGGAGGCTGTCGAGGCTACTGTCGCCCGTTTCGGTCGGCTAGACATCCTCGTAGCCAATGCAGGTGCAGCGCGGCCTGTGGGTGATTGTGCGTCAAAGGGTCTTCTGTTCCATGCGCGTGTGCTGATCCTTTGACTCTGTAGTGTTTGCGTCGAAGGATCCCAGCACCTGGTGGGACATCATGGAGATTAATATTCGCGGAGTCTACAACTTTGTGCAGTCAGTTATATGTGCTTTCCCTTCCGGTCTCAGTTCGGTTCTCATGAAAGGACAGCTTCGCGATCCCAGAGCTGTCCAAGACAAGCGGCCAGATCGTCATCGTCACGTCTTCCCTGGCTCAGGTCCGCGCTCCTACAACAAGCGAATATGGTATCTCCAAGCATGCATTGCTGCGATTCGCGGAGTTCATTGTCGTCGGTGAGTCGACGAGCGACATAACACTGTCTTCCTATTAATCGTCTACGCTATAGAGTATCCCCACATCAAGGTGTTCCCGGTACATCCAGGGATCATCAGGACTGCAATGAACGTGGGCTCCGGGGCGCCGCCTCCCGCAATAGAAGATACACTCGCTCTTCCTGCTGCGACTTTCCTGTACTTGACCTCCGGCAAGGCGGACTATCTTAGCGGCAGGTACGTCATTGTGTTTTACGCTATTTCCGCTGTCTCACAGCTAACAAACCGGCCGTCAGATATATTTCCGCAAACTGGGACCTAGGCGAAGTCGATCGCGATTGGAAGCCAAGGATCATTGACGAAAACGCCCTCGTCAGTAAGCTCGCCATTCCTCGGCATTGATATCTTACGTTCAGGCTTCGGACATGAATGTTGGCCATGGATAGCTCTTCCTAATATGTTTGCGACCTACTTGCAGGTTGTGCGAAACGTGAATCCTCGATTAATTCCTAATATGACTATCATGTATTTGGATCCGAACGAAGACTGGTCGTGAAACCGAAGCATCCGGCAAGTATTGGGCCACGAAGCGAACAGGACCGCGGTCATCAACGTATGTAAAACACAAGATCGATCTCCACGACGCCAATCATCCACGCAAAGCAGCCGTGCTAAGCCGCGAACCCGATATCGGCGATATGAAACCCAGGAGGTAGAATCTGAACACCGGCAGCTGTACTCGACCGCCCACCAGTTGGCATTTACGAGATTACGACCTCCATCTTCGTCCTTGAGATGCGTTTAGTCATGGTGCTCGAACAGAGTCCCAGCAACCGTCCTCGCCCGTGCTCGGCACAGCACTGGCAACACTTCGTCTCGTGCTCCAGACGGTGGAATGGTGCATTCCTACAGTGCGCTTGTAAGTCCTGTTCGCTACATTTTCCATGTCCACACCAGTCTATGTCGGTGGCCGACGCAGTGAGCGCGCCTGAAGCGGTAAATGTCTTGTTCAGAGCGAGGTTCGCGTGTAGCAGTGGTGGGGCAGGTGCGGACCGGGAAGCGCGAGCTTCGGCTGAGGGTCGACAGGATCCTGAGGTACGAAGGTTGACTTGTTCGACTACTCTGCCTCTGGGAGACTAGCTGAGGGCTGACGACAACATATTGTTGAAGCTGGCCGAGAGAGCGATTCGCTGCTTGCAAACGAGAGGGTGGGTGGGCATCTGCGACCCGTCAGGCCTTCAGGACGAGTGAGGACGAAGTTGCACTTATCGTTGGCCAGATTGGACTTTTGGAAGAACTGCTCGCTTCCAAGGCACTCCGAGTACAACGGTCATCTGCGCCTGCAGAGAGCGCTGGTGGCCACGGCCAACTTGACGATAGTGACGAGAGTCGTGAGTTCAACGATGACGCTCAGTATGGCATCAATGGCTGCAACTCTGTCTTTGTCTCTGCGGTCGAGCGTCGAATCGCCCTTCTCGACCCGTGCGGCTCGAGGAAGACATAACGATGTCTGTGGGGATGTTGTCGGACTGGTGGTAGATATTATTATACCAAAGTCTGTCACTGTGCGGGCGCTGGCCATCCACCGATACACGAGGGACCTTAAAAGCGTGGCAAAGAGAAGTTTTTTGAAGTAGTAGCAAACGTTGCAGACAAGTTGCAGACACGACAAAAGTTGACGCTGTCCTGACGCTGTCGCGGGCGTTCTCCGGCTCCGTCTTGCCACTTGCCACTCGACCACCATCCTATCCTATCCTACCACTCGTAGCACCACACACTGACCGACGCTCCGCTCTAGGTCGCGCACATTGACGAGCATGTCTGTCCCTGTCGGCTACAGCGCGGGCGAACGCGTCCTCTGCTACCACGGGCCACTCATCTACGAGGCAAAGGTGCTCAAGACCGAGACCTGGGACGAGCTCAACACCAAGCTGGGCAGCGTCGGCCCGCACTACTTCGTGCACTACAAGGGCTGGAAGCAGACGTACGCCCCGCCCCCCCTCCCCCGACGTCGCTGACCGCCCCGCGCGCAGGTGGGACGAGTGGGTGCCCAGCGCGCGCCTGCTCAAGTTCAACGAGGCGAACCTCGCGCTGCAGAAGTCGCTGTCGCAGCAGCAAGCCGCCGCCACGTCCGCCAGCGCCGCGAGCGCCAAGGCCGCCGCCGCCGCAAAGGGCGCGGCGCAGGGTGCGCGGCGCAAGGAGGGCGGCCGCGGAACGAAGCGCGCAAGGGAGGAGGACGACGGCGCGCGCCGCCCCGAGATGCGCCTGCAAGTCCCCGAGGCGCTCAAGGTCCTGCTCGTGGACGACTGGGAAGCAGTCACGAAGAACAACATGGTGCGTGTCGTCCGCTGTGTGCATGCTGGGCGGACGCTGATCGTGTGGTAGCTAGTGACGCTGCCGCGCAGCCCGACGGTGGTGGAGATCCTCGCGGAGTTCAGAGACCACGTCCTCGCGGACCCGCCTGCTGCGTGCGTGTTTTGTTCGTGCGTGTGCGTGCGCCGGGCGCTGATGGACTGGGGCGGGGCGCGCAGCCTGCGCGACCCGCGCACGATCCTGCCGACCATCGTCGCCGGCCTGCAGGTGTACTTCGACCGCGCGCTCGGCGCAAATTTGCTGTATCGCTTCGAGCGCCCGCAGTATGCGGAGATCCGCAAGCGCTACGTCACGGGCCCGACGGTGCAGGTCGGCCAGGAGCGCGAGATGAGCGCGGTGTACGGCGCAGAGCACCTCCTCCGCATGCTGGGTGCGCTTTTCCTTGTGCCCTGTTTGGGCGTGGGGCTGACCAGTGGTGCGTGTAGTGAGTCTGCCGACGATGGTCGCGGGGTCGACGATGGACCCGGAGAGCGTGGGGCTTGTGAGGGACTATGTCGCGGAGCTCATGGCGTAAGTCGGCCCTCAACGGTGTAGGAGAGAGCTGTTTTGCTCAACAATTCGGTTGCAGATATATGCTGAAGGAACGACATCGGATCTTTCAACAGGAATACGACTCGGCTTCGTTGCAGTACCAAAATATATCACGCTCGTGATCGCTTCCTCCGGTTCTTTTACACTACTCTGCTTAGACTCGTGTGTTCTAAGATTGTTTTGAGATGCTGTCTTGAACGAGGGTTGCGCGTGGCCTCAATGGAGAGCAAGTTGAAGCAAGAGTCAACTTGAGTGCCATGCCTCGCTCGGGGAAGACTGGTCTCTGACAAGCGCCGAATAATGTAGAGATTTCGTTCTATTGAAGCGCGTAACAGTCGTGATGAAGACATGGTATATTACGATGATGAGAGAGAGCCATTAGATGCAGAAATTATAGGCCGTGGAATAAATTAGATATTGATACACTGCGATTGTCCTTGTTCATTCATGCTTTATGCTGAAACTGCAGCGCGTTTTGAGCGAGCACGAATGCCCTTGCCGTAAAAGTAGAATAGATATGGGATGGGGAACTGTGGCGTGTGTCAGGACATCAGATACATGTCGTAGGCGGGACACTCACGATGGCGATGGACAGGAACGCCAGCAAACTCGCGGCCCACGCGTTGCCGAGGTTGTGGTACATGGGGACGATGAAGAGGGGGATCGCGGCTCCCATGCCGCTGCGCACGACCGTCTTGGCCGCGAGCGCAGACGCGACGTACGCGGAGAACGTCTCGATGATGTACGCGTTGGCGGAGAAGTAGATGACGACCATGCCGAAGCCGAAGGGGATGCCGGAGATGCACGGGCCCACCCAGGAGCCGCCGTGCGGCATGACCGTCGGGGGCGACGTCCAGCCGAAGATGAACAGCGCTGCGGAGCACACTGGTGTCAGTGTCGTGTTCCTGTGGGGGAAAGGGAGGGAGGACGTACAGATGGGGACCCAGGGCGCGCCGACCATCATGCCGAGGAGGCGGTCCTCGGGCTCGCCCTTGCCGCCGCGCGCGGCCGTGCGCTTGTGATAGAACGCCTCGAGGCGCGGGGTGATGAGCAGCGCGAACGCGACGCCGATGAGCACCGAGATGAAGGTCAGCCCGACCTTGCCGTTGTTCATGTGGTAGCCCTCGCCGAAGATGATGGGGAAGGAGAAGAAAAAGCCGTAGAGCAGGCCGTAGATCATCGAGATGTAGAGGGACATGAGCAAGAGCGCGGGCTCGGTCAGGAGCATCTCTGGAGGGAGGGATTGTGTTAGTGAGGTTGGGTGTGGGAAGGGAGGAGAAGGACATACGGAAGGGCCGGACGAGTGTCTCGACGAGGAGCTCGCTGAAGGGGCGCGGGAACAGCTCTTGCTCGGTGACGATCTTGTCGGTCTGCTGCTCCTTGCGCATTTTCTGCGCTCTGCGCTTGAGCAGGACGGGCGCGTACGTCTCTGGCATCGCAGCGATGAACATCAATCTGGACGGCGTCATGAGCAACGGGAAGATGCGCAAGGGTAGAAGGAGGTGGTACTAACACAACACCGGCGAAGATCATGTTGACCCAGAGCATCCAGCGCCAGCCGACGGTCTCACCGACGAAACCGCCGACAATGGGCGCAAGGACCGGTCCGCCGTAAGGTGCGGCAGCGAAAAAGGCGATGGCGAGCCCGCGGTCGTTGTTGTCCCAGATGTCGGAGATCGTTCCACCGGCGAGGGTCAGCGGCGAAGAGGCGAAGATGCCGCAGAGGAACCGGCACACGAGGAGTGCGCCGATGTTGGGGGCGAGCGCGCAGGGGATGTTGAAGACTGGCCAGTGGCGTCAATGAAGTGTCTGGTGGGATGGAGATAGCCTGGTACTTACTGACGTAGAGGGAGAAGGGGATGATATACAGAGGACGGCGTCCGTATATCTCGGAGAGAGGTGCCCATGCGAGGGGACCAAGTCTGTCGAGGATAAATGAGTATGTTATCTCATGAGATGCAGGAATGGACTAACCCAAAGCCAACAACCATGATGGAGACCGTGAGGGCGGCGACAGTGTCGCCGATGTGGAATTGCTTTTCGATGTCTTGGAAGTCACCCGTCAGGATGGCGCTGCCAAAGGCCACCGAAATAACAGCCCATGTTGCTACAAAAGTGAGGTCTGCGCGCCGATCATCAGCGTCGACCTTAGCGATGGAAAAAGATGCTGCGTACACCAGCGGTATAGGTTAGACCAATTTCGGGGGTCCTCGGGGTCGTCAGGTTTCCAGACAACGAGTTGGACATCCTTGAGGTTTGAGGCCTTTTCTGGATCTGAGAGGAGTTTGGGAACGGGGCGAGGCGAGGCGATCCTTGAGCGGGCGCGGGAGAGCTCCTTTGAGAGGGGGACTGTGCCCGCTTTGTTGACCTCACGGTACTCGTCTGTGATGCCGGCACGCTCGACATCGATGGTGCTGAAGGGGAAGCTGAGATCGGGGTTTTCCTCGTTATGGGAGAGGGGGAATTCGGGGTCTACTTGGTCTGCGAGGGTGGCGGAGATGGAAGGGGCGAGGGAGCCATCTGAGATGTGTTGTGGTGCGGTGGGTCGAGACATTGTGGGAAGGGGAGGAAGGGGGTGAGAAGGATGCTGGGGAATGGCGTTTCATGTCTGGCGAGGGAATATTTTATAGGACGGAAAGAAAGAAGAGTACGCGAGACGGGGCGTGCAGGAGGGCGACCCGGGAGGTCGGAAGGGCAGAAGCGAGCTTGAGCGATCCGTGCTGTAACGAGATCTCGCTATCTAATCTTGACCCGCGTCCTGCCGTCGCCCGCTCGTCCGCCGCAGCCAGTGCCAGCTTGGTGCCAGCTTGCCATTGGCTTGCGACTGGCTGCACGCCTCGGGCCGTCGTCCAATCGCCGCCATTCTCGCCGCTGTAGCCCGCCATTGGCTGGCCCCATATTGGCCATCCACCGGCCTCGCGATGGTCTCACGTCTGCGGACCGTCTGCGTCACCTGCGGGTAAATAACAGCACGCCCACAAGATGGGAGAATTGCGCCGTGTCGTCGAGCAGCACCATCGGGGCGAGGATGGCGAACTGTCCTGGAGTACTCAGTGTCGAGCTATAGGGTGCATTCATGCAACAAAACTTCGTAAGATAGGAGGCACAAGCCGTAATCGGGAGCAGACAGCGCTTGGATGATGTCAGAACGCTGGCAGTCGGTCGGCGGTGTTGACGAGTACGGACGGTCGCGGAAAGACGGTGGAGCGGCCGGATAATATGGTGTGAATTTCGTAGTGCCGAGAGATCAACGTCCTCGATAAAGCCAAGGGGAGATCGCAGCCGCTAGAGGAGACAATATGCCCCTCGAAGAGTCGCGATGCTTGCATGACGGGTGCGCAGCTGCAGCTCGCCACCAAGTAGCATAGTACTATGTCACCGCTCGACATTGCCCTCTTGGCCTCGAGCTGCCTCGAGCTTCAGAACGAAGCAGAGCGCCGTCCGGGTGGTATCGGAACAGCGTCACGTGCTGTGGAGCAGGATAAAAATGGAAATTTGCCGTCGCGTGCTCTTCCGCTCCGGCCCCGGTCCGCGCTGCGCGTTGGGCGCACCCCGACGAACCAGCCCTATCGAGCGCAGCACGTCGGGCGCAGGCTGCGCAGCATGTCTAGGATATCATGCATCAGCTTTGCATCAGCTTCAGCCATCTGGCTGTGGCATGCCAGACGGTGCGTAGGCACCTGCACGCGTGCACGGAACATCCGACTCGGACTCAGCGCTAGCCGTATCGCCAGAGCGCACAACGTCCGGGCATCGATCAGCAGGGTGGCCTTCATGACCTTGCGACATGCCAGCATGTACTTATCACGCGTGTACTGTATCAGACAGCGGGTGTGCGCGCACCGCCTTGCAGAAAGGCGACAGCGCTTAGGCGGTATAAGCGCCGCCCTGGTAGAGCGTGTCTATGATTCCGGCGCGTCGAGACGTTCTGTAACGCGGAAACATCACCATCTGATGCACAAGCATCTTCGGTGGAAACTGACCCATGGCTGTAGCTTGTTTGTCTGGCGGCAGCGCTTCGACGGCCCTTGCGCACAGCAGCTCCCACGCGATCGAGAAGCCAGAAGCTAGAGCTAAAACGACGACAGTTCGATCGCACACGCAACAAAGATGCACACTAGAAAAATTGATTCCATTATAGTTTTATCGCGAGAGCAGATTCCGGGTAGGGGAACAAGGGATCACAGACCATGGGGAGTGGACAGACGTCCACGAGGGAACGCTGCATAACAACGGACGCAAATAAGAGATATGTATCAAGGAGCGTACACGGCCGGCACGTATGTGCACGACCACCAAAACTAAGAGACCGGATACCGGATACGAGGAAGCCAACGACAGATACGCGTTGTCATAGGTTAAAGGGGCGAGTCAAGCTCGGGGGGTGGGCGAGGTACAGCGTACAGTACATCATCGCGAAGGGGATTATCGCGCCAGCTAGTGAAGGACAGTGAAAACAAGGACGCAATCTGCGGCGCAGCGCACGAGAATGGTATATATATAAACACCAACGAGACGCACCATAAAGAGATAATAAAGCCTATCGTGTACCGGGCCAATGAGCGGCACCAGACATCTCTACTGTGCAGTGCACGCCAGGAGCTCAGAAAAAGGTGCCGCAGGCACGGTACAAGGTCCACGCAGACGGGAGGAAACGAGAGAAAACAAAGCAAGCACGAGAGTGAGGCGACGGACCGTCTCACATCATCATGGCGAACCCGCTTCCGTTGCCACCACCGCCAACAGCGATAGGGGCAGAGCCCATGCCAGGCTTGAGCGATGCGAGCGCGTCCATCTCGTCCCTGCCCCACATGGCGTTACCAGAGCTCGTTCTCTTGGCCGCTCCAAACGCCTCAGCACTCGGCAGGCCGGCGGACAGAACGCCGGGCATCTCGTAGCTGCCGGGAGTCGACGACACCGATCCAGGCCGCCCCTGCGACGGCGAGCCGTAGCCGCTGCCGTTCATGCTGCCACTCCGGTCGCGGCCAATATTGTGGCCAGAGCCGACGGACGACGCGTCATCGTCGACAGGGCTGCCGTACATGTGCGCGCCGGGCATGTTGTGCGCTTGTTGCCTCTGTAAACCCGCATAGTACGCTTGGGTCGTGAAGGTGGCGGGCGCACTGCCGTGGGACGTCGGCGGCGGCGTGAACAACCCGTGCTGGGAAGCGAGCTGCTGCTGCTGCAGCTGCTGTGCGGCAAAGAGCTGGTTGGTCCACGCGGACTTATCTCCATCCATGGGAAGCGGGTGTCCCATGTTGTACTGCATCTGCTGGAACTGCTGAGGCAGTTGGGTGTGCGAGTCGTACAGCGCCGCCATAGCGGGGTTCTCGAACGAAACGCCAGGGAGGGTCTGCGCGATCATGGGGCGATTGTGCGAGGCTGTGCGAGGAAGAATTTGCGCGAGATGAGACTGGGACGCCACGTTGTGCGCGAATGGGTTTGCGGCGCTCTTGACAAAGGGCGCAGCCATCATGTCTTCGGCATCGTCCAAGCCGGCCGGGCCGGACATAGCCCCGCCGGGTAGGTCGTCCTCGTTATCGCCGTACCCGTCGTCCTCGTCTTGATCATCCATGCCCGGGATGGCCGTCAAAACTTCGACTTCGCCGTTCAGAACCATGGAGAAGGCGTCACTGCGGACTGGTTCCTCCACGCGGGGGAGGTTGGCACGGTCACGCCATTCGTTCAGCTCACGACGAAGGGCGTCGGCCTCGAGCTTCAGAAGGCGCATCTCGCGAGACGCCATCGCGCGATGGCGGCGAGAAGAGTGGATGTGTGCAATCGAAGAGTTCACGATAGCAGACTTTGATGGGCGACGAATCTGCGAAAGATTGGGCAGCAGAGCGGCAAGGTCCTGGGTAAAACAGGAGTCAGTCGGAATTTCGTCGGAACCCGCATACAGGTATACTCACCAAGAAACGGCTGTTGAGCGTCTCGCGCCGTTGGCGCTCAACAGCGTTGTGCGTCGCCCGTCTTTCGGCGGTGTTGGCGCGTCTCGAGGGCTTGCGCTTCGTCTGAGCGTTGGATGCGTTGAGCATTCCAGAGCCCACGGGACCAGAGGGCTGGTCAGATGGGGGGAGGGCGAGGGTCTGGACAGTGTTAGTGGGGGACACGGGCGTCTGCGGTGGGGCAGGGCTGTTGGCAGCGGAAGAGTTGCCCGACGAGGGGGACGCAGGCCCGGGCATGGGGAGAGTAAGAGCCATTGGTCTCGAGAGACTACGAGGTGAGGATGTCAGTGGAGCAGGGAAAGCGTGGAAGCTGACGAGAGCTAGGGGTACGAGAAGCAGTGAAGGACTCGGGACAAGGGCTGGACGCAGATATTTTGGAGGATATGCGGCGATGAGAAGGAAGACAGGTCAGACGCGCGATTGCTCAGCGAAGTCTTGGGCTGTCGAGGGGAGTCCGGGATCGAGGAGATTCGAGTCGCGAGCAGAGGCTCAGAGCGAACTTGAAGGCGGTGGTAGGTAAAGGTGGGTTGCGGTTGTGTTGCTTGTACAGACGCGAGCGAGGGCTCAAGCGTACTGGTCGTTCTTTAGGTGTGCGGGGGTAGAGAAACCGGCAAGGGTCGCGAGGATCTGATGGTAGAGATGAAGACATGGAGAAGAGCAAGAGAGAGAAAGAGCACATACACCAGGCGTTGTCCTTGTTACGGCGAGGAATGGCGGAGGGGAGGGGAGCAAAGAGACTCGGGGGACGGCAAGCTCTTGCTCAGAAGACCATAAAGATGAAGGGGGCACGACGCGGCGGGAAACCAGAGCTGCAAACCGTCCACGCGCACCCAAATATCACCGGACTCTCAATTCCGCTCCCACGCCACCGGTAACTTCCGGGCGGTGGCGTAGCGCTACAGTACGGTACTACTATGTAGTCACCTAACAAGTGTACATGTAGTCACCCGCCTACATTCGATGCACGCCGTACCCCTTGCGACCCCCGTCCCACGTCGTCCCCGCCACCCCCGCCCGCGCAGCCAGCGCGAGCCCCAGCCCCACCACGTCCCGCGTCTCCGTCGGCTTGATGATCCCGTCGTCCCAGAGCCGTGCCGTCGCGTATACCGACGACGACTGCCCCTCGATCTCCGCCTTCAGCGACGCGTGCTGCGTCGGATCACTGCCGCACTTGTCAGCGAACCCTGCAGGCGCTAATCTCTGCCCGCTCACCGAGAGACGCTTTGCATCACCTGTGATAGCTGCCCAGATCCCATAACAGATACCTTTGCGTTCTAGCATCTCCCGTCAGAAAAGTGCGATATTCCCCACCCTCTTCACTCACCGGCCACATCCACAAAAACCGGGGGGAGTACTGAATGGTGTTAGCACGAGCCAGGCCCCGAACAACCCGATCATCGACTCACTGCTCGACCAGCCATCCCTGAGAATGGCTCAGCGACCGCGCTGACACAGAGGCTCGTCACTCACCATAGTTACCCGCGCCAAAGCTGCCACCCACCACGACAGTCAGCTTGGGCACGTCTGCGCACGCAACGGCCCGGACCATCTTGGCTCCATCCTTTGCAATGCCTCCTTTCTCAGCCTTCGACCCAACCATGTATCCCGTCACATTCACGAGGAAAAGGAGCGGTATTTGCCGCTGAGAGCACAGCTGAATAAAATGTGTTGCCTTGAGTGCTGAAGGCGAAAAGAGAATGCCATTATTTGCCACAATCCCTACGGGATAGCCGTGAATGTTGGCGAAACCCTGATCGGAAATGAGTCAACTAAACATGGATGCATAGGCTACGGAGCACACCGTGACAATCGTCGTTCCGTATTCTTTCTTGAATTCCCGAAACCGACTACCGTCCACAATGCGCGCAATGACGTCGCGCATGTCGAACGGCTGGCGTAAATCCGTGCCAACGATGCCATGGAGCTCCGCGGCAGAATACAGTGGCTCTTCCGGAGAGACGGGTGGCTGTCACAATCGCGACATTACGAAACTGCGCTCAAAGAGCCGACAGAGCACTCACTGGGACCGCTTTGCCCCCCGCCTTCCCAAGATCGCCCACAATCCCGCGTGCAATCGCAATGGCGTGCTCGTCGTCGCGCGCGAGGTGATCGGTCACGCCGCTTTCGCTGGAGTGCATCTGACCGCCGCCGAGCGTTTCCTCGTCGACTTCCTCACCTGTTGCCGCCTTGACGAGTGGCGGGCCTGCAAGGAATATGCGGCCCTGCTCGCGAACGATGATGTTCTCGTCAGCCATCGCGGGAACGTATGCCCCTCCGGCGACGGAGATGCCATGTACTATGGCGATTTGGGGAATGCCAAGAGCGGACATTTGCGCCTGTAGCGGACAGGTATGGGTCCAAGGGTTTGAGATGCTAATCAAGTTACGCTACCATGTTGTAGAAGATGCGCCCGAAATGCTCCTTGTCGGGAAACACGTTTGCTTGGTGGGGGAGTGCCGCACCTCCTGACTCAACTGGCTCGAAGGTAGCCTTCGTGGGTGTCCGAAGGATTGAATAGCCGAATAGCGCACATACCAACGTATACACACGGGAGGCCATGCTCGCGAGCAATTTCCTGTGCCCGCAGATGTTTCTTCACCTGCGACGCGCGTTGTCACGCGAGCGCTTGTCGGTCTGAGAGCCACTCACTGTGAGAGGATAGTACGACCCTCCTTTGACCGTCGCGTCGTTCACGACGACCATGCACTCGCGTCCGGCGATGCGGCCAATGCCCGTGATGATTCCTGCACCCGGAACCGACTCACCCGGGTACACATCATAGGCGGCCAGCGACGACAGCTCCAAAAAGGGGGTGTGGCGGTCCAGCAGCAGTGCGAGTCTGATGCGCAGTTCCCGCTCACTGCTCGCCTACTTGACACAGAGAGAGGACATACCGCTCGCGGGGAAGCTTCTTGCCTTTTGCCCTCATCCGGTCCGCTGCCTTTGCGCCACCCCCGAGCCGCACCTCTGCCATCTTTGCGTCTATGTCTGCGACTGCTTGGTCCATCGCCTGCGCCTTTGCGAGGAATTCGGGCGAGGAGGGGGAGACGAGAGATGGGAGGACAGCGGCATGGTAGAGGCGGGTGCGGGTGCGGGTGCGGGGGGCTTGTAAGATATTTCTGTAGATAGCAGAGCGCATTTTGAGTGCGACGGGGTGGAAGAAGAGGGTGGCCAAGTCGCCGTGAAGATGGACAACGCGTCGCGTTCGCGAGGACGACGGCCGGGTCAACGCGAGTGCACACCGAGTGCAACTGTGTCGCAGTGCTGATGCTCCGCTTCATCACATGCCCTCGTTACGTACTCCCGCCCAGTAGTACAGTAAGGTGACTTTTCACTCCTCCCGTCGTCGAGCTCGCCGCCGTCGACGAGCGCACCACCGACCAACGCGAGCCCTGAGTCGGACCAGGGGGCGCCCCTCGGTGCCGTCACGTCCTGCGGCGTTGATGTCCTCCTGCCCGACGACACCGACTAAAGCAAGCGGTGAGAGATTTCTCGTCTCTTCCATTCCCTCGGCTCTTCTGACCATCCTATACCATAAGCAGTCTCTAGGATCAGATTCCTAGATCCAGGACGCCCCGAGATGCCTTCGCGAGCAAAGAACCACACGCTGCGATCGCTCTCTCACCTCTGCTGAGCTCTGCTGCCACGCTGGCGCCAGGGCACGCTCAACTCTCCCAGTTCTTTTCGAGCTCTTTCACCTGATTATGTCTCGGCTCCGGTCTGCGTGCAGGTGGACCAGGTGCGCGTTGCACGCTGCGCAGACACGCCAGTGCCTCGTCGCTACCGTCGCTACGTGCCCGGCGTCTCGGAGCCACGCGATCACGCCCGCTGCCCAGCGTTCCGTCGCGCGCGCCGCTCCTCCGCAATGGGTGTTTCTCCGCTCCATGGTGCTGTCTAGCCTCACGGTTCCGACCTCACGGGCATTACTTTCAGACAAGAAAACACAACACGGACGCGAGCGCATGCGCTGCGAGACCGGGACCTTCGCCTGGTCTCATACACCGGGATGCCTTTCCGAGCTAGAAGCACGAAGAGGTATCTGACGTCTGATCAGGATGCGAATGGAGCGGATGCTAACGGATGCAAGCAGAACGCATGCGACGTTCATCTCGGGCCATCCCATTTCCACGGGGATATTCTAATGGATATCTTTTTCCTCGGAGTTCTGTGATGACAACGCATGTACTCCTCATTTCGTCATGGCAAGCTACCATGATGGCGCTGTACCCTGAGCTGCGCACATGGCTTGGTGGCGTTCCTCAGGTGAGTTTGCGATGGTCATAATAGCCACCCGAGCCATAACTTCAATATATTTCGCAGACGAGGAGAGCGATCTCGTCATGTTATTTCCCTCAGAATGAGAATGACGACCACTGAGCAGTGACAGCCCGCGGACAAACGGGCCAAAGAGCTTGCAGCCGTCGATATTCGTTCGACGGCTGGCAGGCTTTTATGATTTCCCTTTCCTCCCGTAGCTGGCGGTATGACGGCTCAGCGCTGGCAACATGATCAACTCATGTCTAATCAGGAGCGTGCCACGTCCAAGCCCTCAAACTTCGCTACCTTCATAAGCAGGTTGCTTGGCTGTCGTTCTGGATGCGATGCCTTCTGATCGACAGATAGTGGCGCATTCCTTCCTGGACCTTCGCCGTCCTATCGGGCGGATGAGGTCCGTGTCGTAATTCGATTCACATCGTCTCCTCCTCGTGCTGCGCCTGTTTAGCCTTCTTCCCCGTAAGTACTGAAGTAGATACTTGTTGCTCGAACTGTGTGATTCAGACGGCACACATTTGCGAAGCCATGATGACGGCTATGATTATGGGATCTGAATACAAGTCGTCTTCTACGGATGTGGTTATGGAACCGGGATGCTATGCAGACTGCGTGGACCGTGCGAGAACACAGCCTTGTTGTAATGTGGATGACGGTGTTGAGATTGCGTCTTTGCATGAGGTATGCATATGTCGATCATACTCCTCTTAGTGATCGCTGTTCTCGATCGTTCATATGCATACGGTGGACCCACAGCAAGCACCGCTTGGACCGCCGACGCTTCAGACTCCCATGACCCTGCAATAACAAGATTTCTTACTCAAAAGTATTGTCCTGAATTTGCGGCGAAACGATACCGCGGCGTATATTCAAACGAAACGAGGACGTTCAAGTTGCGTGGGGGCCATGTGCTGGACGATCGAGTCAATACTTCGAAAGAGAATACTTGAACTCTGTATATGTCAGGAGCCGGGCGGGTGGCACCGACTGACGCACGTCACAGACTTTCAACCCTTTCCAGAGTGGGATGTTTCAACCGCTGTAAATTGAGACGCACGAGTAGAATGCGGGAGCCGGGGAAGTCGGAGGATTTGGCGTCCCGAGCTCCAAGTTATCTATCTATTCAAAGTCGATCCGTGTTTTTGGTGTACAGGAATCTCCCGTCTGCCTGAGCGGCGCCTTCTGGCATTTCTTTCCGTTTTGTGTGGAGGTCCACGATCCGAATATGACGCAAAGCGAGGTGTTGCTAATGCCAATGATGCTGAGGCGATGTTGCTGCTGGCAAGGACCATCATATAGCTTGAGGACCAAGGACAAGGGTGAATGTGGGTGGGCACGATGAAGAGAGTCGCCCATGTCCGAGCCCAACTCCCAGGTAGTAGACGGAGGAAAGTACCGTTCACGTCGGGCGATCGTTAAGACCTGGAGAACTATGGGTAAGTTTGGATCTTGAGGCCCTTCTCAGTCTACCAAGAGTTCCAAGCCGGAGACACAATTGCTGACCTTGTCCACTTTGGTGTCTTCGTCTACGTGCTTATGCCTGGCCTCCTCGACGGACTTGGCATATGGCCAGGCCATATTCGTTTCAGGGATACTTGAAACGTTAAGGAGACATACAGACTGGTGGGGGTATGAAGCAAGAACATCATCCGCGCGAATCCTGTGACGAGTGATCGACGACTGGATCCAAGGGACTTGAACGGGCACTCGCCGAAAGGCTGTGCGCTCGGAAAGTCCATCCCAACGAATATATTCATGCACAATATTGTTTCTGAAGCTCCCTTGTCGATTGAAGTCCTGACACTGCGGCCGCTGGTTGAATCTGAAGAGACGATGGGGTGTCACATTTGTCTCGAGGAAAAGAGTGAAGTTAAAAATACCAACGCCGCTGCCAGTGGGATCTGCGTTGCGTAATGTGTCCACTTTGGACTTGCTCTGGACAATTGCTACGTACCAAATATTGTTAAACATACAGAGCCACGAACCTCCAGCATTGGTACGAATGTATGCGACCACTCTCCCGCTGCGCTGAGGAAGATCAAAGGGTCTTTCTTATGCAACGGCTCAGACAAGAAGGTCTGTAAGTTCGAGCAGTAATAATGACTGGTGAGGGCGATATAATACAGTAGGGTCTCTAAGATATGTAGTGGGCCGCCATCTATGGTACTCAGTCGTCCGCCTCGTCCGCAAGTGTGATCCGTTGGTGACATAGTCGCGCAACCACTCTACCATCGATGGGGATAGAATTGCCTTGAAAGCCTTCTGGATAGCTCACAGGAGGCACATCGGGTCGTGTAAATGCACTGTATGAGGTCAATATCAAATACACCACAGACGCGATGGATAACGCACGCATTTCCCCAGAAGCCATAATGCACCATACCTAGTGCGCGTGTCGTGTACTCGTAATCGTGAGCGAAGCCGCCAGGGAAAAAAAATTCCATGACAGTCGAGCGCGGAGAGGGCTTCATCCACAGCAGAGATGTGAGACCATTTCCGTGAACACCCATCATGATCTGTCTGGTGTGTAAGTTGCTGACCACATGGGGAGTATACAGCTGTGACAAACCGTCGTCCTGCCTGACAGTCGCAGCTGCTCCACCCTGGATAGTTTGTCCATGCTCACAACGTTCACCTCGTAATCGTACTCGTCTCTTAGCTTGTAGAGCTCCTCGACGAGCCTCTCGTGGTCTTCTTGGATCAACATGCGTCGGCCCCACCCCTGCCGAGAAATATACGTGATCACAGGTTTTCCACGCGTGCCCACGCCGACGCTCGAGTTCAGTCCTGAATATTCGACCACATTGTTCCGGAAGGTACTCCACCAATTTGGCGAACCCGGCAGCGCAAAAGGCTCGCTCGCTGTGCGCTGCGTACGTCCCCAATTCGCGCCGCGCATCGCTGCCGCACGGTCGGCAAACAGTACGCGGTCGAACACGAAGGGCACACCCATTGCCGATCGGTCCGCCCAGTCTGCGGAGAATTCCATGGTTATGGACGGGAAGGCGGTGCGGAGAACCCACTGATTCATCGACGCGTAGTCGCGCCAATGAGCCGCGTCAAGGTGCGTGAAGAGCAGGCGTCGCGGTGGAGGGAGGCGTGTGTGGCCAGTTGCGGGAATGAGCGGGTCGAGCGAGGAATACGTGCGCCAGAACCCAAAGAAGAGCTCGGCAGACCAGTGGTAGTAATGGGTAATGCTAGCGGGAGGTCAGATACAGCTATGGGTTGAGTGCGAGGGCGTACAATTGCCGTGGATCATTTGCAAGCCACTGGGACGCGTGTCAGAGGTTGACTTGCTCAACAAGGAGAGGAAGAACGCACAGTCACTCCCTGGACACGGTTGGCGCCTGAGCCAAAGAGACGCTTTGCCTCCTCAGGGCTGATTATCTTCATCTCCTTGTCAGTTGGTAGCCGCGCAGCGACCATCTCCGCTTCGTTGGCAATATTGATTCCAGTAGATGTTATGAACTTTCGGTCTGGAAAGCTCTCTGGCTCGCTCGTAACAAGGTAGATTGTTCCATTCAGGAGGTACATTTTGTCGAAGATTGTCCATCCTAGAACAAAGGTGAGTTGGGTCTCGACGCTCTCGATTCGGGTGCAGCGCACCTGGGGCGTGTGCTATGATCTTGGTTCGTGGAACAGCGTCAGATCCCCAGGACACTCGTGCGGTGGTCGGGAGGGTTGGAATACCGCCGGTGTGAGACGAAGCCGCGCCGGCGGCATCGTCGAGGGCGTATGGGTGTACTTGGGCGGGATGACCACCTCGGAAGAAGAAGACTAGGAAGAAGAGTAGGATGCCGACTAGCGTTACTTCCCTGTGTGTCGGGGCAGAGTGCATGGTGGTGGTGGACAGACCAGGGCGAGCGCCGACGGCCACCGCGACAGCAGGGGTATAGTTACGTAACCAGCCTCGACGGAGGCATATTCACTGGCAATATATCCAAAATATATCCTACTTAGCCGCGACGGTTCACGATGGCACACACAAGTAGTTATGCTATCTATATTATCACACTGTAAAATACATAGTCCGCGTGAACACAACATGCTGGGAACTCGACACTCCTCAATAACCCGAAGGACGTGCGCCTGATTTGGACGTGTCGTACGCTCGGATGAGACGCGACTGGTCTTGGCGCGCTGGATCTTCCGTCTGACTGAAGGCGAAACCGCGGTTTCTGCGCATACGTTGTACTGCACGAACCTTCTTGATAGCCTTCTGGAATCTTGATGGTGGTGAGTCAGCACAGGACCAAATTATGAAGTAGGGAAACGTACTGCTCCTGCCGTGGTCGATAGTCGGGGATGTTGTACTTTTGGATTTCCTGTGCGATGTGGTACGACGCTGGCATATACGTGCGTTTGTAACTGTAAAAGCGGGTAATGCGTCGGGTCAGTTCAATTGATATACGAATTGATTGATACGCACTATTTCCACACGAAGTCGCGACTCAGGCAGAATACGGGGACGAGGATGAGCATGAAGTAAAATACCCCATCCGTGAAGAGCCGAGGGTCCAGATTACGGTACTCCAGAGAGAAACCGATTGCGGGAGCTACGACAATATAGAGCGGGAGGAAAAGCATAGTGAATACGAAGGAGCCCGGAATAGCTGGGGTAGATCGAGATCAGTGAAAGTTTCTCCACGGATGTTCTAACGTCCTGCTTACCAGCGACAGTATATTTTGTCCATAGACTGAATGGATCGTCAGTAACCGTTTTATCAAGACGATTGTGAACACGCACTCGGAGACCAAAGCCGCCTTGCCAAGCACTGTCAGCAGCACCGCAAGGTAAAGCATCGTACCCCAGAACCAATGTCCAGAGTCGAAACCGGTCGATTGTTTTAAATCGCCCCAAAACAAGATGACAGAGAAGCCGAAAAGTACCTGAATTGTTTGTCAGTTTCAGTACGTGAGTGAAGGATGGCGGATGCGTACGACGCTGTGGTACAGGGCATTTGCCACCCATAACCAGAAAGCCGTTTTGGTGAAGAAGGCATTTTGCTGTCCTAGCATGTACAGCTGCGGATATCGGTCCAATATACGGGCTGACACGAATTGATCGAAGACGCCGATGACAAGAGGGGGCAAGAGGGTGAAAACGACATTGTACAAAGACAACGTCCACGACTCGTATGCGATTTGTCCGGAAAAGTTGTTGAAGAAGGAGTACTGAAAGAAGATGTCAGACAATGTCTCGGAATTAGGGATGAAACATGCCCAAAATTGCGTCATGTACAGGACAATGTTCTTGTAGAATGAATCTGACGATGAAATACATGAGCCTTATTCGTTACAAACCTGACTGCACTCACAGAGGATCAGTTTGGAGAGTCGCTGGTAGCTCCACGCTCCGTGGACCAGGAGCAATTTCTTCAGATATCGAAATTGGGAGATCGCGATGTCTGCGGATCGAGCAGCTTGCAGACCCTACAGAAGGGAGGTGGTATACAGTGACTCTACTACGGAAGAAATTGAAGGACGTACCTCCACACCGGAAATACCCACTCCGACATGAGCAGCTTGGATCATGCTAACGTCGTTCGCTCCGTCTCCAATAGCGAGTAAAAGTGCCTTCGAGTTCTTCTTTACGAGCTTCACAACCAGTGCTTTCTGCAATGGAGATACTCGGCCTGTGATAAGGTTCAGTATATTGAGATGAACTATAGTGACGAATACACACAGCAGATCACTGCTTTGCACATTATGGCAAGCTCGAGGAACATCTTGTTCATTTCCTTGTCCAGGGCGTACGTCAGGCTCTTTCCGTCTGAAGCGACTTGTAAGCAAGCAATACATAAAGCAGCCGCGACAAACACACCGATGATCAAAGCCAAATCTTCAAGCTCCCCCGAGCTACGTTGATTTTTGACAGAGGTAAGCCGACGCTCAAGTGTCTCCTTCGTGTCGAACATCGTTTGTTCGTTGATGATCACCAAGTTCATGGACTCAGTGATCAAACGACATGACATTCCGATATTGATGGCCGTTTCTTGTCTGTCCCCAGTGAGTACCCAGACCTATAAGAGCAGCTCTTGAGGTTTACTCCCACGTGCACGAGATAGACTAATAATACCTTGATTCCGGCTTGCTGCAATGTATGGATCGCGTCGGGAACACCCTCTTGCAACTTGTCCTCGATGGCAGTGGCACCAAGGAGAAACATGTCCTTTTCGATGAGTTCGGCCGCCTTGTCGAGAGCCTCACCACGACCATTGATGGTCGCCGCGGCCTGATCGTAAAGAGTTGACCATTGCTTGTATTCCGCTTCGGAGACATCACGATATGCGATGCACAGCGTTCGCAAACCCTCAGTTGCGTAATCCTGTTGAAGACGTCATCAGACTGAAACGCCGTCAATGAGAGATCACTCGCCTCCAGATGCATCATCGTCTTGTCAGTGTAAGGCTGATTTGGACTCAACCTTTCGAGAATGACAGTGTCGGCTCCCTTACAATATAGCTTGATCTTGCCGTCCGGACCACGGACAAGGGTTGACATCCGTTTCCGCGTCGAGTTAAATTCGCAGACGTTCAGTATCTGAAACTCCTGGGAGTTGCCTAAGATGTTCACGAATACAGATCTTGGTTTTCGGGTCTACAGGTGTCAATAACGTCAGGACACTTTCAATGTCAATCCCTTTTTCTAGGAGGCGACTGAGTTACGCACGTGGAATTGAAAGCCCAACAGTTCAGCACCAGCGACTAATGCAGCTTCGTCGGGACTGCTAGCCTGATACACCATCTTGCCGTCCTTCACTTCCGGGATGACCGTATGGCAGACCGCCAACAGAGTCAAAAATTCCCTCAGCACCTCCTTCTCCCTTAGCCCTGCTGACGCTGTTCCTCCACCATCCAAGAACGGGTTACCCGCTTCCAGAATGGCCCTCATCTCCTCAAACGTCCTCCAAGCCTCCTTTCCCTCGCCCTCGCCAGAGTCTCCTCGTCTTGATTCATCGACCTCAGCCGCGTACGCAAATCCCGCGATTGAGCAACAACGGAACTCCATCTCGTTGCGAGTTAGTGTGCCCGTTTTGTCTGAGAAGACGTACTCGATTTGGCCCAATTCCTCGACGAGCGATGATGTGCGGCACAGAGCTGGTGTATCTGTCTTTGCGTAATACATGTCGAGATCAGAGTTGATGAGTTGCGCTTGCTGGAACTTGACTACTTCCATCGTCACTATCAACGATATTGGGATGAGGTTGTTGTAGAGGATGATGAAAGTGAGGATGTCTATAAGCGAAGGTCAATGGCGCATATAGAGGTACCAAGACGTTTGCGCACCCTCGATGAAACCTTTAGCTATTGCGGAAGACGTCAGCTCCCACAAGGTCAGAAGACGTATACACTTACCTCTTCCCCCTAATGAAGTTGTTTCCAAGAGATACCACTGCTTCTCTGCGAAGAACCACTACGACGAATATGAGCAAGTGCGCGGAGACAGTTGGCATATAAACTTACTGATCGGATACTGCTCCCGACCGTCGAACCAACAGACAGTGCCAGAAGTAGGATGAACAAAAACACTATTTGAATGTTAACCTGCTTCTCCACAGCTGTACGCTTAATAGGTGCGGCCCTGATACCAACTTGAGCACACTCGGCGAGAATAATAGGAATGCACTCACGTAGCATTGCGCATAAGCTTCGTCTCGTGTCCCGTGAAGACGACGAGGCCGTATGCCCACGGTGTATTTCTGATCTGGGCACCGCGCAATAGCAACTGATCAGGCCCGAGAGGGACTTGCTTCGGGAACCCCGCCGAGGTGACCAGATCAAGGGTACCTTCGTAGGTGTACAGTGAATTGTTGGGTTGTTCTGAACGCATCGAGCCGTGTAATGCAGT
This sequence comes from Artomyces pyxidatus, assembly GCA_022160305.1. Taxonomy (NCBI): domain Eukaryota; kingdom Fungi; phylum Basidiomycota; class Agaricomycetes; order Russulales; family Auriscalpiaceae; genus Artomyces; species Artomyces pyxidatus. The sequence continues at coordinate 33,101 of MU277218.1, read as the reverse complement.
GACAAGGTGGGGAGACGTAAGTGAGGACGTGTGGGGGGATGCTTGTTTAATCTTGAGGTTCGTTTCTCTGGGTGGTATATCAGCTATCCGCGGGATATGAAGCGCATGACGATCGCACCCGTCAAGATTCGAGGTCTCGATATAACAGAAGCCTTCTGGCTCACTTGAGCTCAGGAGGATAAGGTCGGCGGGGATGAAGTCATTATTTTCAAGCCGGACAACGTCTCCGACTTTGATGTCTTTCCATTTCGTGGGAGCGAATGAGGCGGTAGGGGTGAGCAGTTTGGCCCGACGTGCATTCAGCTCCGAATCAGACTGGTATCGTTTCTGTCCAGCAAGTCAAGTATTGTACCAGAGCAAAGGCTTAGTTCACTCACGAGGTCTTCTTGCACTTCCTTGAAAGCGGAAGCCAACAGGACTACGGACAGAGGAGCGATAGTTGTCCATTTGTTCGTTGGTGATACGCCAGGAATCTGTTGTATACAAGCTGTGAAGAGGAAGAACAAGTTGGCGTATTTCGAGAATTGCTCTGCCACGGAATGTCAGGACTCGTGCGGGGCTTCGTCCAATAAAGATGGACCCACCGAAGAGGAATTTCGGGATAAACGTGGCGACGTTGTACTTCGTCGTTGAGACATAATTTGAGAGGAAGTCGGCGTTGGCGGCAGCGCTGTTGAGAGCAATCACTCGCTCGCCCGTCAACACGCGCTCCTTCTGCCACGGCCACTTCCACTTCTTCCTCCGAACTCTCTGGGCCACGTTTGCCCTAGGTTGCGGCGGTTGGCCATTCGTATGGCCCGACGGCTGTAAGTCATCATCGTCAAAGGTCCAGCCCTGAGGGATCCCATCAGAAGGGAGTGACAGCTTGGAGGTGCCAGCAGGCGCAGCCGCAGCCTGGGTGAGATTCAGCCCGCTCTCCTTGCTCTGCATGGCCGGCACGCCGCCGAAGGCCGAGTCTGGAGGGTCCTGCTCGTCCTCATCGTCGAAGAAAGGGTCCATGGGCTGAGGGGCGCCATGGAAGTTGTAAGGGGAGTTGGCAGAGGGGGGGTATCCGTTACTGGTCGGCTGATATTGCGAGGTCCGGCGGGCGGCAGGGTTTGCTTGAGACACCAGGCGAGCGAAGTCGTCGTTCATAGCGACCACCGAGGGTCTAGCAGAGGGTGTTAGAAGCAAAGAGGTCGCGCTCAGCGTCGACGACGACAGAAAGAAACAGTGAGCGATGAGTGAGCGATGCTTCCGGCGACGGCGCGCTGCGCGTTGCCAACTTCCGATGTTCCATCACGTAAGCGATGGACACCATCTCGCCGCGCCCTGGCCGCGCCTCCTCGCCATCTCTCTCCGAGTGATCTCGCGATGCGAACTCGCAGTAGTTGATATCATGTGTCCGGCCTATCGGACTCCCACACGTTCTCGCAAAATCCCTTTCAAGCATGGCATGTGAGAGGAGGACGGCCACCAAATTGGCTCCGAAATGTACAACTACAATCCTCATAGTTCCCAACGTCTTGTACAGACAGGTCTCCGGTAAAACATACATAACATCCAATCCACTCGTAGATCTGCGAGCAATCCAAAACATAGTGTTATCCACGCCCCGCCGAGAGCCTACCGTTTCTCGATGCGAGCTGCGGTGACTTTCAAGCCTTCTGATACGGTGGGTAGCGTCTAGCAAGAATCGGCTCGGCGCTGATTTGCAGTCAACAAGGTTTTCAGTACACTGGGTACGATATCGAACTTACGAGAACGGGATGTCAACCGTTGCACGGTGGTGTGTGAATCCATCGAAAGTGTACTTCAAATGCTGCGCTCCGTCTGAATATTCAAGTCAGAAAAGGGGAAGGAAGCTCAAGGGTGTCAAAGAGCTCACAGCCTGACTCGCCGATGCCTTGGAAGGGCAGCTCCCCAACTGCAAGTGTGTTAGAATGATATTATAGGCAGTGCGAGGACGGTCGCACCTGAAAGATGCTGGAAGACATCATTGAAAACTAGGCTACCGCTGAGGGTTTGTTCCACGACTGCGCGAGGGTATTGAATAAGATACGGATGAAGGAGAAGAAAATGCGACAGTACGCACATGCTTGCTTGACTTCGGGATCGTCGGTGAAGACATACAGAGCCAAAGGATGCGACCTGAGAGTGATTCAGTATGACCTCAAGTCAATTCGGCAGTTCGAAGGCTATGGACACACCTTTCATTGATAAACTCGATCGCCTCTTGTATATTATCAACCGGTACAAGTGGCAAAAGGGGACCAAAGATCTCTCTGCAATCCTTCATCAGCTAAGCAATCAGTGCAGTGACGGTAAACGCACCCTTCGAGAAGGGCATCTCCCTGAGTAACATCCCTGTATACGGTCGGTTCAATGGTCCTCTGCCCGTCAGACCCGCCACCGATCACCGGCTTCGCCGTTGTCCTCTTAATAAGGTCCTGCAGACGGTCGTAGTGTCCCTTCGACACGATAGAGCCGTACGAATCAGAGCCCAGTGCTCCTCCAGGGTGAAAGGTCGAGTACGCTTCTTTGAGTGCTTCGATAAAGGCGTCTTGAGCGTCACGCGGAATGAGGATGTAGTCAGGAGCTACACATATCTACGGAAGGGATAAGGACGAAGCAGGAATACGGAAGAAAGGGACAATTACCTGGCCTGCATTCGTCGTCTTTCCCCACAGGATCCGCTTGGCAGCTAGTTTGAGGTCTGTGTGGGCGGCGTCAACAACGACTGGGGATTTACCGCCGAGCTCCAGAGTGCAGGGCGTGAGATGCTTCGCGGCGGCCGTCGCGATGATCCGTGCTACCTTGGAATTCCCAGTGTAGAAAACTAGGATGTTTGATTGAGTTCTAGATGCAACACGCAGATATGGCGACGATGTGAAAATAAGGACATACTGTGGTCCCACTTGAGTTCCAGTAAGTACGTTGTCTCCTTGACTGCGCCATTGACTACGCGGTATGTAGAATTGTCCAGGTATTTGTGGATCAGATCAGCGAGTAAGGCGGATGTATGTGCGGATATTTCGGAAGGCTTCAATACGGCTGGGCAGCCCGCAGATATTGCTCCAATAAGCGGCTGGATGTTCAGAATGAAAGGGTAGTTCCATGGGCTATATCCATGAGCGATTAGTATTGGATAAGGAAGATACCGACATCGGAGAGACACAGACGAAATGATGAGCACCACGCCCTTCGGGGTCTTGTTTATCGTAGGTGACCAAGATTGCTGCCACTCGTCCACAGCAACCAGCTCAGGCTTGACCCACTCTTCGACGCGCGCGAGTGTGCGCTCGGCAGTACGGATGCCGGCGCCGACCTCACCGAGCAGGCTCTCCGCAGCAGGCTTGTTGAGGTCAGCTTGAAGTGCGCCAACGATCGCTTGCTGGTTCTCGTTCAGCATGAGCAACAGCTGTCTCAGCTGGTGCTGGCGCCACGCGAGGGGCCTCGCTTTGCCAGCGCGAAAAGTCTTCTGAAGATCGTCGTAGGTCTGGAACGGAGAGAGTATTAACGAACTTCTGCACTAGTCGAGCCCGGCTAGATGCGTACAGATTGAATCTCATCGAGAGAAGTGTACTGAAGCTGGAACGACATGGTATGTAGAACAGCCGGTGTGGGGTGGAAGAGGCAGCTGACAGACAAAGCGGCGGGCGTTTATGTATGATATGCACGCCAGCTGTTTCCCACTCGTGTCCCGAGAAGCAGCGGGCAGTACTGCAGGGTGAGAGTCTTGCCTGAAGCTCTGCTGATTCAGTCAGATTGGACGGACGTACAGATGATGCCATTTGAATGACGAGTAGAGACGGCATTCGCCTAATTGGCATTCGCTGCCATTGAAAAGGAATTCGAACAGGCAGGTGAAGTTGCCGGGAGTGGTCATTTGGAACATAACCGCGTATTAAGAAGAGATTCGACACTGTCGAGGACAAGTCCAAATATCGCGGATCGACTGTTATAGTCAACCACGGCTGACGTCGGAGCGCAGCGCGCGCAGCCCGGTCGAGAGCAGTCACATCGACTCTCAAAGAATTCACTCATCGAGAGATCAGGTCTGGGGTGTATCAACAATACACGACACTGCTCTCCTGCGCCCGCTCTACCGCAAGTGTGGGAACTGCTCCTACGAATCAGAAGAAGTCGCGTATCCCGAGGTCCCGTTCTCCCCTACCGCTCCCAACAGTTCTCTCTCCATACCCGCAGCTTTCAACGCGCCCTTCAATGCGTTCATCCCGTTCAACTCCATTCCTAAGATCTCTGGGGTACTGCAATGCTCTCGCAGAGCACGGACAACCTCGGGGATTACGTCGATGTGTACGTTTTCACCCCAGAGCACGTCCAAGTGTTCGTACCCGCGTAGCGCCCGTGCAGTCACCCGGTGAGCAGGTAGCTCGTGTCGCATCGTTGCGATATCGACCAATGAGTCTGAATCGCCGTATAGAAGCACCACGTTGGTCGCGATATTGCGCGTGGGGAATGCTGCGGGACGGTACCCACTCCGTACGGAGCGGACGTACGGATCGTCGTCGTACATGAGAAATCGGCCGGTCCGCATGATCTGGAACCAATGTACCACCGACTTTGTGCTCGCGAAGGAGTATAAGTGGGCGTACGCTGCGAGCTTTTGAGTTGGCGAAATATTGCGGGAGCGCCACGAAAAGAGGAAGGTGAGAGATGCATCGATGAGTCGGGAGAAGATTGGGGGGTAGAGAATTTGCTGCCACATGATGGCCGAGGACAGGATTGCGCGGCGGCCAAAGACGAGGAAAAGTAGATTCGGCGAAGCTTTCATGAGTCCGTCGACAAGCGGGGCGGCAAGGCCAGCCGGGCTCATGGCAGGGGCGAGTGCGATGAAAACATTCACTTTGGCATTCAACTGTGGATGAATGCTGAGGGCGGCGAAGGCTTGCGCGGTGCCCTGACTGAAGCCGACGTAGCTCAGGCTCTGTGCGCGGGTGATCTGCAAAACGTATTCGATCGCATCGGGGATGTCGTGCCAAGCGAAGTCGTCCATGCTGTAATCCCAGAACTTTGTGCCATTGGGGTCGTGGTGAATGGACTTTTTGGAGTACTTGTTTCCCCGATTGTTGCCGAGCCAAACGTCGAAGCCTTGCTCGGCGAGGACGAAGGGTAGAGAGCGCTCGGCCTCGGTAAGGCAGACCCATATCTCGCTGTTCATGAGGAGTCCATGGTGCAGGTAGACTACTGGCTTGCCGGTGGATGTGCCTGGACGGGGCGTGGCTTCTCCCTTCTTGCCTGGGAGACGATGAATACCTAGGAGGTAGCCGTCCTTGGTGAGAACGACATGCTCCTCGTTGAAATAGCCGAATATGCGACAGAGTTCCTCGAAGTCTGCGGCACGGCGGATACGGTCGGCGAGGCGTGACTTTGGCTCGGGTACACCGACGAAGCGGTGGAAGAGGGTGCGTGAGCGGACGTAGAACCAGTGAATGACGGGTTTAGGGAGAGCAAGGATGACTACGTGAAGGACGCCTTCGAAGAGGACGAAGAGAAAACCGAAGAAAAGAGCGAGGAATTCGTGACCGCGGAGGCGACTGAGCAGTGGAAAGTGAGGCATGGATGGTGGCCGTCGCAGTGATGGAGTTGATGAGGGGCGGTGGGGTGATTTCAGACGTCGAGACGCGCTTTCCCCATGCGATCGCTGTAGGCGCGCTGGTCGCGCTCGTCGTCGACGGCGCCGGTTCTACTCCTGCAGTGGCCGGACTCTAGAGCTGTGGTCGACGCAGTGCACGACGAGGACCGCTCTATTTGACTCTCGAGAACGTCGCGCGCGACGACGAGCGCGCTCGACAATTACATAATATTATGGTGCAATCACATCTAATCACATGCGACGCCTTTCACGTGACTTCCCCGCATCGGGCGCGCCGGCGGGCCACAGCGAGCGCGCCTCTCTCGACAGCGTCGACGTTCGCTCGACGTCGTCCAAACGTCGTTTAACGTTGTTCGACGATGCCGCGTCACGCACGCGTTCATCTTGTGTCTTTGCGCTCCTCCCTTGTCAATCTCCCAATATCCATCTACGGTCCACTTCTCGAGCGCAACATCGTACGTTCGCCCTTCGCTCTCCCACCTGCACGGCTGAGTTTCATGTACAGCGCCCGCAACACGTAGCTATCCTCCTCACGTCCCTCGCTCCGTCCCTCAAGCCCGATGGATCTTCTTCAAGGGTCGAGGCCTACGTTGGATGGACAGGCATGCTCTCGTCGTCCTCCATCGCTCACTTCAGTGCTCCGAGTGGCGCAGACAGTGCACTTGAAACAGTGGAAATCGATCCGCAGTATGCACAAGGCCTAGGGTTGACGCAGGGAGACATAGTGCGTGATATCTACTTTACGGGACGCCGACACTGACACCCTCAAGGTGGAGATTGGACTTCTGCACAATCTGTCCACGGCAAAATCTATAGCGACGGAACCCCTCACACCGGACGACTGGGAGATACTTGTACGGATGCTGTGGTGAGAGTATACGGGGACTGATGCTTCACTCGCAGGAACTACATGCGGACCACGTAGAGTCCACACTACTCTCTCAGGTGCGGGTCGCGGCTGTCAACCAGGAAATAGATGTATGGGTCCTTGGCCGCACCCGTATCCGTTTACGCGTTTGTAAGTCTGAGCATATCCTCCGTTTCAGGGAAATTTCATTCGCGCATTAGTGTCCTTGGACCCATCGGACGCGAGTGCCCTCCTCCTTACGACCGACACGGAAGTATATATCGCCCCCAAAACACGGATTCCGAAGGCAACGGGCAAATCCGTCGACATCATCAAAAGCTCACCCCTTCCAGAACCCCATGCTGTCGCGAAGCTGCCGTCATTTACGGCCCTGCTGCGAGTAATGCCCGCATCTGTACTCGCAAGTTCTCTCCCGTCACCCCCAGACATGACATCAACCGCATACGTCTCCCCGCAACTCCTCAGTATCGCTCAAGTTGATGGTAAGCTACCAAAGGTCTACGATGGAGAGCTCAGGGCCACAATTCAAAGGCTTGTGCCCCCCGTCGACCCTGCAGAGGGTGCACCGCAGGATATGCAGCCTACGGTAGCTAGGATTTTAAATCCGGGTGAAGCTGTCAAGAGAGAGGAAGAAAGAGAGAGGCGAGCTAAAGAGAAAGGAACTGTTCGCGTTTGTGCGACGGAGGTCGTACCTGAAGGACAAGTGGTTGTAAGCGGAGGAATAGATGGAGTAGTCGAGTGGGATGTCGTACAGTGAGTATTTCAAGTTTCATGCAAATGTGTGTTCATTGTTTTCTTCAGGATGTCCATCGTTATCGACCACACTGCAAGTAGGGATACCTCACGTTATGCGTCTCCGTAAGATTGTCTTTCCTGACTCCCCAGATGTTACGACTGAGCTGTTACCAGAGTGCCTCGAAGGCCGCCTCCTCCCCACGCTCTTGCTGGCGTGGATGAGTTGCTATCTAAATGCCGTAAATTTGCGGCGCAGACGTTCGCACTCCAGGCGGTCGGCGGAGTACGAGGATGTGCGTTTGATATATCTGTGGCCGGAGCGAAGCGCCTAAACTTTGCACCTTTCAGTGTCTGGATTGCTTGTGACTGGGCGTAGTGGAGCAGGTAAGACATCCGTGCTCCAGGCAACGGCACGTACGCTGCAATGGGACCCTAGCGTGCACGCATGTGAGTCCAACCGCCTGATGACGTTATATTTTGCTCATAACACATCTATAGTTACTTACTATGTCGACCTCTCGCGCTACACCGAGAAGCCTGTAGCGGTGGTGCGTGCACAATTTCAGTTCTGGTTAGACAAGGCCATGTGGCATCGTCCGAGCGTCTTGGTTTTCGACAATCTGGACAAGCTGCTACCTGCCGAACTCGAGGTCTGTTCCATAATTTCATCCCATTGTAAGTTTGCTCACCATCGCTAGGGCACTTATGCAGCACACAGATTCGTTTCGTTCGCGTCATCTTACTGAGACGTTTGTGTCGTTGTTTTCTGCGGGAACAGCGCATGCTTTCACACCGAATACGTCAGGCGTTGTGCTGCTTGCAGGCGCCGAGTCACAGGCGACCTTGCACCCGTTGCTAAGCACAATACATTTGTTCAAGCAAATGGTCCACCTGAAACCACCAGACAAAGGCGCGCGCAAGGAGGTGTGCCAGTAATGTCCGTTATCATCATGCTATATACACTGACTGTAGCCTAGATTCTTGCGCAGGTCGTTCAACGTCGACTCAACACAGCCGATAACCTGGTCTTTGATGCCAACGCACCTTTGAATTTTGTGGCGCTCGCAACAGAGACAGAGGGATATTCAGCGACCGACCTGCAAGATCTTGTCGCTAGGGCTGTGCACGAAGCTGCTGTCAGATCGTCAAAGCAAGGGACGGTGAAACAGGCAAGATCCATGTTCTTGAACTGTGGCTTCTCGGCAGCTCACAACGGGAATTTGGTATCAGATCACGATGACCATGGAGGACTTCAAGTCCGCGCATGTCGGCTTTGTCCCACTTTCGTTGAGAGATGTTCCGCTTCAAAAATCTACCGTTGAATGGGCAGATGTTGGAGGTGAAGTCACCGTGCATCTTATATTCCGTGTTATGGCTGATATGACACTCAGGACTCAGCGAAACGCGACGGATTCTGCGTGAGACACTTGAGTGGCCGACCAAATACGCAGCCATCTTCGCCCAGTCCCCATTGCGACTACGCTCAGGGTACGTCGGTGTGCCATGCCAATCACGGTCGTGAGCACTACTCACGAACCCAGCCTTCTGCTATACGGTTATCCGGGATGTGGCAAGACGCTTCTTGCATCCGCTGCGGCTAAGGAGTGCGGCTTGAACTTCATCAGCATCAAAGGGCCTGAACTGTTGAATAAATACATCGGGGCCAGTGAAAAATCTGTGCGGTTTCTTCAGTGCCGGTCGTCTTCATTTTACTCAAATTCTCCTGTGACAGGTACGCGACATCTTTGAGCGAGCAAACGCTGCCAAGCCTTGCGTGCTATTCTTCGACGAGTTCGATTCCATAGCACCGAAGCGGTAATTCAACTTTTTTTGTACCCGCAGGCCGTCTCACGGACATCTGTTGCAGCGGTCATGATAGTACTGGCGTTACTGATCGAGTGGTGAATCAACTCCTCACCCTCATGGACGGCGCTGAGGGATTAGATGGTGTCTATGTTCTTGCGGCGACAAGGTAAGTTAGCACCTGACAATCTTTCCTGTGGTATATCTAATCGGACTACCGACAGTCGACCTGATCTCATCGACCCGGCACTCCTTCGCCCTGGGCGGCTTGACAAATCTCTGCTATGCAACATGCCCACTGCATCAGAACGAAAAGAGGTAAACCCGCTGCCTTGTACCCTATCCTGGGGTTTCTACTCATCGAGGATACGTTCGTCCAGATATTACGAGCTCATGCTCGTAAGGTCCCTGTCTCCCATTCCGTTGACTTCGACTACTTGGCAGCTGCCACTGAGGACTTTTCTGGAGCTGATCTACAAGCTCTGCTTTACAACGCTCACTTAGAAGTTGTCCACGCTAGTATGAGCAATGTGTCGAGTCTGTTCCCAAGTGAGAGTGACGGCAACGACACGATGATCGAATATACGACATTCGGCGGCCCCTCGAAGATCAAGATTAAATCCCGAGCGGAAGAAATGGCAATGCAGCTTCGGGTGAGCGGTCATATATCCACGTATATGACAGATCGATAGATGTTTCGGCGTAGTTACGACAATTGTTGGCATCTTCGCGCGCGCCGGAATCGCAGACTTCAACAGTTGTACCAGCGCATTCTATGAAGGTGCGAAGGGCTCACTCGATTTATGGCAATGGATTGATCGTCAGTAGCATGAGATCACGGACGCCCATCTGCGCAAAGTCTTGAAAAGCACTCGACCGTCGGTTGCTGCGGAAGAGGTCGCCAGATTAACCAGAATGTAAGTGTGATTGTTTCCCACCGCTTTCAATCGCTTACGATATGTCTGCAGCTACTCTGCGTTCATGGCAGATCGCAGTGGGGACCTGCCTGTTCCACCAGATGGAGGCGGTGTAGGACAGCGGGCGTCCTTGATGTAAATTGCTGAGAACCCAAAACAAAATGATAAATGCGTCATATACGTGTAAATGCGGGTTATGCTAATGAGAGCTCTCCGTCCGATCATCGTCCTCTGCCAACACGACTACAACTTCTGCAGGCCCTTCATGGCGTTCGCAATAGCGAAACTTGACTTCGCCATAATTTGGCGCGATTCCTTGGTGACCTCGGGAAGCGCTTGCATTTCACTGAGCTTGTTGGCATGCTCGCTGAGCTCGCGAAGGATGTCTCCTCCTTGCCGTGCTGACGACGGAGGGAGATTATCGTGACATACCGCAACGATACTCGAGACGATGGTTATGATCTGCGTAAGATTCTCGTTGAGGGTAGGGGAGGGTGTCGGACTGCGCACGCCAGAGAGCACACTTTGAATAGCGTAAACGATCGATTCGGTCTGTGCTTCAAGATAGGGCTGCAAAACAATGATCAGCTCAATAACAAAGTCTGGAAAACTCTCGATAAGTGCGCATACCTTGAGTTCCGTCCACGCGTCTTCTGATCCTTCTGCAACGGCTGAATCGTCGCTCGTTACTCCTGCCGCCGCAGACGCGGCGGTGTGATCGAATATCGTTGGTGGGGGCGAGCTTGCATCTGAGCTTGAAGGTTCCGAGTGGAATCTGTCGGACCTGCCCGACGGAGGGCGTCCTTGTGGTGACATAGAAGGGGGTGGACGATCCTCGCTACGCCTTCCCATTGAAGACGCTTCGCTCGGGCCTCGTTGATGTCCCATCGACCTCGTCTCCTCAACAGTCTTCAGATTTGGTGCGTATCCTGCGCCTACATTACCGCCCTGTGATGCAAAACTCTCCTGTTCTGCCTTCGTGGCGCGTCGTATGCGCACAGACCGTCCGATCTCTGTGATTGCAGCGGACACGTGGCTTGCGGCGGCGTCCAGTATACTGACTGGCGCCAGCCCAGCACTGGTTGCATGCGTACGGGCAACGGTCACCAGGTTTCCAAGCGTTGCCTCAGCTCGTGCAGTATCTGCGCTAGCAGAGGGATGGGAGCGCACGTCCTCGAGAATCGCTGTCACGGCGTTGACAACAGCCTTCATGGGCGTAAGCACGCGTGTGGGAGCCGGGGACCGTGCAGCGGAGAGGAGGGCGTCGATCGAGGCGAGGAATGCAGTTACATGTACGTCGGGAATGACACCATCAGACGACATTGGTAGTTGATCGTCGAACTTCGGTTTCTGCAGAAAGAGCTGAGACGTCGCTAAGGGAGAGAATATTTGAGTGTCGGCAAATCCGAAAAACGGTTACAACTACCTTTCACGCTACGGAGCTCTGTTTTGGCCTGCTCGTACTTGCGTTTATACTCCTTCAACTGGGCATCAAGGTCACGGATGACGATCAGATCAGAGTCTTTGGACGTCATGAGCTCGTCGTTCCGTCTCGACAAGTCGGAGACCTCCGCGATGAGGCCTTCCATGTCACCGCGCAGCTGCTCAACAACGTCCGCGTCGGCCTGGGCAGAATTGGAATCAGCATATTTAGGCCTAAGAGTTCAAATACCTGGTTGACTCCAGCGGCGCGCTCATCCTCCAGCCGTTCGCATCGGTCCCTCAAGATGGCCAGCTCTTCCTCGTCCTCTCGAGCACGCCTTGCTTCTCGTTCTTTAATCCGGTCACGGTCGTCTCGGATATCCGCCAGCTCTCTCTGCATTGCCAGCATCGCGCTGCTTTGTTCCTCGGCGCGCTGCACACACATCAGTTCGTCCGGATAGTCGGTTGTGAGTCGATATGATAACTCACCCGCCTGAGCTCTTCAAGCTCATCCTCCATCAACCGTACACGAGCATCGCTTTCCTCTACCTTCCTCTCCCAAGCGCCTCGGTCTTCAACTTCCCGCTCCAGTCCTACGATCTTGCTCTGCATGGTTGCGATCCGATATTCGTAGTCCCTCCGCATCTTTTCCTCCTCTGCTCCAGCGCCAACACTCGTCCGTCCACCGACGCCACCGCGAGCGCCGCCAGACCGATCCGACGCAACACTAGCGCGACCAAACGACATCTTGTCGAAATACTCATCACCACCGCTCCGTATCCCAGAATCTGCCTCTCCTTCCTCTTCAGCTCTTCCCAATCTTCTGGCCAACCCGCCGAGCCCACTAAGACCGCCTTCTTCTTCTATGCCATCTCCGTCGTCCCCGTCGCCTTCCTCTGCTGCGCTCTCGCTCCCTCGTCTGTCAACTCCCCTGCCAGCGCGTCCGTAGGGCACTTCTATGTCTTCTTCGGCGATAGTGCTCTTATTCGGGATAATCATCCCACTCGTAGCCGTGGCGCTCTGCGCATTCGCAGTGCTGGTGGAATCGCTCGCACTGGTGACACTGGGGCGCCGCCCTAGATCCTGAGCTCCCGTAGTCGTGTCCTGTGACGGGCGGCGTCGTGACGAGGAAGGCTGTGGGTCAAAAGGGGGAGGTGGGTCGTAGTCCTCGCGTCGATCGCGATCTAGCGATGGGCGGGATGAAAAGGACGGGGGAGGATCTTTGGCGCGAGGAGAGGTGGGGAAATCTGGAGAAGGGAAATCATCGTATGTTGACCCGGGAGAAGTGAGTGATGCATCTGATGGAAGCTAAAATGTACGATTTAAACGTGTTGTTCTCGAGCGAGTTTTGAAGGACAGACCTCTTCTTTGAACTCGGGGTAGCGACGCACAAGCTCGTAGTAAACATCACTGGACAGGTCTTTGAAGCGAGATGTAGGAAGGGTGGCAAGCTTCTGCCGTGCTTGATTGCGTTTCGGGTGAAAGTCGTCGCGTACGGGCAGAAAGGGAACTCGGGGAACGTCAATAAGTGAGTGGCAGATTTGACGGCGACCTACTGTCATTAGAGTCTGCATTGTTTTTGCGCCTGATGAGCTCGTCGTATACGTCTGTAGAGAGCTCCTGAAATTGCTGGCGGGTCAGACGCGTGAGTTTCTGGCGGGCAGTTGAACGGGAGTTGGCGGGCTCTAACAGTAAACGTGATCAGCAGTGATAGGAGAGAGTAGGATGACGCTACACACCCTTCGCGAGATATGACGCCAGGTATCTGCTCAACTCTTCGTAGTGAGTACGAGCGACGAGCCGTGGATCGAGCGCGGGTGAAGCTATGGCTGCCCGATCCTTCAGCGGCCGGTACGAGTCTGTACGGTAGTTGGATATGCCAGAGTAGGTGGTGTTGGTAGGGGAGGGAGCACGACCGCCTGTCATAGAACGTTTCATGGCGATATGATGGAGGTAAGATGAAAGAAGAGAGAGCTGCAGCGGCGCAGACGTTCCCGCAGACGGCGGTTGCAACGCGCTCACGCAGCCGCACGCACATCGTGCGAACCACGCACATCCAGCATGCTCACCGGCAACCTCCGGCCGTGCACGAGCACGTGACATGGTCTGACACAGTCACCGTGGGATAGGGTTGCGGGTAAAACCTACCCGTCCGGATGAAAACTGGTTTTCCTCCGTTACTTACCGGTTTTTAACAGGTAACTTACCCCCACCTCCGAGAGACCAAGGTCTGTAGGTAAGTAACCTCACGTGACGTCCCGGCGGCAGCCGAACAGGGGAAGAGGACGCGCGTCGCGTCGACACCGTACCTCGTTCTCGCAACGCTCGTTGAGGACCTTAGACAGGTCGCATGACGCGATTTCTCGTGTTGTTAAATCGTTAAAATATATACTGCATACATATCTGTCGTCTGAGTCCTTAGATCGCCATGCCCCGAGAGATATTGTCCCCACCCTCGCGGCCTGACAGGTGTGCGGTGTCACCGGGCCGCCAAATCCGTGCACCGACCTGCGCGGTGCAACAGGCCCGCCGCCGCCGCAACTTGCTGCTCCTGAATGCATGTGGAAAATGATGGAAAATGATGGAAAATATTATAATTGCTTGCATTGCCCTCCTCACTCCCAACTGTCCATCCTTGACACCCCAACTGTCCATCCTCGACACATGGCCAGCTCGGAGGACGACAACTCGGTGGACTCTGTGCAGACTCTGCACGACGTGCTGCACAATCACATACCAGTACCCCTAGAAATCCGTGAAATCCTCCTTCCGGTGCGAAATCTCCAGAGCTTTGACCTGCGCCGCTTTCCCATTCCTCCGACCGATAACCCTCCCGCTCTCTTGCAACAAGCATCGCTCTTCTCGCGGGAGCCAGGCGAGTCCTTAGACGCAGGAAACGCAAGGATCCTCCTGACCCGGCCAATACCTCGCATTGAAGACTTACTGGCAATCCTTGGTCCAGCCACAATTTTGCCTGCCATCCATGCGGGCAACACATCATTCTGTTACCCCCTCGACGTCAGCATGAGCATTACAAGGCAGAACAAGAAGTTGCCGCTCTGGGTACTTGCCTACTGGTTAGAGGTGCACCGAGTTGTCGTTGCCAAGAGGGAATGGGATGCGGCGGCCAATTGGCTGGCTACGCATGTCGGAAGCCATCCCACTGCAGTCAATCCGATCTTCGAAGTAGCGATATCTGTCCTAGACAAGTGGCCATGGGACACTGCTCTGCCGGAAGTTATGGGTGTCGATCCACTGACATTACCAAAGTACTGCAGTGCTCGCTGGCTTTCCGCAGAGCACATGGACCAGATGGGTGCGGTCATGGACTGCGCGTTACAGAAAATCCAGGTAGAGGGTGCTGGCGCCTCTATCCTTCGCGGCACGTTCTTCATCAAGCTGCTGCAAATTTACAGGCGCTACAAGTCAACATCAGAGGATATCTATCGCACAGAACGCAGTATCTCTCACCTTCATTCTGCTGGCGACCTTCTCGGGAATGGAACAGTGAAGGAACTCGGCTTCTTTGTTGGTATCCGCATCCAGTCTGATGGAGCGATTCTTCCTCAGCTAGTCCACGAAACGAATCACTGGACATCCGTCGTCATCAGTCTCAAGCCGTTGACAATACACTACGGAGATCCTTACCACTCTGCACCGCCAACAGAGTTGCTCGATGCGCTCCACTGGTGGTTGCAACACCATCTTCCCGATCCAGAGGACCTTCCATTCACCCAGATCATGCACTGTACGAAGCAAACCGACAGTTTCTCGTGCTCTGTTCTCAGCAATAACTGCATGGCGCACCACTTCTTCCCCGATCAGTACCCTCTTGCTGCGTCAAACGAATGTGATCAGCTGCGCGTCATGCAGCTTCTTCGCGTCACAGAACATCTCCTTCAAATGGTATGTATCGGTTCAAGCTCCAAGCTAAGAAATCACTTACTAAAGACATTGTCCAGGATCCAGCGTATTTCGCCTCGGTGAAGATGCCGCCAGGTAGTCTAATTGCAGCATCGGCTTTCACAGATGGCGGCTTCTTGAAACCAGTCGTTGCTCCGAGTGCAAACCCAATGGGTGCAGAGAAACGTCCGTGGTCAACTGCAATCGAAGCTGGATCGGAGCCATCAGCATCGTCATCCAAGCGAATCAAGAAGAAATCAGGAGCGGCGGGAGGCCCTCCAAGTCAAGCCTCCGAGCGCGGGACAAGGAGTGAATGGAGCAAAATTATGCCCACGCTATCAGGCAGCGTGCGAGAAAAGAAGGGGAAGGGCAAGGTGAGCACCCAAAGATCAGTCATTGCGTGCTAAATTTACTTACCAAATCACAAGGCTGCTTCACGCTCACCCACGACGTCCTCAATTCCCATTGACCACGACATCGGTCTTGACGATATTGATGATGAAGACGACGATGGATATCAAGCCGACGCATCTGAACTTGTCAATATTGATAAGCCTGAGAAGAATCCTGCAAAAGGTGGCCGCCCGGGAAGCAAGATAATGGACCGGCTTACCCATCTCTGTTATAGGCGGCAGGCTCCTCATGAATACCTCTGGCGCTGCGTTGGAGGAGATAGAGAGTGCACGAGCGTCTGGAAGCAGAGATCAGTTCCCCGCATCCTTCGCCATGCCACACGCTGCGACAAATTAGCTACGGACCTCCGATATCTGGCGGATAGCGAGGCCAAGAAGGACTCACCATCGGAGAAGGTGAACGAGGCTAGGGCTAGGGAGGCCGCGATCCAGGCTCAGGAAGTGGCCGGGGGCAACATTGCTGTGGAGGCGTCTGGCAGTCAGGAATCAAAGTTGAAACCAGAGGGTCGTCTATATGCCATCTCGAAGGCGCAGGGTCGTAAAAATCGCGATGCAAAGCTCACGCTTGCAATCGTCAAACTGATCTGCGTTGCAGGAATGCCAGCTTACATTGTCTCACGTCCGGAATGGGGTGAATTCTTGCAGATTGCCGTTCCCTCGTATACGCCCTCGAATAGGGACAAGCTAGAGTCCCAAGACATTGTTAACGAAGCCGCATATGTCAGGGAAGAACAGCTCAAGCATCTACGCACCCACGATGACCTGACAATATCCTACGATGGCGGTACATCAACTCGACGTGACGCATACTGGACTATTCACGTCTCCACTCCAGAGCGGAAGGTGTTCTTAGTCAAAACAAGTGAGGCTACCACCGAGTCTCATACTGCAGAATGGATTGTGAAATTCATCACGCCGGTAAGGTTCGAGATCGCTCCAGGATAATGGTGACTGATTCAACATCGATGTTCAGACTGTCGAAACAATCGGTCCTTCGAGATTCTCAGGTGTCTGCTCCGACAGCACCGGGAACACGCGTCTGTCCCGCCAGATTGCGTGTACTCGTATCATCAAAACTGCACTGAATTTTGGGGATTGCTGTCATCACCTGAACCGCACAATCTGGAGTATTACTGCACTCCCGCACTTCCAAGAGGTCTGTCTTCATTCTATATTTCTATGCACGCTGTGCTGACCCCAATCAAAGACCGTTCGGATCGTTCGAAAGACCATTACGACTTTCCACACTTCTCACATTGGCCATGCCGCACTGGAAGCCGCACGCAGTCGAATGATCAAGGGCCCCGGGCTGGAAGCAATTGGAAAAACTCGGTTTGCGACCATCATTCTGTCGGCATTATCGGTGCAAAGAAATCTTGCTGCAATCAAAAATGTCATAGAGTCTTCCCCCGGTTCATATCCGGTACATAATTTCTTTTAGCTGTTGGTGCCCTGATGTCTCATTCTGATTATTTCCTGTCTCTTGTCAGGAGATCGAAGATTTTTATCAAACTGCGCCTGGTGACCTGCAGACCTTCGAGTTCGAGCGTAGCTTGTCCCAGCTATGCCAAGTGGGAACGCCAGCAGCGAAGGCTCTGGCTTGTCTCGAGGCTGTCGAAGCTACCGCAGCGGACGTCTATGTATTTTGGCATGCAGTCCTTCGTGCAACAGAGGACGTCCTTCAGATGAAGAAACTGCATTTTGAACGTGATGTCGCCGATGCAATCCGTGGCATACTCAATGCACGCCATCGGCAGCTGTTCGAAGATGGCAACATTGCCACCGATGGCTATCTTACGGCAACGTATCTCAATCCTAGTTTGTTCTCTCTCACTATCTGCTGTATATTCACATGTATTGACCGCCGGATGTGCTTCCCCACTGCAGATTATGTCAAATCGGATCTCTGGAAGGACGAGGTGATTGACGCTGCACTACCAGGCATCAGGCATCCGGAGATCTTCAAGAGGGTTCTGGTATTTCTTGCAGGTGTTGCAGCCAAAGAGATAGAACATGGCCATAAAGAAGTATTCACTCGGTGGCGTGGTCGCGCGACTGCCTTCAAAGAGCAATTTGTCGGGGAGGTGACGCAATATGCTCGGCACCAGTTTCCTTTCAACATGCCCGTCGACGAATCAATCCCCCAGGGTGTTCGTAAGTGGTGGATATCGACAATTGGACAATCTGCGCAGATCCTTCCGGTGAGTGCTTCCATATAATGTTGGCCCTTGCTGACATCCCGTCTCTCTAAGCATCTTGCCATCAAGCTGTATTCCGTGCGGATCAATTCAATGCCTGACGAGCGCACCGGCTCTGCATTCACATGGGTGACACCAAAGCTGCGGAACCGCATGTTGGTTGGTACCATGTCGAACATCACCCAGATTTGCCAGTTCCATCAGACAGAACGCAAGGTACTGTTCGGATTGTGAGAATTCACTATGCTTTCTCACAAACTCACCAAAAATAGGCTCGGCTCCACTCTAATTCTCATCCAACTCCCAAGTTCCACCAGATCAGATCACGAATATTCCCAGAATCACACAACGCAGACTCAGCTTTCGAAGAAGACGATAGAGAAGAAGCCGGTTCCGAGTCTTCCGACATGCGCGATGACCTGCAGCACGAACCTGAGAGTATACTTGTGGAGCTCCCATTTATCAATCTTTATGCTACTATAATCGAGGATTTACTAGCAGATGAACCAAGGGGTTTAGTGGACTCCGAGACTCCGACGCTGGGCGGCAATGAGGAGAGTGGTTTGAGTGCTGAGGACAATGATTTTAGTTTGGACATTGCCACGTATTTCTGATCTCAAATACTTTGTTCAAGCCCAATACATTGCATTCAACTTTGGCTCTCCACTATACACCTAAGCTTGAGCTCTGCGAGTGCCCAGACAATGCATCGTGCGACACGCAACTCAACGCTGAGATGAGCGCTTATTGAGGTCACGTGAGTTTCTCCCCGTAACTTACCGGTAACTTACCAACCCCCCTCCAGACCTT
Organism: Artomyces pyxidatus; assembly: GCA_022160305.1. Taxonomy (NCBI): domain Eukaryota; kingdom Fungi; phylum Basidiomycota; class Agaricomycetes; order Russulales; family Auriscalpiaceae; genus Artomyces; species Artomyces pyxidatus. The sequence goes on along the minus strand of MU277218.1, from coordinate 14,433 downwards.
CTGGTAAGTTACCAGAGAGAAACCTCGAGGGGGGTTTTACCCGCAACCCTACCGTGGGAGTGGGGACCGGCAGCCTCTGCGAAATTCAAAACACTTGGGCTGTATGTACTGTCCCCGATGGTCAAGAAATATGCAGCTTCAACGGGCACAATTGGTAACTAGATTTAGGGGAGACTAAGATAGAATGACATCTTATAAGCAGATCCTTAGCCCAGACTTATATTTGGGTAAGGTTATACTAAGAGTGAGTTGATTCCGGGACAACCAAGCAATGAACAAAAAATCTGTTCCCAACAATTTGATCTTAGAACCCTCTGTATTCTCTCTATACAAATTTTCAGAGCCGCGCTGTTGGAATTATATTCTAGACGGTCGGATAGCCTAGTGGTAAGGCATCCCAGTACTATCGGGAGGACCCGGGTTCGATTCCCGGTCTGACCAGGATTTAGTCTTTCTTCACACGTGGCCTTGCGGAAGCTCAGGTAACACTTACAATGGTGGAGGCAGTGAGTTGCTTATGTAACACACCAGGTTGGGTGCACACAGAGGCAAGATCGAGTTTTGGGACACATCACACCGATTCCGGACAATTTCTCAGCATATACGTCATCTTTAGAGATATTTACAGGAGTCTAATCATTCGGCTGCTGTCTGGCGCTTTAGTGCTTCCTTGGAGATGCTCTCACAATGGCTTGGATCACCGTCTGAGCTGTTCGCTCATACGCTTGAGATCAGCCCGCCAGGTGCGCCAGGTTGCTCGAGGAGTCTTGCTTCGGCTGAGGCTGTTTCAGTCGGGTATAGCCGAGGTGAGTGGCACCTTCTCGACCCCTCTCTGGTGGGGTTCATAAGTCGAGCGCGTGGGTGCCACTAGCCCATCAGCTCTGACTTCCCCCCACCAGGTCTGCCCCCTTTCTACTGTTTTTTCAGCTGTCATCCTGACTTCTGCCTGCCAGACAGCACTTCTTTCTCGCTTACAGCTCATATTTCCCATCTTCCGAATCAATTTGATGGATGTCGCAGACCTGGCCAATCTGACACTCAGGGGGTCAAACAAGGGTGTCGGCAACCAGCCCGGGCATAACCAGGCAGGCCCCAGAGCGGGCGCAGACGGGAATGACGGGAGAGGAGGCATTCTCGCGCAGCATGTTAAGACCTGTGACAGCCTCGTTGATGGGTACCAGAATGGGGCCGTGGCCCGGAATGACACCATTGGGCTCCTCCTCGACGCTGCAAAGGACGTTGCGCATGCCCACCCGGAACTCGAATCCAGCCAGCTCAATGACTCATTCATTGCCTACCTCGCCATGCTTGACGAGGTCAACTTGGATTGACAGGCAGCTGCCGGAGAACATGGAAGAGATGGAGGAGATGCCGGAGAATGTGGGAGAGATGGAGGAGATGCCACCACCTCTGGTAGAGATGCAAGAAGACGAGACATTGGAGGAGATGGACGAAGTGGAGGAACTGGGCTAGGGCTCGCCACGAGTGCCACTCACTCGTGAGTACCCGTGGGTATTTGCGTGGGAAAGCCTGTGAAAGACTCGGCTCACGAGTC
>MU277217.1:358596-369052 GCA_022160305.1 Artomyces pyxidatus | reverse complement strand
CAAGTGTCACGCGATTGGCACGCAGTACGCAAGGACATCTGGTCTCTGCACTGAGTCTACGCAATTCATCTCATAGACAGCGGTGCGTGACAGCAGGGCTGTCTTACAAAGATCATCGAGGTTATCTACTGCGGGTGCAAATCATCATCTACAGTACATATCTTGGGATAAGAGTAGCGAGGGCTTCATCTTCTGCGTCCTGAAACATGTGCTTGACGTGCCCTTGGTAATTCGACTTGAGCTGGATGGGGGTAAAGTTGGTCTTGAGCGCAAATTCGAAGTCGACTACCCTCCACATGTGGATACGATTGGTGAAGGGGGAGGGCAGGCTAGGGAGGTATGGCTCGTGGTGGGGGGCCTCTAGAATATTGTGCCGACGCACATCCTCGGCAACTAGCTGAGGGTCAGAACGGACACATGGACATAAGGGGTCACGCACTTCCGATGGCGAGATAGCTGACATCGGCGTATAAGCTCATGACGTCGCTCCTATTCGACCGTCGTAACGTCAGACGAAGGCACAAGGAGAGAGTAAGTCAGACGTACTTGACGCTGTCTGGATGTTGACCCGGTGGTAACCGGTCTCCCAACCTCTCCAACACAAGGACCGAGAGGACATCCCGACGCGCACTTCGCTTGAGTTGGTCAGGATGGACGTTCGTGTCGCGGTCCAATGCATAGTCGTGCTCGTTGGGATCCTCTGCTGGATGTTCACTCCAAGCGGGAACGCTCTGGCCAGAAGAGAGTTCCACTTCAAACCATCCATAACAGCGCGCGATGGCAGAGCCTTGCAAACACTCCATCTCATCGTAGAACCACGCGTCGCGGGCGAGCGCAGCTAGTCGGTTGGAGCGCGCAATCTTGACGACGAGTCTGGGGATTGCATGCTGGTCAGAAGGCACGCCGTCGAGCTGCGGAGTGTCAAGCGCGAAGACGATGCTAGAGTGGCCGTCGCCGATGAATTCGCCAAGGTGGGCAGAAAGGTGGACCTGTCTCGGTGGCGGCAGGCGGGAGGGAGGGCGCTCGGGAACAGACTCGAATAATAGACGAGTGAAAGAGGGACTTGGCCGGGGTTGATAGACCGGGGTCGTGAGATTGAGAGGCGCAGTTATGCGATGTAGTACAACGGGAATGAACTCGTGGATGGCGCTGTCCTGGACGACGCCGTGAAGGTTTACGGACTGAATTGTGTTCTGGTGCTGATACTAGTCAGTAATAGAAATTTTCCCTTCTGAAGCGACTCATACGAAAGCCATTGGTTATCGTTCACCTTGAGGTGTTGATGGTTCAAGTTGGGGTGTGAAGGATGGGAGCGAGCCACCGCCCGCTTAAGTCACTGGACACGGAGGTGTGATACTTCGTATCATCCCGAGACCGAGGACTCATGCTCCAGTGGCAGTCCTTTGCGGAAGACAATGGAATCCAAGCCCATTGTGACAAGATCTCACTTTGACTGTGGGGCTTGTTTTGCCTCCTGGAGACCGCCGCGTCTTCGATATCTCTGCTTCCGCACAGTGACTGGATAGCGCAGCAGAAGAAAGCTTGTGCCAGACGATGGCGCGAGGGTCGGGTGATTTCCGTGGCAAGCGCGACAACGCCTGAAGCGGCAGAATTTTTGGGAGCTCTGTCCCTTAATGGACTGCACGCATGAATTGAGGCTGTCACAACCGTAATGTGAGTGCGAAACTACTCACCTCCACACAAGCAGACCCTCTTGGGACGCAGTGAGGCCTGCATATATGGATAGGCTGCCGTTCAGTGTGCAGCGCTGAATGACTGGACTCAGAGTGAAGTCGGCGTGCTGCTGTGCACCCATACTTTGCAGGGAATACGATACAGACCAAGGAGCTGTGCTGGAGCCTCGGCCGATTTATCGGCGAATAATCCATTGGAGAATGCAGACGATTATACATAAGTCACGAAAGCCATGCACTCTCCGCATTCCTCTCAACGAAACCCGTATTCGGCGCAGTGTGAGAAAAGTGGGAGGAGGACCGGCAAGCAAAAGACAAGCACTAAGTGGTTTCGTACTCCGAGTCTGAAAACCCGTCGACGTCTGGGAAGGGGCCATTGTCGGCGAAGGCTTCTTGCTCTATGTCTTCGAACATTTGGTCCGCAAAGTCGTCATAACTCATCTTGAACTGCAGGGGGGTGTAGTTGGCCTTGAACCCGAGTTCGAAGTCCACCACCCTCCACGAGTGCGTGCATTTGGTGAAGGGGGAGGGCAGGCTGGGTAGGCGTGGCTCGTCGTGGGGAGCCTCAAGTATGTTTTGGCGACGTATGTCCTTAGAAGCTGGGGCAGGGTCAGGATGGATACAGGGATACAAATCATTGCGCACCTGATATGCCGAGATGGCTGATGTCTTCGTACAAGCTTATGATGTCGTTCCTGATTAACCATCGCAATGTCAGATGCAGTTACAAGTCGGAGTAAGTCAGACATACTTGACGGCGTCCGGATGTGGACCTGGTTGCAATCTTTCCCCTAACCTTTCAAGGACAAGGACAGAGAGGAGGTCCCGGCGAGCAGTTCGCTTCAGTTGATCAGGATGGACAACCTGGTCGCAGTCCAATGCAGCGTCGTATTCGTCGGGATCTTCAGCCGGATGTTCGCGCCACGCTGGAACACTCTGGTTGGGTGCGAGCTCCACTTCAAACCAACCGTAGCAGCGTGCAATGGTAGAGCCTTGCAAGCATTCCATCTCATCGTAGAACCAGGCCTCACGGGCCAGCGCAGCGAGGCGGTTGGAGCGCGCAATTTTGACGACGAGTCGGGGAACGGACTGCTGGTCTGGAGATGAGCCGTCGAGTTGGATGTCCTCGAGCCCAAATACAACGCTCGAGTGACCGTCGCCGATGAATTCGCCGAGGCGGGCACGAAGGTAGGCCTCTCCCGGCGGGGGCAGGAGGGAGGGAGGGCGCTCGGGAACAGACTCGAGTAGCAAAGAAGCAAAGCTAGGATTCGGTCGAGGATGATAGTGCGAGTGCACGAGGTCGAGAGGTGCAGTCATGCGGTGAAGTGCGACGGGCACGAACTCGTTGGTGGCGTTGTCTTGGACGACTCCGTTTAGGGTGAAGGATTTGACGGAGTTCTGGTGCTAAGCCGTTGTCAATATCAGATATGCAGAAAATAAGAAAGGACTCGTACGAAAGCCATAGGTATCGTCAACTCTAGTTGAACTACTCTGAAGATGGGGCAGAGATGGCGGCGGCGGCGCGCAACGTTATGTTATCCATTTATAGGCGCAAGCCACAGCCACGCAATTCAACGCTTTTGTTCGCTCTAAATGTACTGTAATGGCCGTTGCAGCGCTCCTCTCCCAGTGACAATACTGTGGCTTGAAATTCTTTGTTTGGTCTTTCAGCTTCTTTCACCTATGAGGCCGCGCGACAAATCCGGAGCCCTCACCCACCCACATAGAGGCGAGCCAGTCTTTGAACGAACAAAGAGTCAGATTCTTTTATATGTTGTGGACGGACACAGATGCACTGCGGCTTAAAAGGCTCTCAGCAGGTTATCGGAGCTACTTAATCCAAACTGTCTCTTTCGCAGGCCCCAGCGCACAGAGTCCTTCGACAAGTCTCCCGGCACACCTGCACCCTGCTCTTCAAGCACCGCAGAGTTTCTCCTTCTCGCCTCAAAGGCCCTGGACTACTGTCTTGTGTATGTGCTTCACTTTTTTCTCCTGCGATATGTACTGTGGCCCGCTCACGCCCTTCACCTGCCAGCGCTTCGTAAAGGGTAAATGGCCCAAGCCGGGATACCGCGATTTTTCGCACCTGAAGAGCTATTCGGATGGGCTGATGCTCACCATCTGGAGACGGACTCTCATCCGTGCTCACAAGGTGTAAACAATGCGCAACCAGAGTTTCCCTTTCCGCCCCCAATGGACTACGATATCCAAGGCTTCCATCCTCGGACGTATGCTCCACTCAAACCCAAACTTCTCATTGCATCGCCATTGAGGACGTCAAAGGACTCACATACCAAAGTAGCGCGGAGTGTCCATGAACTTGTCGAAAACGGCGAGTCACTCGACCGCATTCGTCACTCCCGTCACCTGGTCGGCTTCCTGTCGAAGTACTGTCTCGCCCGTGATCAGACGCTTCTTAATGGGCCATTTCATCCTGGCCACCCGGCATTCCAGCCGGATGCTAATCCTCCTTCGTCGTGGTCGGACTCCAATACCTTTCGAGGGACAATACCGAATGCCTTGGACCAGGCGCGAGTCTTAGGACAGTTGCGTGACTTGTATCTCGTCCAGACTGGGCGGCCCACTGTCATCGTGAATGGCGAACCTGCCATTGCAACTCAATTCTTCTCGCAGGTCTGCGAGCCGATCAACATGATGCTTAAGGTGTGTATCATCTAAGCCGCTTGAACCAACGTCATTTTCTAACGCGTGGGACGTCCAGATGCGCTATAGGGAGAATGGACCCTTGTGGAGAGCCAACGGTGGTGAATGGTTGTTGCCTCCCGGTCAACACCGCCCCGAAAGCTTGCACCCGCAATGGAGCCCTCCCGTATTCGAGAACAGGAAACAGGGTACACAGTCGAAACGTCTACCGAAGACCCCCAGGGCTGGAGATGCTGATGGTATTCTTTCTGCTTCCCTACATAGCCACCCAGCCTTCATGGAAATCAAGACGTGGTGGGCGGTCAGCAAGAGAAGACTGATGCACCAGTTCAACCTGATCTCCGCCTCAAGCGGCCAGTTCGTATGGGTGGGACACGACGATAGCTATGGCTTTATTAAGCAGGTGACATTTGCGCTGTTATATGTCAACTTCCCACCGTTTGACATCTTTTTAACGTTAGATATGGGGGGAGTTTAACGCGTATCAAACTCGCTTGGCCGCCTTTGTGAATGGCGAGCACATCGCATTCGTCATTCGCACCCGGCGCAATGAGCTCACATTCTCGGACTTTGTTGCTTGGGAGGATCGCGAGGTCTACACAGCGTTTCTTGGATTCTCGATGGTGGCTGCTGATGCCGTCCTCAGCGGCCCACCGCATCACTACAATGCCCGCTTGCGGGACATCATTAACCGTATATGCCCACCCGGTGATCGCAAAATCAACGCTAACGGACAAGATCATGCTAACGACAACAATAACGCTGGCGCAGGGCCCGAGATATGGACTGTCGGTTCCTGAAATCTTATGGAAGTGTCTCTCTGGCGAACTGTGATAGGGTGTCTATTCAAGCGATCATGTACATGTCTAGCTGTCTTCCGCCGGTGTGCCCGCCACGCCACGAGTCTATCTCGTTTTCGGATGTTATCGCATGGAAAATTCATAATGGCGTGTCTTCAATAATGTACGCAGAGCTTTGTTGTGCGAAATGCGCATATTATCGAAGTGTGTCCATAGGTCGACGTCCATTTGCAGCCGCGACGAAAGGGCATACAGAACAGGATGATGCCCGAGGGAGAGTCAGGTGCGCGAGTACAACACGGCCTGTGACAGGTGGTGCTGTCGCATGTTCAATCGCACAGGATGGCTCGCGCTCGGATCTTCGGGGTAGGCGTCAAACTTGCAGAGAAGTGAGATTAGTTCTCAGTGCGATCACAGAGGCAAACTCTTCAGCTATGGGCGCGTCGAGGGAAAAGTCGGAGAGGGCAGCTCTGAAGCATTCAAGTTACCACAGGCGACGCGCCCATCGCTTCGATGCCGGCAAGAGCAAACGTATTATGATTCTGTTTACCGGTCCACATCATAAGGAAGCAGCCGCGGTGGATGAGGAGCACGAAGAAGACGCAAGTAGTATTAGAGATCCAATTGGCTGTTGAAGGGTTTAGGGAATAAGCAATCAGCAGTGCACTTCTTATATCAAGGTACGGTACTGAAAAGCCAGAAGGTATGCGCGCCTGTTCGAGCTATACATCGGACGGCGAGGGCTTCTTCCTCTACATCCCGGAACATGAGCTTGACGTGACCTTGGTAATTCGACTTGAGCTGCAGAGGGGTGAAGTTGGTCTTGAGCGCAAATTCGAAGTCAACTACTCTCCGTGGATACGATTGGTAAAAGGGGAAGGCAGGCTAGGGAGGCGTGGCTCCTCGTGGGGAGCCTCTAGTATGTTGTGCCGACACACATCTTCGGCAACCAAAGGAAGGTCAGAATTAATGCATGGCTACGAAGTGTCACGCACTCGCGATGGCGAGACGGCTGACATTTGCGTACAAGCCCATAACGTCACTCCTAATCGCTCGTCGTAACGTTAGCGAAGGCACAAGGGAGACTAAGTCAAACGTACTTGACGCTATCTGGATGTTGACGCAGTGCTAATCGGTCTCCCAACCTCTCCAGCACAAGAACTGAGAGGACGTCCCGACGCGCACTTCGCTTGAGTTGGTCAGGATGGACACTGGCAGTCGCGTCGCGGTCCAACGCATAGTCGTACTAGTTGTGATCCTCTGCTGGATGTTCACTCCAAGCGGGAACGCTCTGGCCAGAAGAGAGTTCCGCTTCGAACCGTCCATAGCAGCGCGCGATAGCAGAGCCTTGCAAACACTCCATCTCATCGTAGAACCACGCGTCGCGGGCGAGCGCAGCTAGTCGGTTTGAGCGCGCAATCTTGACGACGAGCCTGGGGATTGAATGCTGGTCAGAAGGCGCGCCGTGGAGCTGCGGAGTGTCGAGCGCGAAGACGATGCTAGAGTGACCGTCGCCGAGGAATTCACCAAGTTTGGCAGAAACGTGGGCCTGTCCTGGTGGCGGCAGGCGGAGGGAGGGCGTTCGGGAACAGACTCGAATAACAATTCGCGGGTGGCGCTGTCCTGGACGACGCCCTGAAGTTTTACGGACTGGATTGTGTTCTGGTGCTGATACTAATCAGTTATAGAAGATTTCCCTTTGCACCCCTACTCCTCAAGCCATCCCACGCGGCCGAGTGACGACACTCTGAACACTCCTCCTGCGCTGAGACCATAAAATCCAGGGCTAGAAAGTGGATTACGAAGAATTGAGGTGAGCAACATACCGTCGTCACCGTGGTGATGTCCTATCCTGTTAGATGAGCGACGAGAATCGTGCGAACGCACGACCGCAACCTCTAAATTGGATTTTTCCGTCTCTAGTAATTGTTGAAGATGGTCAGACAGCGGACTTGACGTGGGCTGCACGACATGGGTACAACAATCGGATTCCATGGGATACACTCTTTACATCATAGAGTAATGCACGACTGTGGACCGCTTACTCCGAACCTGAATCCTCGCTTTCGGGGTAGATGTACATGATATTCCCTGCTCCCTCCTCCTCTGTGTCTCGAAACATGCGTCTGACATGACCTTTGTAACTTCGCTTGAACTGCGCAAGAGTGTAATTAATTTTGAGTCCAAACTCGAAGTCCACTAGCCTCCACGAGTGTGTACGACTGGAGAAAGGAGAGGCCAAGCTTGGAAGGCACGGCTGCTCATGGGGAGCCTCCAGAATGTTGTGCCGACGAACATCCTGGGCAACTGCAGAGCAGTCAGAATGGTCGCATATATGTACAGATATTGGTCGCGCACTTCCGACACCGAGATGGCTGGCATCTTCATATAAGCCCACGATGTCTTTCCTAACAGGCCATGGTAATGTCAGCTGGTGTCACAAGGATAGCGCATGTCAGACGCACCTGACGGTTCTTGAATGTCGACCCGGTGGTAATTTGTCGCCCAACCTCTCGAGCACAAGAACAGAGAGGATGTCCCGACGTGCAGTTCTCTTGAGCTGATCAGGATGGACAGTCGCGTCATGGTCCAGCGCGTGGTCGTAGTCACCAGATTCTTCAGCTGGATGATCGCGCCAAGCGGGGACGATCTGGTTCGAAGAGAGATCTACTTCAAACCATCCGTAACAGCGCGCGATGGAAGAACCTTGAAGACACTCCATCTCATCGTAGAACCACGCTTCGCGGGCGAGCGCAGCGAGACGGTTGGACCGTGCAATCTTGACAACGAGTCTGGGAACGGACCGTTCGTCAGGAGGCGTGCCATCGAGCTTGACGTCATTGAGCGCGAATACGATGCTAGAGTGGCCGTCGCCGATGAATTTTCCGGCGTGGCAGTGGAGTTGTGCCATTCCAGGTGGAGGCAGGCGAGAGGGAAGGCGCTCTGGAACAGACTCAAGCAGGAAAGGAGCCAAAGAAGGCCTCACGAGAGGATCGAACTGTGGCGAGACGAGGTCGAGAGGCGCAGTCATGCGATGGAGTGCGACGGGGACGAACTGGTGTGTGGCGGTGTCTTGGACGATACCTCCCAGCGTTACAGAGTTTATGGCATTCTGCGGCTAAAACTGGGTCAATACTGGGAGGTGATATCTCGAGAGAAACTCATACGAAAGCCATGGGGATCGTTCAGCGAGACTTGAAGTCTATTTGATCGCGGGACGATTCGTTCCTTATATAAGGATCCAGCCAGACGCACAAACAGGATTTCAATTCCCGCAGCTCTGTAACACAATGGTGAAGTACCCGATTTTGAGCTCTTGTCCCTCCCGATAACCGAGTGGTCCTTCTTTGTTTCACTGATAACGACGATAGCATGCAGCACATATATCTTATTGCCCCCAATATCGTTGAGCGAGGACGTCGACTGAGGATTCCAATCGAAGACGTTGACTCGGAGACGTGGTGGAATGTTTGCACGTGACCGCGATAGCCGACACGTCGCCTCGTTCATTTGACTTTCATTTGGTCGTTTGCTCCTTTCTCGACCCTACTTCGACACGCTGAAGTTGAGCTACAGAGACAATATATACTTATGGCTCTGGTACGCCGCATTCAGATATGTATAACCTTCTCGCTGACTGATCTTAGGCTCAGAATGCAATATGCTCAGTAACGCTGGAAGGAGGCGCCACCAGCGAGTTCCTCCCTGTCACTCTCCATCGCATGACCGCGCCTCTCAACCTCGTGAGCGCCCAATATGATCCTCTTGTGAGACCTTCTTTGGCTCCTTTCCTACCTGAGTCTGTTCCAGAGCGCCCTCCCTCTTGCCTGCCTCCACCTGGAACGGCACAACTCCATTGTCACGCCGGAAAATCCATCGGCGACGGCCACTCTAGTATTATACTTGCGCTCAATGATGTCGAGCTTGACGGCGCGCCTCCTGACGAGCGATTCGTCCCGAGACTCGTTGTCAAGATTGCACGTTCCAATCGCCTTGCTGCGCTAGCCCGCAACGCGTGGTTCTACGATGAGATGGAATGTCTCCAAGGCTCTTCCATCGCGCGCTGTTACGGCTGGTTTGAAACGGAGCTCTTTCCGAACCAGATCGTCCCCGCTTGGAGCGATCATCCAGCTGAAGAAACTGGCGACTACGACAACGCGCTAGACCACGACGCGACTGTCCATCCTGATCAACTAAAGCGAACTGCATGTCGGGATGTCATCTCTATCCTTGTGCTCGAGAGGTTGGGTGACAGATTACCACCGGGCCCACATTCAAAAGAGGACAGGTACGTCAGACGCGCATACCCTTGTGTCACTATCTGACATTACTACGGCTTGTTAGGAAAGACATCTTGAGCTTATATGAAGATGCCAGCCATCTCGGTGTCGGAAGTGCGTGGTTAATATCTCTCTGCATTCATGTCACTCTGACTGCTCGGCAGTTGCCCATGATGTTCGTCGGCACAACATTCTAGAGCTCCCCATGAGAAGCCGTACCTTCTGAGCCTGGCCTCGCCTTTCTCCGGTCGTACACACTCATGGAGGCTAATGGACTTCGAGTTCGGACTCAAGATTAATTATACCCTTGCGCAGTTCAAGCGAAGCTCCAAAGGCCATGTCCTACGCATGTTTCAGGACACAGAGGAGGAGGGCGCCGGGAAATCTATGTATCTGTCACCTGCAAGCGAGGATTCAGGCTGGGATTGAGCAGTTTACGATTCTCTCTTATGTGCTCTATCAGGAGTAGTGTTGTGAATTCATCGAACACGTCGCCCGGCAAGCCGCGACCCGCGGCGAGCCTTTTTCAAGCTCTCTGTATTTGCTTATAGAGCTCAGGTCTACCTCGAAAACTCTCATTCTGTGAGCTATATATATCAAGAGCTCATTCTCAAGATGAACACCTATGAACACGCGTCGCGACGCGACACGACGGTCACGTGCACAACAATGCAGCGCCCGCGCGCGGCGGTGTGATGCAGCTTCAATTGTCTGCTACCAGCGCTGCCACCCACTGCAACCGCTTCCCCCGACCTCTCAATCCGTTCAACCCGTTGATTGATAGAAATGGCTCTTGTATGGGCTTCTCCTGAGTTGCACACTTTCCACTGACCGCCTCTTAGCCGCAGAATGCGATCAAGTCTGTCACACTGGAAGGAGTCGTTCAAGACAACATCACTGGCGAGTTCGTCCCCGTCGCACTCTACCGCATGACTGCGCCTCTCGGTCTCGTGTATCCGCACTATATGGCTCGTCCGGACCCCGCTTACGCGACTCTCCTACTCGAATCTGTTCCTGT
>MU277217.1:278634-349273 GCA_022160305.1 Artomyces pyxidatus | reverse complement strand
AGCGTCGTCTTCGAGCTCGATGACGTGCAACTCGACGGCTCATCTCAGGACCAACAGTCTGTCCCGGGTCTTGTCGTCAAAATTGCGCGCTCCAACCGCCTCGCTGCTCTGGCCCGCGACGCCTGGTTCTACGATGAGATGGAATGCTTGCAAGGCTGTGCCATCGCGCGCTGCTATGGATGGTTCGAAGCGGACCTCTCTTCCGGTCAGAGCGTTCTTGCATGGAGCGAGCATCCCGCTGAAGACCCCGACGAGCACGATTTTGCACTAGACATCGAGCAGAACGTCCACCCTGATCTACTTAAGCGGACTGCGCGACGAGACGTCCTCTCTGTTCTGGTGCTCGAGAGGCTGGGGGAAAGATTGCAGCGGGGTTCTCGTCCGGACGACGTCAAGTGTGTCCGACCTATTCTTTCTTGAAACTACATCTGACGCTGCGATGGTGAACCAGGAGCGACGTCATGAGCCTATATGAAGATGTCAGCCACCTCGGCATTTCAAGTGCGTGATTATTTCGATCCTCATTCTTGTTCTGACCCTGCTGCAGTTGCGCAGGACGTGCGTCGGCAGAACATACTCGAGGCTCCCCGCGACGAGCCGTGCCTCCCCAGCCTGCCCTCCCCCTTCACTAGCCGCACACACTCGTGGAGAGTTGTCGATTTTGAACTCTCGGTGAAGATTAACTACACCCCCTTGCAGTTCCGGATCAGTTATGATGGCCACGTAGAGAGCATGTTTCAGGAGGCAGAGGAGGAAACCCGACGGAACTATCTCCTTGCCCCGTCTCCGTACACCGTCGAAGACGACTATTCGGACTCGGATTGCTGAATAACACGACATTTCTCTTTCGTCAGATGGCCACCATACACGAGATAGATCGAATGGACTGACGAGAGTCATGGCTTATGTATAGTTCCTCTGGTTCAGTATTCGAATGGATCGTGTCTGGACACTGAGCGCAGTAGTACGAACCATCTCGTCTTTTTCCAACGCGTAGTCATGCGCCCAAAGCACGGATCTGTTATCGCAAAGCTTCCAGTAGAACATTTTTGAGAGTACGATGACCCTTGGAACAATCAATACTCCAATACAACAAATCCGAGCACGTATGTCAGCCCTAACCGAGCGGTGTCTTTCACCCCGACCTTTCATACAATCGGTTCTACCAGTCGAGCTCTTCCAGGCCATCGTCGACGGCATTCCGGCAATGTAAAATCTACGACGTAGGCGGGCTGCTAATCCGATCCTGCGTATCCTCAGCCTGTTTTGACCTCGCCTACCGACTCCATTCCATCCTCCAGCTTATATTGGGGCTTCCGCGCGCTGTTCCTTTGGCCCTGGATAAGGGAGGTTGAGAGACTCTACGGAACACCCCGTGCGCAGACGATGTCGAGGAAGTGCAGAAATTTTGACAGCGGGAAAGTCAGGGTGGTGCTCGACTGGTGGGTGTACGGCAGAGTTGTGCAGGCTCATCTGTACATAGGAGGGTTATTGTATAGTATATTGGACAGTGTGGTGTATTCGGCTTGTACACGAATGAGTTATAGACAGCATGTCGAAACGCGAGAAAGAAAGCATAGAGGATAACGAAAGGAAGCTAGCCGTCGACGTCTCTGTCGCCACAGCTCGAGTTACCCTACACTTGTGTCCAATGCCCGCACTCTCACCAGCAGCGCTCCCCTCTCGCGCGCAACGGTAGACAGATCGGTGACGATCACGCACCACATGTCGTAAAGTCTTCAAGTCCAGTCAGCCTCTGACGTCTTCACCGTCGTCTTTGCTCACCACCCACGCTTGACCCACGCCTCCGCCCGAGACAGATCTTTCATACCTGAGCTACGCATCTAGCGCGGTTGAGCACGTCTGAGGAACCACGGGATCGCAAAACGCGGCCCCTGCGCGTGCCATGCCCCGGGCGACATGGAGTGGTGGGCGCCCCGTATCGGGCAATGATCAGCCCAGCGGTTTCTGGGTGCCTCAGAGCCGACGGAGGGGGTGGAAGGCCCCCGATAATCCCGACGTACGCCATTGAAAAGCGGAAACGCGTCTCGAACAACGCTGTGTGCGTTGTTCTCTTTCGCCGACGCTGCGGCAATGTCACTCGCTGCTAGACGCATTAGAATTGGCCGGGCTGGACAGAAATGTGTGCTGACCGACTTCGGCGCGGAACTTATCTAGCGCTCGCTCGACGACGAGCTGGATGGGTTCCTGGCCTCGGATGTGGGCGACATCGAAGCCAGTCGTCAACGAAGAGGTGAGCTAGATAGTGTTTCGTATTCAGCAGACGTATACTTAGGACGTCGGAGATGGCAGAGATACCTGGAAAAGTCCAATGGCATTGTCGAATCGCTTCCGCATATCCTTGATCCTCTCGGGGTCCTGGACGAAAGTTCCAACGCGTTTGAGGCCTGTCTGATCTTGTATATCTTGAATCGACGACACGATACCGTTCAGCGTACTGCCCTACAATGAGCACACGGCATACGGCAATCGAGAGCACACGAACGTCTCGAGATGTGTGATATGCGCTCGTAGATCGTCGCGGGTCTCCAAGATGTCGTGTGGCAGTAGCTTGACTATGCACGCAAGATGACTCTGAATGTCCTCGGCTAGCTGGGTCCACTCCTTTTGATTTGATTTGAACTTCTGCGGAGGTTCGAAGGCACATCTGCCATCAACGTGGCCCGCGCTGACTTGCAACGGTGGTCATACCTGGACCGTCTCAGTAAGGTGCAACGCGCCTCCTGCGACACTCTTGAGGGGAGGGAAGACATCGGCGGCTGAAGCGACTGCCCGAAGGACCTCAACAGCAACCTGCGACATGAACTGTACAGCAGAGAGTGAAAGAAAGGAAGAGGTGGACACGGTGGTAAAGGCACTGGTGAATGTTGGGTGAATGTTGGGTGAATATTGTGGTCGATAAGGGCGGGCACTGGGCGGGCCGGCCGCTACCGCAACGACCACCAACAACATCCTCCGAGGCCTAGCAAGCACGCTCTTCCTACCCTTCTACACTTCAGGGAACGATGTCTTATATCCGAAATTAAAGGCTACGGTGATGAATCCACAGTTAGGGTCTTGTTCAGCCTCGTTCACCAATCATTCATCGCCGTGGTGCGTCTGCATATGTTTCCTTCGTTCACCTGTCTTCTGACATATATTATCTCTCCCGTAGCAGCCTACACGATACGCCTTTGTATTTCTATCGTCTTCTCTCTGAGAGAATGTCTAATGCTACAGCCCCCATACCATTGCAATTCAGACCAGGACCGGCACGAGACATACTTCTTCCCTCACGCGGCCCCGGCAAGCCTAGGCTCTCTACCAAATGTCTCTCCTCGATCCAAGACACCACACATTTACTCTTATAAGAAACGCCAGTGGCACTGAGTTTACAGCCATTCCTTTCTTGACTTCAATTTGCTCTACTCATACCACTCACTCACAACAGCTATGGTCTTCACAAATACCCCTGTACCCAACTTCGTCGGCAAGACCGTCTACCACACCTACAAGCTTACCGGCGTCATCGGCTCTGGAGCCTTTGGCGCTGTCTATCGCGCAGTCGATATCACCTCCGCCGACCTGAAGGAGTACGCGCTCAAGTGCCTCCCCAAGGGCGCGCCCCATTCTCAAGAGCGCCGTCTTCAGAAACGCGAATGGGCGATCCACTACAAGGTCGACGAACATCCGAGCATTGTCTCCATGCATTGCATCATCGAGGCTGGAGAATACGTCTTCCTTGTCTTCGACATTTGCGCCGGCGGCGATCTGTTCTCTGCCATCACCGAGAAGCGCATATACTTCCGCAACGACAACTTGATCAAGCTGGCCTTTGTTCAACTTCTCGATGCTGTACAGCATTGCCATGAGCGGGGTGTCTACCACCGCGACCTCAAGCCTGAGAACGTCTTGTGCTCGCCGGACGGGACTCAGCTCTTCCTCACTGACTTTGGCTTGGCGACGGAGGCGTCTCGAAGCGCGAAACACGGCGTGGGCAGCCGGTATTACATGAGTCCAGGTGAGCATTGTCTCAATTATTCCCTGTCTGGTACTCATGTCTTGCAGAATGCATTGGCTCGGAAATTTACTTCCCTGAATACTCGACTCGCTGCAGTGATGTATGGTCTCTCGGCGTCATCCTCGTCAACATGATCACCAGCCGTGGTCTCTGGCGCACGGCAATCACCGACGACGACTGCTTCAGCAACTTCCTGCACGACCCGAACTACCTGTTCACCATGCTTCCCGTATCAAAGGAAGCGAACACACTCTTGCGGCGCGTGTTCACCATGAACCCCTTCATCCGCATTACGCTGCCCGAGTTCCGCAAGGAGGTGCTCCAGGTGACGACATTTTTTATGACGGACGACGAGATCGCGCAGAGCTCGCCGTTCGTGCGCGAGGTCGTGCAGGGCTACGCTGCACAGGGCCCGACCCCCGACCCCGTCGCCGTCCCGCACGTCCCTAGTGAGCACCCTCCAGAGAGCACCGGCTCGAATAGCGGCAGCAGCATCATGCAGCCCGTCGACCCCGACGAGGTGTACCTCTTCCACATCCATGACGACGACGAGACGACGCGCCGGCACCTCGCGCTCGACCTCACGACGCCGCGGGCGGCGCAGTGCGAGGAGTTTGAGGACGTCCCGTTGATGGCGCCGTCGTCGGCCGCGGAGAGCTACGGGCCGGTGACGCCGAGCACGCATCCAGTCGACGACGCGCAGGTTGCGGCGCTGACCGAGACGATGAGCGACTTGGACTTGGCGATACCCCCTCCTGCGGATCTGAAGCTCCCTGAGCTGAAGGACGTTGTCGCGGAGAAGGAACTGCTGGAACCGCCGTCTACTTTGACCGCGGTTGGTCAGAACATCATGCAACTGCTGACCCCTGCTGCATAGTTTGGTGTTCACCTTATTCGTTGAGACCTCGCGTACGATACCAGCGTAGCTTTGAAAACAGTAAATGTAACAAAAATTGTGAAATGTTGCCCTATCGCCTCGTGCGTCGCGAACGCCAAACAGGACCAAATATCTTTGCTCAATTCTTGGATAGGATTCGCGCTCTCAAAACAACGTAGTCAGCGTATCACTGCATTCCAACGTTCCTTCATGTCGAGTAGCTTTCTTTTCTCTCCCAATGTCTCGTCCTTACTCGGACTCTCACAATGGCTTCAGTAGAGTCTACGTCCCATCCATCTCTTCCTGGACAAATTGCAAATCGGACCAGCTGGAAGTGAGACTCACTCGGTTCACAGAAACCTTCGGAGACCTTTGACGTTGAGGCTGTAGTCTTGCTATCAAAACGCAGGTACGTATAACAAACGATAGCCTGATTTAGTGACTATATACCAGTGTATGCGTCGTACACTACAGTCTGAGCCGATAAACCTCAACATTCGCGATGCAGGACAGTTATCAATGTCCTGTGTGCTCCCGTCTTCCGCAACTTCTCCCGTCACCCGACCCGCGACATCACATCTGAGACCCTCAGTGGCTCCTTTCCTTGGGCATATAAAATGTCATACCTTGTCCTCGGGTTTCCTCATCACGGCTTTTCCTTTTACACTTACCATCTGCTTTACTTGCATAACGATTCACTCACCCTCTCATTTCTCACGACGTCCAAATGGTCTTTATCGCCAACGATATCCCGAGCTTAGCTGGCAGGTCCATCCTAACCTCGGATCGATCCATTCACTGCGTATTCATGGAGCGCTTGGGCTCTGGGGGCTTCGGGGTTGTCTATCGTGCCGAAGATTTCTACGGCACCGGCAGGCAGTACGCCGTCAAGTGCTTGCGACGAACGCCAGACACCGCCGAGCACCAGCGACAGTGCCGGGAGTGCTGGGCTCACGGCGAAGTTAGCGACCACCCTAACGTCATCACATTCCACGACACTGCGGTCGACGAGCAATACTTCTTCATGATCTTTGACTACTGCCCTGGAGGGGACTTGTACGGCATGATCGCCAAGAGCCGCATGTTTTATCGCAAAGACGACTTGATCAAGCGCGTCTTCGTCCAATTACTCGATGCCGTTCAACATTGTGTAGACAACGGCGTCTTTCACCGCGATTTGAAGCCGGAGAACGTACTGTGCTCGCTGGACGGGTCTCAAATTTATCTCACCGACTTTGGTCTCGCAGCGAAAGCGAACTACACATCCAGACATGGGATCGGGAGCCGGAGTACCATGAGTCCTGGTAAGTACATCATCACATTCCTGACGACGCGGTAGCTCATCAGGTGACAGAGGCGCTTGGAGAAGAAGTGTATCTCACCTCCTACTCAGTGACAAACAGCGACGTCTGGTCTCTCGGCATCATACTCTGCAACATGGTGTCCGGCCACTGCCCGTGGCACGAAGCGACAACTCGCGACAAGCGCTTCCGCGAGTTCCTCTCCAACCCGTACGACCTCCGGCGCAACATCCCGATCTCCCGCGAGCTCTGCGCGCTGCTGATGCGCGTCTTCACCTTCAACCCGTTCGCCCGCATATCGCTGCAGACGTTCCGCGAAGAAGTCGGCAAGATCGACCGGTTCTTCATGTCCGAGGAGGACATGGCCTACTCGCCCGACCGCATCCGGGAACTGGCGTCCGGCTACGCCAAGCGGGGCCCCACGCCCCTCCCCTCTGGCATGTCCTCCTGGGGCGACGACGAATTCGACCTCGCGGAAGGCAGCCGGGTCGTCCTCGTGAGACGCCGCTATCGCGCCGCCCCCGCATCCCCCGAGTTCGAGGGCGCCGCCGAGAATCCGGTCGCCCCTGCCATCTCCGCGGTCGGAGACGTGGTCTTGACGGATCCATGGCTGGCGTACATGCGGGAGCATGAGGCTCCCGAATCTGATGTGGAGATTATCGACCTGACGGCGCCAGGCCTCTGCCCACGTCCTGTCGAGCCGCCCGTGCTGCGGGTGAAGACTCCGATCCTGTGTCCGCTTTGGTTAGATGGCCAGGGTGCTTAGAACACTTTAGCCCATCTCACGACCATATCCATATACCCGCACCAGTTCCATACGTCGTGCACTATCACTATATATCATGTATGATACCCCTGCAGCTTTCCTCGAATGCCATCTTCTAATTATCAAGATGGGCGGTGTACTTGAGTTTGCTGAATCTTCCTCACGAGTCAGTTCACATATATCAGCAATTTGATTTGGATAGTGAATGCTATTACAGTAGCCTGTACGTAGCAAACGTGTATGGAATGTGAGCAGATGAGGAGGTGATCGCCTGGGTCGACGCTGGGCTGCTTCATGAATCTACCAAGCAACGGATACTAGTACTACATCATGGGGTGCACAAGGGCGTAAGGAATAATGCTGTCCTTTGAGAGCCACACCAAAGGGGGGAGGTATTAACGTAACTATGTGCAGGAAGGTATCAGGTCTCAGAGACGACGAGTGGAGAAAGGGCATACGTGGCTGTCGCATACGAGGCAAATGATGATATGAGTCTGGAGATGAGATGCAGGAGAATGAACGGAGAAAATGTACAATAATATCGCGCGATAATGTAAGGGAAAGCACAGAGCCCGCAGGATAGGGAATGGGACAGGTCCGTCCGCGGCGACAGACGACAAGGCGTGAATGACAGTGTAGGAATGGTAACAACGAACACAAAAGGAGCTGTTCACTGGATGGCGCAATTGCCACCCGAAGACTTCGCATCGCGGCCTCGCCGTGGCCGCTGGGTATCCTGAGAGGGTGGCAAGGCACCTGGGACGCTAGAGGGGGGTTGGTCCGTATCCGGAACCGTCGACGCGCCGGAGTAGTCGCTCGTTTTGGAGAGATGGCCGTTCGCCCCGCCCTCCGAGCGGCGACCCGTCGATGCGCCCGTCTCGCTCGCAGACGCCGGCCCAGCGCGCCGACTAGAGAAACTCTCCGCGGCAGTTGTCATGCTGCGCATGCTCGCCGTATGCGGTGTCGTGCTGACACTCGAGATAGACAGTGGCCGCTCTTTCACCTCCTTCGGGCGCGTGAGGATAGATAGCTTCCGTCGGAGAACATTCCCTTCGGGTATGATCTTGGGGGAGTTGGTAGCGAGAGACGCTGACGAAGACGAGCGCCCGGGCTCGGGGGATAGCGACGCACGGGAGCGCTTGAACGGCGACAAAACCTTGTATGCAGTCGGGGGATGTGCAGACGGAGGACCAGGGGACGGTGAAGATATGGCTCTGTCGAGGCTTGCCCGAGACGAGCTCGCTCCCATACCATCCGAAGTCGGACTCGCCGCGGATCCCCTGGCAGTCACAAAGTCCACTGGGCTTCCTCTCTCCGCGTACTGGGCGTACATGAGAAGCTGCGAGCGGAGGTCGCATGTCGGCGGAGCGCGCCCAGCACATCGCGAATGTGCAATGAGACTACACTGGGAGCACAAGACAGCGCCCTTCTTCACGTGGTCCATACACACCCTGCATATAACCGCTAGAGCGGCGGAAGCGGTGTTAGTCTCAACGACGCCAAGTGGACAAGGTAGGAACGTACGCTTGCTAAAGGTCGTCTTTACAAAGGTGTGTTCACGCATGGAAAGGAGGTCGCCGTCTCCAGTGACTTCTGGGATCTGACTCGGAGGCTCATTGTACGAGCGACGGCCGGGAGAACCCGAAATGATATCGTCAAGCCTGGGATGCTCGGGTAATGGAGACTCCGCGATGTCCAGATTGGCAAGACTGCGAACAGCATCATTCTTTTGCAGATCTGTGCTGACCCGACGAAGGAATGGGATGCTGTCCTGGGGACGGAGGTCCTGAGAAAATCTCACAGTTAGGAACAGCGTCTAAGATTAAGGGGTAGCTACTGCGCACCTTGTTGAGGCCCCAGTGTTTCTTGAGCCATTCATGTTCGAAGAGTAGCTCCGCACTGGGCCGCAACGCCGGGTCCTTGTTGAAACACTGCTTGAGGAAGTCGATCAGAGGTTCGGAGCATCCCTCTGGTAGAGGAGGCATCTCGTCCTCCACGATTCGGAACATGACTAGAAGAAATGGACGCGATCAATTTCGCTTCCGGCTCATTTATACACGCAAGCAGATTACCTGTCATGCTGTTGGCGATGTCCCCATACGGCGGTCGGCCCGTCAGCAACTCGACAACAGTGCACGCCAAGGACCAGATATCCGACTTCGTAGAGGCACCCTTGAGCTCGATGACTTCGGGGGCCATCCAGTTGGGCGTCCCGGCGACATCCTTGATCTCACGCTCCATCGCTCGCAAATTGAGGGACACTCCAAAGTCGGAAAGCTTTACGTTGCCGTTCTTGGTCGTCAGAATGTTCGCCGCCTTAAGATCGCAGTGTACGACATCGCTCTGGTGTAAGTAATCGAGGCCCTCCAATATCTTCACGACATAACTCGCGACCAAGCGCTCGTTGAGCTTCCCAAAAGCCTTCAAGGTCTGCCCGAGGGATCCGTTCTCAGCATACCTGCATGTGATTTTAGTTCCCTGCATAAAAGGAAGAATGAATAGGAGAGGGGGGACGCACTCAAGGACGATACTGAGAGTGTTCTCGTCTCGGGCCATACCCTCGTACTTCACGATGCTCGGATGTGACAGACTCTTGACCAAATCGACCTCCTTCATAAGCTGCGTGACCTCTTCCTCCTTGAGCCCGTCCAGCCCGATCCGCTTCACAGCGACCATCTGCCCCGTATTCAGATTCAGAGCGCGATAAACGGCTCCGAACTGCCCGCGGCCGATGCAGTTCCCGAGTTGCTACAGCCGGCATCAGCGCTCGGCCGCAGCGACGTATATAACGAGGCACTTACGAAATGTGTCGGCGCCTTGCCCTCCTCCCGCACGATCAGCGGCTGGCGCACGGCGCTCCCGTCCAGCGAGTCCCTCGACATGAGGTCGCTCGCGCTCGCGTTCGACGACGCAACGCCGAGGTTCACCATGCTCTCAAACCGCGACCGGTATGGCTTCGCACCGAACTCGTCGTACGAATTCGGCCGCGGTTTCCTGCGCGAGCTGGCTCCGTCGACCTCGCTCTGGAAGCGGCCGCGCGGCTGATGCGGCCTGTCCTTGGACGACGGATTCTGGACGATCTCGCCCGGGGACGGCGAGTCCGACGTGGGCGTCAACGCACCATGCTCGCCCGACACCGCTCTCGGAAACGGAATGACGCTGAGAGAGTCGCTGTCCCCGTCGTCGGGGCTGCTCCTCCGGGGCACATAGACGCCGTTGCGCTGCGGCCCGTGCTTGCTGCTATTCCGCCTCACCACGATGCGTCCGGACGCCGTCAGACCGGGGGAGTCGGGGCTGGAGTCGCGACGGAGGAGGGAGTCCTTCGGGAGCAAAACGGGGTTGTCGACGCTGTGCCGTGCGCGGTGGGTCGGGCGTCGCGCAAGCTGGGGCAGAGACTCGACGCTGTCGTTCGCGCGCGTAGCGCCGACGATGGCGACCTTCCGGGGTGGCGACACCGACAACGGGCTGTTACGCCGGCCCAGTCCAAACCCAAACTCATCCACCTGAGATGCGGACTTGGCAGGGATCGGGCGCGGAGAGGAGGACGTCTGTTCAAGCGCACCCAAGAAGTCGTCCGGCCATTTGCCTTTGCCCAGCTTTATTCGCTCGACGCGCTCCCGCTCCTGAACCTCTTTGTCGCCCTTCCCCATCTTCGCGCGCGCCGCAAGACTAGCCACGAAGTCTTCATTCTCCTCCGCGACCCGTGACAGGTCGACCATGGCCGTTTCGCTCGGCCTCCGGTCCCGCATTCGCGGTGCCGGTTCTGGAGCGCGCTTGCGCTGCGCCTCCTCTCCAAGCGACACGGCTATGGAGCTCCCTTCCGTCCGCGACATTGACGGCCATTCGGAAGGAATGAAAGACGTAGCTTCCGTGGTCACCGTTCGGATCGTGGCGAAACGGTTACTACTTCTTTGCGCGTCGAGAAGACTGGAGTAGCCCGTGGTGTCGGTCAGGCTTGTTGAGAAGACTGACTGACCTGTCATTGACTCCGCGACGGACGCACGCACTGAGTCGCCAATAGATGCACGCGTGGACTCGGCAAGTGACGCACGCTCAGACGGTCGCGAGCGTAACGGTGATCTCGGAGGCACGATGGGCGGCACCTCGTCAAGTTCACTGGCGTTAGTGGGCGTCTCCCGCCCATCCCCGTTCTGTGCCGTCCGCCCCGAACTGGAGACAGGGCTGTCAGATCGTACAGTCGCCAAACCAGGAGACGGTGATCGCCATCCTTTCTTAGGGAGGGGTGACGATGTGTTGCGTTGTAGGGTAGAGAGATTGGGAGATGATGCAGCGGCTCGTGATGATGAAGCAGAGCGATATGGGGAGAGGCTATCTAGCTTGGCGTCGCCGCCCTTGAGGATGCGAGAACGATCGGGGGTGGGCGCCTCGGCCCATTTCACAAGGGCAGACACCGTCCTCGCAACCCGCGCGAGGCACTCGAACGTGCCTTCGATAAGATCGTCTCGAAGGAAGAGATCCTCAGATGGCAGGCCATTCGAAGAACATGATGCGAGGAACTTTGTGACATTCGATGTGCGTACCCGGCCGTCTTCACGCGGATCTATGCGAGCAATCGAGCCTGGTCTGAGCTTGTTCATGAGCCTAAGAGGTAATCATCAGCATCGAGGCGCCAGCCGAACACCGCAAGAACACGCACTGGCACAACACATAGCCGTCCCGAAGAGCCTCGCAGAACAGCTTCCTCTCCCTCTCCTCGCCCGCGCCGCTGATCGCGCTCCCATTCGCCCCGAGCTGGCTCGTGCTGCCCATCGCGGACGCGCCGCTCTTGCCCCAGACCCGCTCGAGCCGCGCCAGCGCGCGCATACGCACCTCGACCTCCTCCGACTCGCGCGCCCCGATGCTCTGGCTCATCTGCGTCTGGGGCCTGAGCATCTCCTTGCACAGCACAGACGCGGCCGCGCGGATCGCCTCGCGGTGCTCCGGGTTGACGGGCGACGATAGCGACGTTGTCGAGGCGTTGACGTGCCGGGTAAATGTCGGCGAGACCGTGCGCTGCGCGGGCGATACGGCGCGCCGACGTGCGGATGTGGGCGACGCGGTGCGCGAGATATTCGGAGAGGGTGCGCGCTGGGAGTCGAGCGAGCTGCGGCCGAGGGCGGTGGGGGAGTAGTTTGGGGGGTAGTTGAGCGTCAGGTTGGACGTGGACGCGGAGGTGAATCCGCGGTGCGCTGGCGGGCGGGTTTTGGGTGTTGTTGGCGAGCGTGCGCGGGCCGTGGTGGGGCTCGGCGGCTCGTTGAGGGTGACACGACTTGTACTGGCGGAGGCGCGGGTGGTGAGCAGCGACGGGCGAGACGAGGACGACGTCGGCGTCGGGGTGTCCGGGGGGCTGACTGGGCCCCGCGACGCGCGTGTGGGTGTTACTGGCGAAGAGGTCGAGGATAAGGGAAGCGAGGGCGTGGACGGCGACGACGGCAGCAGAGGCGCCGGCCGCCCTTTGCGCTGTCGGGTCGTCGGCGAGCCCGTCGCGTTCGTGCTCCCGCCACGGCTGTGTGGTCGCGGCGTCAGCGGGGTCGGACCGCTGATCTCCCTGCCGTTGCGCGTGGGCGAGACGAGGGCGGTGCTGCCGGACGAGGAGGATGCGGGGACAGCAGACTGCGACTTTGGGGAGGGCAGGGCCTGGGAGGAGAGGTGCAAGGCGGGTGAAGACATGGACGCCTGCCTGAGCGACGGCGTGACGAAGCTCGTGAACCCAGCGGCTCCAAAGTAGTTCTTGTCTCGTTCCTGCTTTGCTTCTGGAGGGATAGGGGTGGTCACAGACTCCTTCCTCGTTCGTCGGAAGGCGACCTTCGAGCCAAAGCCCTTCAGCATCCCTGCCCGGTCCTTGTCCTTGTTCGTCACTTCAAACACCTCGACCTCATCCGTCACGTTGCCCTTGCCATGTTTCGGGTGGACAGTGCCGAACTCCTCGTCGGGCGGCGGAAGGGACGACTTGACCTTGGACCGGGTTGCGGAACGCAGGCTCTGCTCGAAGGACGAGCGCAGCCGCTTGAAGGTTTTGGATGTCGGCTCCTGTACCTCGAGGGCAGGCGACAGCGTCGTCGTCGGCGGGGGCGGCGAGCGCGCAGCGGCGGGGGCGGGGGCAGCCTTGACGCCCATGCGCGAGGAGACCATGTGGAAGGGGTTGGAGACGGACACGCTGATCTTGGAGGATGCTACGGCGGCAGCCATGTGAGTTCCTTGCACGGATAGGATGTGTGCGATCGGTCGCCACTGTCGGAGCGATGATCAGTCGGCGACGGCGTGTAGTTGATATTCGCGAGAAAATGGGAAAGATGGGAAGGAACGGCGCGCTGTAGGCATGGGTCGTCAGCGATGCACGCAAGGCAACATGGGAAACAGCAGCGAGAAAGCGTGAAGGGGCGTTACGGCAAGCCCAGAAACGGCGTGTGGAGTCGAAGCAAGTGAGCAACTGCGCACCTCGCGGTCTCGCACTCTGACAGACGCAACACTCTGCTGGACATTCACTTGGCGGCGGGGGCGGCGGGGGCGAGGGGGAGCTGGAGGAGGGCGGGGAGAAGGACGGAGAGGCTGTGGCTGACGGAGCGCATCCGGCAGAGAAAAGGCACGCGGCTACCGACTGCGAGCGGTGCGCTCAGGCAGAACGAAAGGAAAGAGCCTCAAGGAGTACTCAAGGAGGAGAGATACCTTGCCAGGGGAAACGGCAAGTGAAGCGTTGGAGAGGAGAGCGGATGCGATCAGGACACGCGGCCGCGGACGGCCAGTTACCAGGGCAGGCGCCGTCAGCTTAGGAGTCGTCGAGGATCCCCCTCCTTGCTCTTCCCAATTCACTTTCAAATCACCGATCGCACTACTATCTGAATCATATCATATCGCATTCACTGCAACAGCCACAATACAGATCCACTTGGACGGCCTCCCACTCCTATACACAGGCCGGCCTTCCATGACTCCGAGCGCGGCATGGCAGCGCCACGTCCACCAGCTCTTTGACAGTCCGGATAACAGCCTCGACCTGCACGAGGCCTCTTGTGCCGACGAGCGTCGAGCGAGCGTGTCAGACCAGGTCAGACCCCGGTCCGACTCTGATTGTTAGAGACAGGGTAACGGAGATACGAACAGTTGACCTAACTTACCAGGCACCGATAGCTCCGCTATTCCGACCCTCTGATGGTCCGGGGCTCCGAGCTGAGGTCTGGCGGCTCAACCAGCGCAGCAAATGACCCAGCATGACGCACAGACTGACGTCGGTGCAGCTGCCCAGCAACGCAGGAAGGCGGCCGCCTGACCGCTCCATCGCGACGGCTGATGGAGAGCCTCCCTCGAGCTCCCTCGTCGTGCAGACGCGCCGTGCTCGGCCTCACCTCGGTTTGGATTTGACGCGTCGCTCGGCAGTCAGAGAGTTCCCGATGTCCATGTCATCACCCGATATGGTGCAGACGCGCCAACTGATATCGCCCTCGTCGCGGGATAAGCTCCCTGGAACGTGCACCAGCGCCGCATCAGCGCGACAGACTTATCGCCCGCCAGCGCGCGCTCGCAGCAGCCCCGTTCCGTCGTCCTTGTTGTTCGCTGTCCGTCGAAAGACTCGAAACACGTTCGCTGTCGGCTGGGCACTCCGACGCAGACAGACGCATATGGCACACATGATGGCGCCGACTGATCTCTGTTCCGAGGCGCGCTTCCCGAGCTTCTTCGCGGCGTTCCCGCCTCCAGACTCGCTTCTCCAGGCTCGCTACGGGCGAGCCTTGCCCGCGCGAAGCTTCACGTGGGCGCGATACCCCGGTCACGTGTGGCGGGGCAGACGCGCTTCGGCGGACCCGGGCGGGGAGAAGCGATGGACGCGTCCTCGCGAGAGCGCGAAGACGCAACGAGACGCCAAGACTCTCAGCGGGCCCCGCTCTGATAGGAGCCGGAGGCGTTCGGGTGCGAGAGTTGATGGACAGGACACCGGCGGGCCAGCCCTCATCCTTCTGTAGAACAAACTTTTCGAAGTCGTCGGCAAATAGGCATCAAGAGAAGTCTTGATTGTCCTCCGCGTATCGGCCACGAGTCTGTTGAGAGAGTGGGATGGGAAGAGCGGCGTGAGAGGTGGTCGACGCACATAAAGCGCAGCCATATGCATACTCGCACGCAGACCTTCTCGAGACAACGAAGACGCATCTGGGCTCATGGAGGCCCGTGGATATGCGGGGCCAATCCCACGACGACATAGCGAGGAGATGGTTGGCGGCGTGCGAGACAACGAGACGATAGGGGAAAGAACCGCGATAGATATACGTGAGAGGCTGGTGGTAGTGACTCTGCGCAGTGCGTACTGACTCTGCGGAGAGGTGGCGTGGGAGCCGACTGTGTAAGGATATTTGGTGGCGTCAGCGACCGGAGCTCGAATTCTGCATTTTCTCCGCAAACGACGACGACCGCCTCACGACGAGGAGCTTTGTGGTCTTATCCGACGACGTGAACAAGATGCCAGCCCGTGCTGCATCATCAAGCCAAGAATCCAAGTCAGAAGCTCCAGAATCTAATCCAAATATGCGAACAACTCGGTCACGGAAAGCGGCCGCGATGATCGTCGATGAGAAGGAGAATGGGAACGTTGTACCAGCAAAGAGCAAAGCTAAATCACCGACGAAGCGGTCGGCGAAGAATGGGAAGACGAAGAAGGAAGAGGAACTGTTTTGTACGTGTAGGGGGTACGACGATGGCACGCCCATGGTGCAGTGCTCGCAATGCGATGAGTGGTATGTGGCCCATCTCTTCGTGCGGGTCCCGCCGCGTCTACTCTTTCTAGTTATCTGATCCTGTTCCCAGGTATCATTTCCGCTGTATTAAGCTTGGTGAGGATGAGGCCAGCGAAATACGTGAGTCACGCTGCCGCACAGAGTCATTGTGGCGTCATAGCTGACTATCTTTCTCTCTACACGTAGGTGTTTACGTTTGCCCCGGATGTCAGGAGAAGACTGGCCGCCGAACAGTGAGTACGTATCCGACACCTTTGGCTTGCATCCGTCTTTGCTCTGCTATTTTGATTACCTTTGTACACTTCCAACCTGTAACAACCATCGTCTACTCGTGCTCGTGCTCACAACATTGTCTGGTGGTTGTCTACGACTTTGGCATAATCTCGCATAGTGTCTCTTGCAGAGTTGTTGGTGTGGCTATGCGTGCGCGTCGCCCCTCGTTCCCAGCGCTTTCGCTTTGAGAGATTCTGCTGGGTGACCTCATACTGTCCGTGAGGTCCGTTGTACTTTGAGGCATACCTCAATGTAACGAGCACCAGACGCTGTTGTTTCGTGATTTACCTCGGACGTTTACATACAAGTAGTCGATGTTTTCATGGTCTTTCCCCTTTCATTGAGATATTGCCTTAGCGGTGCGCTAATATCTGTTCGGTTTAATCAGTGGACTGGGAGGGCCCGGAAGCGCTGGAGGAGGTGCTCAGACCCCAGCCATCGACGTCGCGCAAGACTCAGAAGAAGCCTACGAGAGCAGAGTCGGAGGAGTCGGAGGTCGAGCAGAAGCCGGTGCCAGCGGAAGTGTCGGAGTCGAGCGATGAGGGGAGCGAGGACGAGTATGTGGACGACGGCGAGCCATCCAAGGGGAAAGGAACTGGGAAGGTATGTCGTCGGTTTTATACCTCATTCGGGACTCTGTGCTAAACTAGGATCGTAGCGATCCGCTCGCCGTCTTACTGTTTCCTCGGATTCGGAGCATGAGCACGAGGGGAAGAAGGCCGCATCCAGCAGTCAACGTCGCGCGAGCGTTGTATCAAAGGCCACCACCAAGTCTGTTTCCCCTGCTCCAACTCCGCTGAAGCGGAAGCAGTCCACTGCTTCGCAGCAGGTGTCCTCGAAGCGCAAGCGATCTGAGTCCACTGCATCTGATGACACTACGCGCAAGTACTGTCTCCAGAAACTTGTCGAGCTGTTCTCTGGGATATTTAATCAATACCCGTACATCTTTCCCGAAGACGGAGACGGCACGCCGACCGAGAAGAAGTCTGAAGAGCTGTCTGACGAAGACAAGTCGCATGTCGAAACGAGAGCGACCGCATTCGCCACTGAGCTCGAGCAATGTTTATACGAAACTTATTCTGAACCGGATAAGCAAGGGAAACATGCGGCGAGTACGAAGTACAAGTATGTACTCAAAGCATCGCTATACCAGAGAAGCGCAAGCTGATAGCGATGTCTCCACAGGGAACGTTTCCGTATGATCACCTACAACCTAGGGCAGGCAGATCGCATAGCCCTCCACAAGCGGATTTCCTCTGGAGCCGTGCCCGCGAAGACCGTCTCCGTCATGTCGTCTACAGACCTCGCATCCGAGGACCAGCAAGAGGTCATCAAGCAGGCCGAGCAGGAAGCCCTCGCGCACTCGATCCTGCAGAAGTCGACGGTCCCGCGCGCGAAGATCACGCACAAGGGCCTGCAGGATATCGAGGACGTGAACGAGGAGCTGCAGAAGCAGCGCGAACGCGAGATCGCGCGCGAGAACGAGGAGGAGGAGCGCGAGCGGCGGGAGCGGGAGCGCCTCCTGCGCCTGCGCCCCGTGCAGCCGCACGCGGGCCCGTCGAGCTCGCTCCCACCCGAGTCGCCCGTCACGCCGGCGTGGGGCGCGCCGCCGCCCGTGCCCGTGCACGCCGAGCGCGTCCCTGTGAACCCGCTGTTCGTCGCGTCCGCGGCGGATGGCGAGCACGAGCTGAACTTGGGCGACTTCATACACATGGACGACGATGACGACCCGCCCGCGGACAGCGCGCTCGCGCCCTTCGCGACGGGTGGCGGCAGCCCGCAGACGAAGGCGAGCGTGCTCTCCCCGACGCCGACTGCGATCTCGCCGTTCGCTGCGAGCAAGCCGGATATGCCGCCGCGCGCGTCGTTCGACCTCGACGCGGTGTGGTCGGCCCCGAAGCCGGCGGACGAGACGGACGAGCGCCTGCCGCGCCCGCCGCCAGCGGGCGAGCAGAAGCATGTTGCTATGGACGTAGACCCGATAGGCGGAGAAGGCGGTGACGATCTTGACTTCGATATGTTTTTGGGTCATGAAGATGAGGCGCCCGCTGCGCCTGAGCCTGAGCCGCCTAGCCCGGAGGAAGTCTTCGACAGCCTGCCTCGTGTTTGGAACGGAATCGTAAGTCCTACTACGTAAAGCTCAACGTCTTCAACTGACGTCACTTCTGTAGGTGAGCATGCCATTGGATTCTAGTATTCCTCAAGAGATCCAGGTCAGCGCACGTCAAATTGGCGGGCGGTCATTAGAGCAGGATTCGCTGCTCTGGAAAACTTTGTTCCCGTTAAATCATCTGCGCATCGACGGGCGTGTTGCAGTCAACAGCTCGGCGCAGTATCTCCTACAGTCCAGGATGAACTCCGCTAAGGAGCTTATCGCTGTCGCGTTCAGCCCAGGCTCAGAAGAAGACATCCAAAAACTCAAGAATTTGTCGGATTTCCTGATCGGCAAAGAGTATGTTGTTTTGTATCGTTTCCATGCTCAATTTTGACTAACTTCTTTCCAGTCGACATGGCTTGATATTTCCCTGGGGATCTCGGGGACGGGAATGGGGGAGAGAGCTCTACGTAATACCTCTTCTGACAGGACACACACTCCCCGAGTATATCGAAATTTTGGACGACCTCAAGATTCCAAACAATCGCAAAGAAGATTGCTTGGTAGGGATATGGGTACTGCAGAGAGGCAAGCTCGCTCCGCCGCCAGTGCAAGCCCAATCGCAGATCCCGCCACAGCATGTAGCTCCACCTGCGATCGCTGTCCCGCAGTTACCGATCTCACTACCGCAAAATCAAAATTCGCAAGCGAGCTACGCGCAACAAGCGTTACCGCCCGGCCTCGTCAATCTTCCCAACATTCCATCAATCCCACAACCACCTGCCCCATCAACCTTCCCCCCAGCGCCCGCGCCCGCGCCAGACCTCGCGGCGCAAATCGCGTCTCTGAGGCCTGAACAAATCCAGCAAATGCTGCAAAGCCTGCAGCCCGCCTCGGCGGCTGCAGCCGCCTACCCTGCGCCGCCACCCGCGTTCGCCCCACAGCCGCCACCTCCGTCGGCATGGCCGCCAAACTTCAACCCTCCGCCGCACGCCCAGCCGACTCCTGTGCCCATACCACAGCCGCAACCGCCGCCGCCGATGGGGTACCCGCAGTACGACCACTACGACGAGCGGCCGGTGCGCGGGGGGTACCAGTACGATCGCGGAGACCGGGGCGAGCGGGGGCATGGGCGCGGCCGGGGCCGGGGGCGGTCGAGAGGACGCGGACAGGGGTATGAGGAGCCGCGGAGGGCGCCGGATTCTGGATGGGCGAGCCGGGGGCGGGCAAGAGGGGGTCCGCCCGGATCGCCGGAGAGGTATGCGAGGAGGGGGGATGCGCCGCCGTATTGGAGTTAGTAATGCTGTTACGCGTCGATTGCTTCTACATGGTGGCGATTTTCATCTATGCTCTGCTCGCTTCTGAAAGTTTCCGATGATTTACGAGCGGAAGTTCTTTGTGGCATACGTTAGTGTGTGTTCGATAAAAGATGTTAGGACAAGGTGTCATGCTGCTGCTAATTCTCAGATTCGCAAAATTAATCGACGTTGTACAGGCGTCTTCTTTCAAACAGTGCGCTCTGCCGGGAGACAGTGCCGTGTCCATGGTGTGCTCGGGAATTGTTTTATGCCGGTAAGTATCAGCAATACGTAGAGGAGAGTACTTGGCAGTTGACTCGCGCGCGGCCGGGGCGAGGTTGACGTTCTTGCTGAGTTTCCTTATAAAGGCTGGTTTCGGGGGTCCGAGGACAAGTGCATTCAGCTGCTATGGCTTGACAAGCTTCCATGCTGTTCCCATCGACATCAAAGCGACACGGTCCGGACTGAACGCGCGTACTACGCCGTGATACACTTACAATATGACGGCCCTGACACTGGGACGGTCTATTCTTGCGGGATCTCCGAAAGCCTACATGCGCAAACTTGAAGTTCATGCGCAAAGTTCCTACGGAGATCCGAGCTGACAGGAAGTCAGAGTCAGACGCCCTGCGGATACCGGCCTGCCAAGTTCGTGACAACACGTGGTTCTTGCGGTCCTGACAAGCTAAGGACGTTGGGACTTGGGACCTTCTACGCTTCGGTCGGTGCGCGTTTCAACCGTCTGGCACGGTGAGCCATGCATGTCGCTCGATATCGCCCCGTGCTTACTCTGCAGGTCTCGCCATGAGAATCTTGAACAGCTCGGAGAGAATCTGGGCGCGACATGCATGAAGGCGCTCGGCATAGATGACAGTTGACTTTCTGGTCAAATGAGAGCTTCTGCTTCGAGTGCATCTTTGACGTCGTTCATGAATGGCTCGACGTAAGGAACTTTGGCATCGCCGTGAGACCCTTCCAGAGACCCCAGCCCGTCCACTTATAATGGTCATTCCTCTACGCCCTCCCTCTTTCCAGGCGTCCTCGTGCTTGTCTTCTCCGTCGTCCCACCTCCCTCGCGACATAATTTTCCTGACATGACCTCTACCACTAAGCCATCCAAGTTTTTGCAGAGGGCATCAGTACGGCGTATAAACTTCATATCCAACCTGGCGTCCTGACCTCCGCTCACTGGTTAGACCTTCAACCCCGTGAAGGCCAACGGGACTGCTCCTGGCAGCGACCATGACTCAGAGGATGTGCCCCAGGTTGTGAAGGATTTTCGGGACAGCGTACGTCTGTTCCCTACCCGTTCAGCGCGTCGTCTTCATGGCTTTCATTAGATAAAGAAAGGCTTAAGCGGGTACACCGAGCCATCTACGCTCGCGGCCATTGTAGATGCCCTCGCTCATATCAATGCGCTGGACGATCGCAAGATGCTCGTGAGCACCCACCCGCTCTCCATCCCCACGCTCTCTACTGACATATCACAGCTCGAACACGTCCTGACTATATTATCTCGCAGCGATTCCCTTTTACAGGGCCAGCTCCGCACAACCGTTGAGCGCAAAGTGGTGGAGATGCGTACGCAGTCCTCTTTTAACATTGTGGCCAGCATCTAACGAGAGATGCAGTGTACGACGACTTGGCTCATCCTCCAGCCACATACCTCGGCAAGAAGTATTCGTATAGGACGCCGGATGGTTCATATAACAATATCACGGACCCCGATATGGGCAAGGCAGGGATGCCGTACGCCCGAAGCGTGCAACAATCCCATCCCCTTCCCCAGAATATGCTTCCAGATGCTGGTCTTGTCTTCGATACTCTTTTGAAGCGCGATGGAGTGAGTTTCCCTTGCAACTTGTCTGTGTATGCGGCCATTAACGCGCGTTTCAGTTCGTGAAACACCCCGCCGGCTTGTCAAGCATGATGTTCTCGTTCGCGGCACTCGTCATCCACACGTGAGATCTACGATACGCCTGCGTGACATGATTGACTGATGCGCAGTGAAGCGTCTTCCGGACTTCTCATAAGGATGTCAGCATCAACGAAACGTCATCGTATATCGATCTGGCCCCGCTGTACGGACACAACGAAGATGCGCTCAACAAGATCCGGGTCCGGGATGGTCGGGGGCTTTTGTTCCCGGATACCTTCGCGGAAGATCGTCTGCTCCTACTTCCGCCAGCTGTCTGCGTCCTACTGGTGCTTTTCAGTCGCAATCACAATGTGCGTTCCATTTTGTGCATATACACGGTTAAGCGCTCACGAGCTGTGGTAGTATATTGCCAGGAAACTCTTGGAGATCAACGAGCGCGGCACCTATAAGGATCCGGATTCCATCCCTGCAAACGATCCGAATAGATCTCAGACCATCCTTACGCAAGAAGAAGACATCTTCCAGACTGCGCGTTTGATCAACTGCGGGTGGTTTGGTTCAGCTGTGTTTGCTGACTACTTCGGCAGCATTCTGGGTCTGGTCAGGCAGGGTAGCACCTGGAGTCTGAATCCGTTCGGGGTATCGTAGACCCCTTACTCCCGCTCGACTGTCATGCTTATGATTTTTCTTAGGAATTCCGCGATGATGACCACAAACTCTTTGAGCGCGGGCGAGGGAACGTCTGCAGTGTGGAGGTAACGTCCAGTCTATTTGATCACTACTTGAAATATTGAAATCTGTCAAGTTCAATTGTCTGTACCGATGGCACGCCACGACTTCGCAGGAAGACGAGCAATGGGTAGAAACGCTGATGAACACTATATTCGACAATAAGCCTGTAGAAGAGGTACGATCGACGCCTCTTTGTTCTGCTATTGAATTTTTGACGACTGGCCTTTAGCTCACCCTCGATGACTTCCGATCAGCGACGAAGAAGATCCAAGCGAGCGAGCCTGATGTCACGCATTGGACGTTCGGAAGGTATATCACTCCTGGTTGTCTTGCGTACACCATGTCATGCGTCTGACGGCGTGACCCTAGTCTGAAACGACAGGCGGACGGCACCTTCAAGGACACGGATCTGGCTTCCGTGTTGAAGAATGCGTACGTATTTGGCCCGTATGCATTAGTTGTGTGTTGATGGAGGATTGTAGGACCGAGCATCCCGCCTCTGCGTTCAAGGCGCGAGGTACGCCTCATGTCATGAGGTTGCACGAAATCATGGGCATCGAGTCCAACCGTCGTTGGGGAGTCTGTTCTTTGAACGAGTTCAGAAAAGTAAGTCGGATCGCCTTGGTTCGATGACCTTGATCTGATTATTGTTTGGCAGTACCTCGGTTTGAAACGTGAGTGGATTCTCGGGCCCCCAATATTTGTTGACCACTGCTTAACACTACTCTAGCATACGCCTCGTTCAAAGAGTGGAATCCAAACCCAGAAATTGCGGTGGCTGCTGAACGTTTGTACGGCAACATCGACAACCTGGAGCTCTACGTCGGACTCCAGGCGGAAGAAGCCAAGCCCGTCGTCGACGGCGCCGGTCTATGCCCCGGTACGCAGTGCATCCATGACACCCCCTTGTATATACTCACATACCCATAGGCTACACGATCAGCCGCGCCATCCTCAGTGACGCGGTCGCGTTGACTCGTGGCGACCGCTTCTTCACCGCGGATTACACTCCCTTCAACATGACGGCGTGGGGCTTCGCCGACTGCCAGCGGGACACCGCCGGCCCAGGCAACGGCAGCATGCTGGGGCGCCTGCTCCTCCGCGCGCTCCCGGGCGAGTATGGCGCGAACAGCACGTACACGTGGTTCCCGCTGCAGACCCCTGAGTCGATGAAAGGCTACCTGGGCAAGCTCGGTATCGCGGACCAGTATGACTTCGTGCGCCCGGGAGACCCGGGGTCCGTCGCGGTGGCGAAAGAGTACCGCGATGTGGAGCAGATTCTGAACAGCGAGCAATTCAAGGCGCCGTACGCGAAGAAGGCTGCGCGTGTCGTCAAGGGCAATGGGTGCGTGGCCTCATCGCCTTGGCTCGTCGTCGACGCTGACAGGAGTATGCTCTGCAACAGGTTCTACCTTGCAACTGAGGACGCTGCGCGTGGAAAGCGAGACCAGGAGGAAGTCCTGCGCCTGCTCGCTGGCTCGCCGGAAGCGTCTGACAAGATTGCGCAGTACTTCTACGAAAAGACTCACGCGCTGATAACGTCAAAGTCGTACACCTTGGCAGACAAAAATACCAGAAATGTCGATATCGCGAAGGACGTGCTGAGGTACGTTCCGCTGCATTGGGCTGCGACGGAGCTGGTGAGCCTATTCCTTTTGGAACATGAGAGGTGAGATAATTAAAGGCGCAGTTTAGGCGGGCATACAATTGAAAGCGGACAAACACTCCGCCGGCACTTACACAGAGGAGCAGCTTTATGGGATGCTCACAGACATCTACTCGTGAGTGCCAGCCTATAATCCCGATGTTGTTCCGGACTGACTGCTCTCCATCGTCCAGGTTCTTGTTCCTCGACGTCGACTCTTCAAAATTAATGAAGCTCGAAGCCCAGGTGAAGGAGCACATCTCCGAACTGCAACACCACATCAAGTCCAACCTAGTTGTCGGCGCCGGCGGCAGGGTAATTCAAACCTGAACCAGCTTATGCGCATAGCCTGATTTGTTTTGATTAGCTCTCCGTCGCCGGCTTGGTTGGCTCTCTCCAACAGCTATTCAGTGGAACTACGAAGTCGAAGAAGAGTGGCAGGCTTCCATTTGCGGACGGCTTGTTCGAGCGAGGAGCCCCGGCAGACGAGGTGGCAAACAATGTCCTGGCTTTGTTGGTTGGTGCTACTGTCGAGCTGTCGCAGTGTAAGTCTTTGTCGTTACGGTTACACGAGAGAGACACCCGATTTTGACGCTGTGCTTCACAGCCCTCATCAATATCGTCAACTTCTACCTCGATGACCAGAGCGTGTCATCTCAGCTCAAGTCTCCCGATGCGAAGCACGCCACACTAGATGGCTACATCTACGAGGCCATGCGTAAGTCGTTCGATCCCCATTTACAATCATCTCTGGTCTGACAACTGCTCTTTAGGTATCGATCCTCCATTCCGAGGTGTCTACCGTGAGTAGCGGAGCCCATCCCCGAGGATGTTTGACTTACTCCTCGACGCAGGTGAATCCCTGATTGACCAGACAGTCGGCAGTATCGCGTTGAAGCAGGGCCAGCGCGTTTTCTTGGATCTCGCTGGTGCAAGCCGCGATGTAGGCATTCAGGTTGCGATCCTGTGTGCCGCGAAGCTCATAAGACGTTTGTTAGGCCGACGTGTTCCCGGACGCGAAGAAGGTCGACGTTACTCGCGCGCCGAAGGCGAAGTATCTAACCGGAGACGGCGTGACAAAGTCAGTACCCATTTCTAACATCTCAGTTTCTCGAATGACGTCCGGCCTAGATCTCTTGGCGAAGACCTGACTACGAAGGTTTGTTTGCATTCACATCTCAAATGCATGCAAACGCGCTGATAGCACATACCGTAGATCATGAGTGGTGTCTTGCGCGCTGTGTTTGAGTTCAACAACCTTCGCCGTGGGCCGGGCATGTCTGGCGCTCTGAAACGGTACGCGCCATCCGCATAAAGCGTCGAAGTGACTGACCCTGTCTCCAGATACAAAGTGTTTGCCGAGAACACCTTGCGATATGAATATCTGGGAGCCGATCAGCTCCCAACCCCGTGGCCAAATACGATGGTTCTTCAGGTATGTTTCAGTGTCATACCTCGACTCAGCGGATGCTCACGGACGCCTAGTATGATACCGTGCCACCGGCGGCTACCAATGGTGCTTGACGGGCCATGGGCCATCGCGAGGATTCAGTGACATGTACCCCCTATTGAGTAGTATATGCAGCTCGAATGTCATTTCCTGATCCAATGTCATCTTCCTTCATAACGTTTGGAAAAGTGCCGCTTCCATGGATCGATACATTTGGCGTGGTTGCTGGTCAATCTCTCGAGCCCGACATGACTGTACTCACTAGTAGTAACTTACTCGTCTGCACTGTGCAGCTAGTCGGCAAAGCCCGCCCGGAGTTTCTCACACCCTACTCGCCGCGGCTTGCCAACAATTTACCACCGATGGTCTCTATATCACGTCCACGACCTCCTCAAGTACTGCGGGAAAATCACAAGGCTTCTGTCAAGCCTCAAGCTTCAGCTTCAGTAGTCAGCATGCTTCTATAAACAACCTTTCCCGGTCGACTCGGATGGCCGGTACTCTCTGGAAACGAGCCATGACTGTGCCAACTTATCGGAGCTTTCACTTCTCTTCGACTCGTGCGTGTTCTACAATCAAGTGAGTCAGATCTTCGAGCGTCCTCAAGACTCACCACTCGACGTTGCAACTCATGACTGTGGCTTCTGCCACCGCCGTTTGCGTCGGCGTTCGATATGGTGGGGCAGGCACGACACGCGACGTGTTTCTGCCTCGAGGCCAAATGAGAATCTCAGCGAAGAACCTATTCCATATCTGGTGCGCGCTTTAGACAGACAAAGCAAGAAGTCGCGTGCGCTCTGGTTCTGGCAACTTATAAGCTGTGGGCAACTTTATGGCGTTCCGGTCCCCCTTCGTGAGCTACCACCACAAACGCAATACACGCCACCGCCTTCATACTGCCTTCATCCGTGGGTCCGATGCTGTTATTGCTCAGTCGCCTGTGGCTCACATTTCTTTTCTAGTCTGCCTCTCAGGTATTACCATGTCGACCGGAGCAGTCGTTTTGAGTGGCGTCGCTGGAGAGGTGGCTCATTTTGATGCAGTCTCAATTGCGATTTACTGATGCTCTCGCAGAACTCGTATATCCACAACCTCCCTTACGAAGTCCTGCGAGAGATATTGACGTATCTTCCTTTGTTCACACGCGAAGATGTGGAAGGATGCAATCCAGCAAAGGTTCCGAAGGGCGTCGTTACCTACCAAGTCTGCAAACTATGGCGCACTATAGTGCGCAACATACCGGAACTATGGAGTGTCATACCCCTTCACAATCGTCGTTGGGCTGTGCGTGCCCTGCGCTACTCTGCGCCGGCCTCCATCTCCATCATTGTCGACCTCGCCCAGTTGTGCGATTCGACGCGTTATCGGGACACCGTCGCCCGCGCTCTGCGGTTTGTTTCCAGAGCACGAGAACTGTCCTTCTCCTGGCTTCAAGGACATCCCCGCCTGAGATTGGCCGTTGTCAGCGACGAACACCTCAAACATCTACACGAGATCTTGGGGAGCTTGGAATGCGTGGAAGCGCCCTTCCTGGAATCTTTCACTTTCGCCGACTTCCCCGCCCACCTACAGCACCTCCCTATGCAGCACATCACCAACGATCTCTTCTGCGGAGCCCCTCTCCCACGCCTGCGTCATCTCAGCCTGGCCCACGTAAAGCTCTGCGAAACTTCATCCCTGTTTCACGCACCCCTCATCACTCTGAACCTCGACACGTGCTCCCTCATTGCTGAGGAAGAAATCCTCAATATCGCGGAGGACGAACCGATCGTACAGACGACTCGCATCGAGAGACTCTTAGGTGTCTTGCGCAGACTTCCCATGCTCGAATTGTTCGTCCTACGTGAGATGGAGTTTGAGAATGCCGACCCGGATGGGCCCTTTGATTCCGACATGTACGCTCTGCATGGCATCGCGCTGCCGAAACTGGACATGGCCGTGCTGTCAGGCGGCTACCGCGATATCGGCATGCTCCTACGCTACCTCTCGTTGTCTGTCGACGTCGATCTCAGCATCAAGTGCTACGTCGACAGCGACTGGTCTCCGTTCCTCCCGGACATGTGTCCCACCCTCGTCAGGATGTTCCACGACGGCCTGCACAACGCGCTCAATGCGGGCCTCGCGTTCCAGGACATTCACGTTTCGTTCCGTTACAAGGAGCTGGAGGGCGTGGACGTGTTGCGTATCGTGACGTCGAATCCACGGCCGTTTGCGCGGCGCGTGCAGGGGCACTGTGGGCGGGATGGCATCCCAGCAACGCGGGTGAGCCTCACGATGACGCATCGTCAGCAGGTGTGGCTTGCGGATAACATCATGGGCTTACATGCGGGGGTGTTGCTCGCCGGGATACCCGCTCTCAGCGAGTTCAAAATCCTGACGAACAAAGGATGGGATATCCCTGCTGGTCTTGAAGACCATATGCGCCGTCGTCGTGCTTGAGACTTCTACGAGTCTGTTCATCCGCTACTAGGTCTATCCATACGGTAGAATATGCCATTATAACATCTGGATGTTTATGTATATATCGCACTTTACATATAATTCGCTCGTCGTGTCAGAAAATCTCACAAAACGCTGCATCTGTTACGTAACGCAAGAAATCTCTCTCCCGTAGCCCGACATGTCCGACGTTGACTTTTCACCAACTCATACGGGGCCATGCGTTTGTTCAACGTAAAACCCGTTTGTTGAACGGCGAAATTGAACGAACTCACCTTTCTTTCTACAGAGCATGCGAGGTTCTAGCCTGTATAGCAGCTAATCCCGGGGTCAGTACCGCGAAAGGCCGCGATGGATAATACTATTACTTGCCCTGGTCCTGTACGCCTTCCTGAACTCGCCGTTCGTGTCACGGACGCCGACGAGGAGGTTTTTCTCCTTTACACTCGCCTTGGCTCCCTCAAGCCAGTCGACAGCGAGGACCATGGGCACTTCCGTGGCCTTGGGTATGTCGACTCGAAGGAGGACAGGCTGACCGTCCGCGTGGAACTCGCTCCTGCCCAAGCTCACTCAGGCTCGCCTGATGCCGTCGCGCCGCGAACAAAACCTGGCGGTCGGAGTAGGAAACTGTATAAGAGGAAGGCGAGAGAAGACGAGCCGGTGGTGCACGAGTTCGAAGTGCTGCAGGACAAGACGGCGTTGAGGAGTCGCACTGGCGATACGGGCAGCGTACTCTGGAGAGCGAGGTACGCATATCTACTTCTGAGATTTGACGCCTCTTCTAACGCATCACAATTTTGCCAGCATAGATTTTCTACGCCTCATCCTACAGCAGCATCATTTTCCTACGCCCGATGGTCCCTTCGACCTAGACCGGCTTGCACAGTCGCACGTAATAGAACTCGGGTTTGTCGATTTGGGTAAATATTATTTTCATGCGAGAGCTCACGGCAACGTCTCTGCAGCGCAGGCACAGGTCTTCTAAGCGTTGCCATCCGCCCGTTAGTGCGCCGCTATACCGCGACAGACATCCTAGCCCTCGTTCCGCTCATACGCAAGAATATTGCGCACGCTGACACCAACTCTCCTGCCTCCGCAGTGGCTCTCGATTGGACCCTCCCAGCTGACCGCCAGCTTCCCGACGACGTCCTGTCTGACCCACCAGACCTCGTCTTGGCGGTAGACTGCATCTACCACCCGTCACTCGTGCCCCCGCTTCTGAACACCCTTGCGGCTCTCGCCATCCCGCGTCAGACAGTCGTGCTCGTGATCTCTGAGCTGCGTGCGGAAGACGTGGTGCGGGAGTTCCTTGAAGGATGGCTGAGTCGAAGTGACGAGGGGTGGCAGATATGGAGCGTCGGTGGCGAGGCTGAGGATAGCTTGATGGGTGTGAGATATGCTGTATGGCTGGGATGGAGAGAATCGTGAATATCACATGGTCCTTGGTACTATACGGGGCGTCGATTGTGAGTGACGGTATGCCTCGTTTGGATGTCAGCGTCCCCTCTCGCCCATTGGCCCTTCTGATTGCTTGTCTTCATCGCTGTGAAGCTTTGGCGGACTACGGGCACCTATGCCCGAACCGAGAGCACCTCATTCTCCCCGCCGCCACGCCACGGATTTTGCGGCTGAATGGCGCTTGAAGATGTCAAGGACTCCGAAGTCGGCATACGGG
This sequence comes from Artomyces pyxidatus, assembly GCA_022160305.1. NCBI lineage: Eukaryota > Fungi > Basidiomycota > Agaricomycetes > Russulales > Auriscalpiaceae > Artomyces > Artomyces pyxidatus. The sequence continues at coordinate 320,099 of MU277217.1, read as the reverse complement.
ACATCCTGCGAGCCCACGTTCAGTAGTCAGAAACAGGTCCTCCATACGAAAGTGCACTGTTCCCCGTTCAGCGCGCCAAGGGGCTGTGACGATGGCTGTCAGATGCAATTTCAGCGCAACTAGTCGTCTAAGCCCAGCACGGCAGCACAAGAGTAGCCTCCGACCGCGCCCAGCTCCCTCCGGCGAGATTATGGCAACCTGTTGCGTACGCCTTGACAGAGCGCTGAGACAAGGTTGCGACTGAGAACGCCGGGCTCGTTCTGAGTCTCTTCGACGTCATCTGTTCCGCGGGGAATCAGCGGGGGCTCCCTAGGTTCTGCGTGTCCACGGCGTAAATGCGCGATCGTGCAAGGTATACAACCTGAAAGACGGACCGTTGTCAGTCGGAGGACGCGGATTGCAGGGACATGGACACGCACCAGATCTTGGTCTACGACAGTCTGTGCCTCTGCTGCTCTCACCGCGCTCGCTCTTCCGATTTACGGCCTCTGAACACACGCCGTCGTCTTAAATTGGTTCCTTCGTCTTGGAATTGCGAGACGACTCTGCGGAGAGTCTGGGCGGCGTGCGCCAGGTGAGGCAATAGTGTCGTGCGTGGGTCCGCAGCTCAGATTGGTCCGAATCGAAATGAAGACTGAGCAAAGCAAGCGGGGTATACGGTCAGGAAACAGAAATGCCAAGGAAAAGTACTCGCCGCAGCTCTTGGGCGAGCAGACCGCCCCGGCAAGACGAGACGTTGTATGGCCGTGCATTCGTCGCTGCGACTACGACCTGTCCGGGACAGCAGGGCATGTATTAGGTGGCAATTTGATGGTCCGGGTAGGAATGAAGAGGAGGTACGCTTGTGTACTCCGGATGCACGAAATGGCGAGGTGAGAGTACGTGCGATGGCAGCGCTTCCGGCCATTCCCCGCAGAACGGTCCTCGGCCGGCCGCACGCGCTAGACAACTGCTTCAACACGAGACTCCTTCGTCGACAACTGCTACGTCAACCTCGCCATCTCTGCGCTCGCTCTCTGCTATCTCTGACTCTTGCCATGGCACAAATCGCCGTTGACATTCTTCAACTCGTAAGCGAAACCGCTGATGTCTTTCCTCCCCTGAAGAGCGCCGCGGGAGGCGCACTGTACATAGCCAAGATGGTCCAGGTACGCTCGTCGCTCCAACTCAGGCCTCAGGTTCGAGCACGTCTCATGCCTCTCTGGATCCCCGCAGAAGTTCAAATCCAACAAGAAGGAGTGGGCTCAGTTTGCTAAGGACATCAACGACCGTCTTGCTTGTGTAGTCAAGCTACTCCCGGAGAATACCCGCACTGATACTCGCAACGATCTATTGGCCCATGTCGCGCACCTCGAGATGTGCGTGTATTGTCATTCGCCTCGATGCATGCGCTCATCGTGCATTCACAGAACACTGAACAAAATCAAGTCGTCTATCAAAGCTATACAAGACCAGAAAGCCCTCAAGCGTATCGGGTCTTTTGCCAGAGACCCGGATAAGATCAAAGAGATGCGGAGGCTGTTCGACGACGCCATCGCACGTTTTCACGCATGTGTACTTAACTCGCGCATTAGATATCTGCTCACGACGAAAATTCATTCAGTTTGCCCTGGCGTTGACGACAGGAATGGACGTCGCCAAAATACTGGGCACGGAACCTGTCCAGCTCGTCGTCGAGCGTGCGCTAGACAAGTTTCGCGCCGCTATTGGTCGGTCCTTTCCGCCTTGTCACACCAGGCTGATACTCATGTGTCCAGTAGTGAATGACGTTGCTCCAGTGGTGATGGAGAACGACATGCGCAGTGCTGTTCGAGACGCGTTCCCTCTTGTCAAGGGAGCATCTTGGGATCCGGACCGTGCATGCCTCAGTGGCACACGTACAGCTCTGCTGGATGAGATCATGGCATGGACACGCTCCGCCGATCCAAAGAAAGGAGCAGAAATATTCATGATAATCAGACGTGGCCGGCAGCGGAAAGACTGCCGTTGCCAATACTGTGTGCCAGCTTGTGCATGAAGCCACAGACATGCACCTGCTGTCTAGCTTTTTCTTTGCCCGGGGCATAGAAGGCAGAGATGACTACAGCAAAGTGCTTAATCACATTATTCGAGACCTTGCGGGACTTGATAGAGCTATTGCTCGAGAAATTGGCTCCATTGTTGAGCAGAACCCCAGTGTGGCTACTGCTGGCCCATCTCGCCAATTTGCAGAGATTATTATGCCACTGTGTGTGCTATACCCTGCAGACAAACCACTTGTGGTTGTTCTGGATGCTCTTGATGAAGCCTGTAAAGAAATGGATCACCCCAATAGTGGATTTATTGGCATCTTGTGCAACAAGATATCCAATCTTCCAGGCAATTTTCGAGTCATTGTCACATGTCGACCTGAATACAAAATCTTGCATTCACTGGAAGAGAAAGAGCACATCCAGAAATACCACAGCCCATTGTCAGGAAGCACTGCTTGGGATGATATTCAGCTGTATATGAATGAACAATTGAAGTCAGTAGATAAACTCAGAGATCTACCAGATGATTCCCCAGACTTGCAGTTATTTCTTGAGAAAGTAGAAGGATTGTTCATCTGGGTGGCTACAGTCATCACCTTTCTCAGAGGTTGTGTTGATCCCTATAAACAGCTGAAAAGGGTTCTGGAAAAGAATAGCCCTGGAAATCTACCTGCAGAGGGAAAGATGGAAAGTCTATACCAGACCATCTTTGCTGAATGCAACTGGGATGATGAAGACTTTCAAACAGGGTATTCCTTGTTTATGGGTACAATCATCAATCTGAGAACACCTCTGCCAGTATCTGCCATTGAAGCCTTGCATAACTGCAATGACAAAGGATCAATGCAGAGGATTCTTAGACCAGTTTCTTCATTATTGTATGGTCTTGACTCTGACAGGGATGATAAACCAGTGCATATCTTGCACCTCTCTCTACGGGAATTTCTCACAAGTACCAAACATGTCTCAGAGCCTTATTTTATACATGAAGCAGAGCATAACCAGCAGTTGGCTCTTTGCTGTGTTAACACTTTGAATAAAGAGTTGCCTAATGTAACTGGCCTCGGCTATTCAACTTCCTATAGAGAAGAATTTGATCATGCCATCATACATCTTCCTCAATTAGGTGGAGTTACACAACAACTAGACTATGCATGCCAATTCTGGGCAAGTCATCTAGAATATGTCAATGTTCAAAGTATGGATAGATCTTTAGTAGATGCACTAGTGCATTTCATTCCATCAAAAATTGTACCTTGGTTGGAGTGTATGACTGTTATACACAGATTTTACCCAATATATAGCTGGGCTCAGGTAACTATATGTTTTTGAAATGAGATTTTAAAAAAGACTAAAAATGATGTTGCAGATCTACTTTCCTACTGATCATGACTTGCTCATTCAGTTAAAAAGAGATAATATTGTAAGTTCATTGAGAGGACTTTCTTTTCTCTTGACCAACTTTGGTCGCCATTTAGAGGCCCTCCAAGTGACTGAGGAGGCTGTTCAACTCTGCCGGGTACTTGCAGCAGAGAAGCCACATGTGTTCACCAAAGATCTTGCATGGTCATTGCACAGCCTTTCTGTTGATTTGGATAAATTTGGTCGTGATACAGAGGCCCTTGAAGCCATTGAGGAGGCTGTCCAGGTTTGGCAAGTACTTGCAGCAGACAAGCCAGAAATATTCAACAAAGACCTTGCATTCTCACTGCACAGCCTTTCTGTGATATTGAACAACTTTGGTCGTGACATAGAGGCCCTCCATGTGATTGAGAAGGCTGTTCAGCTCAGACGATTGCTTGCAGCAGATAAGCCAGAGTTGTTCAACAAAGACCTTGCAGATTCACTGCACAATCTTTCCATTGATTTGAATGACTTTGGTCGTCATACAGAAGCTCTCCAAGCCATTGAGGAGACTGTTGAGATTTGAAAAGTACTTGCAGCAGATAGGCCAGAGGTGTTCAACACAGACCTTGCATCATCACTGCACAGCCTATCTGTGAAATTGAATAACTTTGGTCGTTATGCAGAGGCTCTCCAAGCTATTGAGGATGCTATTAAGCTCAGACGAGTGCTTGCAGCAGATAGGCCTGAGGTATTCAATGAAAAGCTTGCAGACTCTCTATTCAATCTTTCTGTATATTTAACCAAATTTGATCGTCATACAGAGGCTTTTCAAGCCATGGAAGAGGTTGTTGAGCTCCAACGAGTGCTCGCAGAAAACAGGCCAGAAGTGTACAATAAAGACCTTGCAGATTCTCTGCACCATATTTCTGTTGATCTTAATAACTTTGGTCATCATACAGAGGCCCTTGCAGCCATTGAAGAGGCTGTTGATCTCTGGCGGATGCTTGTAGCACATAGGCCACAGGTGTTCAAGAAAGACCTTGCATGGTCACTGCTTGACCTCTCTATGAATTTGAACAACCTTGGTCGTAATGCAGAGGCCCTTAAAGTCATTCAGGAAGCTATTGAGCTTTGGCAGGTACTTGCAGCAGACAGACCAGAGTATTTCAACAAAAACCTTGCGATATCACTGCACAGGCTTTCTATATATTTGAGCACCTCGGGTTACCATTTGGAAGCCCTTCAAGCCATTGAGAAGGCTATTGAAGTATGGAAGAATCTTGTAGAACAAAATTCAACAGAGTACCAATCTTATCTTCAAGATGCAACTGACTGGCTGAAGGGGTGCCAAACAAAACTTGACCATTGTGGGAAGTAGTAGTAGCTTTTTCTATAAGAAGCTTTTGTCTAGATGTAAAAGATGTAGTCTTATTTGAACCTTTTTGGATGCCTTGAACAAAGTGAATATAGTATAGTACATTCCCAATAGCTATTTGAGAGAAAAACTTCCTTGGTTTTGTACCTCATAGATCAACATTATATTGTTTAGAACAATTGGCTTTACCTTTTTAAAAGCACCTATAGTAACCTCAGGTTCCCTAGAAGGCGCTGTGTATATAACTTCCAAATTATCCAGTAGTATCCTTTGCTACTTGTTCATTTCCCAATGCAGGTAGGGTGCTTTGTGGGTCTATCTCAGTATCAATTGTCAGATAGACATATAGTCTATTGTTTCCCAATTGCATTGTCAGTGTTACCACCAACAACTGCATACTCTGGTTTAAGCATCACATAGAGAAGACTCAGAATACTGTTAACCCAATTATCTGGGTCTGTCCTGCACAAAACTAGTGAAGTGCTCCATGTTCCCTGCATCACATGTAGATTTGTCTTATGAGATATCAAAGAGCTATAAGCAGGAGGCTCAGTGTCATGATTATTATGTACAGAGATGCAAATAAATCCAGCTCATCTTGGTAGAAACAGGTTGGTCTTGGTGTTTGTAAGGTCATCAGACATCCTGGGCTCAGTGTATTTGGTAAGTAGGAAGTGATAGGAAGCCAGATGAGTCACACTTGTATGTCCTATATGACAACTGTATTCAAAACCTGTTAGGTCTACCCCTGGCATGACGGTGACTTGCACTTTGTCAAAGCATGATACATAGGCTTGAGCTGTACCACAATAGTTATACATCCATCATGAGTGAGAACATCCATTGTGACAGAAGCAATGTTCCACATTAGAGACTACCATGAGTGGACTCACAAGTTGACTTGGATTTGTTGTCCGAGTACCCATGAGGTCCAGACATTATACTCAGACTTGTATGAGTATCAGATGCCAAGTGACTTGGACTTGTGAGTCCCAGTACTCATCAATCCACGAGTACTCACGAGTCTTTGTTCAAACACTAAGTGGTTATGTAGATAGCTATTTTATTGGAACATATAATAAATCAGATAATACAAGACTATCCTCTTGACTATGTGGACAAGTGCAGTGCTCACTAATGGCATAATATATATGCCAGTCTTGAAAAAATAGTCTGAAATATCTTTAACAATGATCAGTGACTAGCGAATGCCTTATGTGGATAAGGATGGCCATCATTAACCACATAATTTGAGTGTCAGTCTTGAAAGTTTAGTCCAGAACATCTTTAACAATGATTGGTAACTGGCAAATACCTTCTGTGGATAAAAATGGCTATCACTAACTGCATAAGATAATGACCAGTCACCAATTATTGCCAGTAGTTTGTTATCAACCTTGCAAATATGTATGTACTTGATTTTTTGCTGTTAGATACTATTTCAGCAAAGTGCCATACATGTTCCAATCTGCTCTATTGCACAACATGTTGTGAGATTTTTTGCTTATACAGAATCACAAGTCTTTGATAAGTACTTGTGGTGAGTACTTGCCATTCTCACAGCTGTGCTTGGACTTGTACAAGTATTAAGCGCCAAATGACTCAGACTTACAAGTCTCACTGCTCACAAGTATATTTGGCAAGTCTTCTTGTAAATACTTGCCAAAGACTCACACTTGTGGTAGTCCCTATTCTACATGTGTCAAAACTGTATCAAAGGCAGCTGAAGAACCACCCAAGTCACTGACCAGGAGAGTGAGGACCAGGTCAAGCATAGTGCACTGAGATTGGCAGCACAGTATAAGTACAGACAAAGTGAACAGTCTAAGGGATGCGCGAGCGATGAGAGATGAGTATAAGTAATCTAGCTACGAGGCTGTTCTGATAGACAATGTGAGAGAAAAGTAGAGCAAATGGGAAAATAATAGAGATAAAAACAATGCTGTGTAGAATAGAAGAACAATAAGACCTACTAGAGAAGAAGGGCCAAAAGCCTGGACAAGAGATAGAAGGATCAAAGATGCAGAGTGACAGGTGACACATGTGACAAGGGTCTAGAACAACATGATAAATGTGACGCTTGGATAGAAAAAAGCAAAGAGGAAAGGAATGGAGCGATCTGTGACAACATGCATGTGGTTTTTGTACTCTGAATGATTAGCAGCATGCTAGGATTTGTAGAATGAGATGATTTTGTGCAAGAATGGAGACGACCAGAGTCTCAGCCTCGTACACAATGAGTGAATGAAAGTCTAAGGCAAGCACTACAGGAAAATAAGCTATTTAAGTAAAAATCATATGCACAGCTGCGGAACTACGTTGATGAACACAACAAGCTTATCTAGAGTAGAAATCAGGGGATCAATAGAATAGAGACACAAAAAAGGTGGCCAAAAGTCATATCTAAATAGAGTGAGACAGATAACCTTGAGGCTACAAAGGATAGAGAACAAAAGAGAACAAAACTCAGATCGATAAGACAAGAAAAGAATACCATAGAAGTCTGAAGTCCGAGCGGCAACTCGTGCACGCTTGCTCATCCCAACAGGGTTGTGGTGAGTACACGTGCAACAGAAACATTGACAACCTAACAACAACAATACTGCCTGCACCTGTATCACTCATCCACCCATCATGGGTCCACATTCTCATTCATGTCTACCCTCAGGTGCAATTCTTCTTCATCTCTTTTTCACGGCCTTTGACTGTTGACTATTGTTCACTCAACTCACAGCGCATGGCAAGCCACAGCCCAATACCCACATTCTCTGTCAATGTATTGGCAACAGTGCTGCTAATATGAGTGCTTGAATAGCCATACCTGTGCTAGATGAGGGGATAGTGATGTCCCGATGGAGCCAAGCTTGAGTGTAAGTGCAAGCAGGGAGGAGGAGGATGATGATGTATGAGCCTGTATCATATGTGTCTGCGGCTGAATGAGAACAGGGTCAGTAGAAGAAAGAGAAGGGCAGAGGGCTGCTCCTCTGAAAAGCTGACGGGAGAAGTCTGCATATTTGTAGAGTAGTTTTGAAGGTAGCAAACCTGTAGTTTTGAAGGTAGCAAACCCTGCTACAGCAAATGAAGGAAAAGCACAAGTGACGATATCTGGAACATTGGAGAAAGTTATCCATTCTGCAGGCCATGAGTGTCATTGCTACACCACCTCCAAGAAAATCTCTTGACAAGTCCCACCTTGTGCTAAAGGATCTTCAGATGCCTTAGAACAAGGCTGAGTTACTCAGGCTGCACAACGTGCAAAGCGTAACTATGAGCAATGTAGGGGACTTGGGGTCAAAGCCAAGTCCAGAGAGCAAGATAGAAGCAGAAAGTCCTTTGTTAGACTTGACACTGACTAGAGATCCGGATCAGAAGGAGTTCTGATAGAAGATCTAATAGTATTGTGACGTGAACGAGCTAAGGTACAAGAAGTGAGCTATATATACTGTCCTAGACTATGGCGCTGACATAATATGCAGCGGTCTATCAGTAAGCCACAGTAGGGTTACTGAGTGTATCAGTCATCTGCAGCAGGATCACTGAGTAAGATGTAGTGACTCAGCTAGCTGAGTAAGTAATGAGCTATAAATAAGTACAATGATGACTGTGCATCATATGATGTAAGAGTCACGTGCTGTCCATGGAGCGCGTATGCTAAGGGATCTTCAGATGCCTTAGAATGGGGCCGAGTTGCTCGGGCTACACGACGTGCGAAGTACAACTATGAGCGATGTAGGGGACTTGGGGCCAAAGCCAAGTCCAGAGAGCGAGATAGAAGTGGAAAGTCCTTTGTTAGACTTGACGCTGACTAGAGATCCAGGTCAGAAGAGGTTCTGATAGAAGATCCAGTAGTATTGCGAAGTGAACGAGCTAAGGTACAAGAAGCGAGTTCGCGAGCTATATATACTGTCCTGGACTGTGGCGGCAACTCTATCAGTAAGCCGCAGTAACGTATCAGTCATCCGCAGCAAGATCACTAAGCGGGTGAGTAATACAGTACGACTCAGCTGGCTGAGTAAGTGACGAACTATAAATAAGTACAACGATGGCTGCGTATCATGGCTGTGCATCATGTGATGTAGAAGTCACGTGCCGTCCATGATGCACATGTAGTCCGCATGATGCGAGAGTAAGTAAAAGAAAAGGAAAATGAATAACTACAAGTCCGAGAAAATACCACGACTGTAACAGCGTACAGTTTGCATAATGCAAAAGTAATAAAAAAGAAAAGGAAAACAAATAACTACAAGTCCGAGGAAATGCCACAACCATAACACCTTGGTCAACGTCAAGACACCTGTCTACCTGATGCTATGCAAAGACCAGCAATTTTCAAAGAAAAACTTACACAATATTTTTATACATTTGCAGATATTCTTTCTGATGCTCACTCTGAGAAGCATATTCGAATGGCAATAAAAATATCTAAGAGTCAATCAAGTTAACTAGAATACTTACAGAAGATAAGCCAGAAGTGTTTAAAAGCCAGCTTGCCACAGCTCTTCATGAGCTCTTATATAATGTCCACAGCTAAACACATTGAAAAAGCACTCAGTCTTATGGTTTGCTATACTGTTTGGCCTCTGAGGAACCAGAGATGTATCTTCAACCACTTGCAAAGGCTCTTGCAATGTTGTCTGCCCTCTATATAGAACTCAATAATACTGAAAAAGCACTGAAAGCAACTAAAAAGCAGTTCAAATACAACGTACTTTAGCAAGTCAGCTACTTATCAGATCCAAGTCTGATCTTGCAGACTCACTACTGTACCATTTTGGAGACATGCTTGCATCACAGGTCACAGGGGCCTCTGAGCCACGCCTAATCGACGTTTGGTCACAGGTCACAGTGTCAAGACTGTGTCGAGGACAGCTGAAGAACCACCCAAGTCACCGACCAGGGAAGTGCAGACAATGAGAGTGAGGACTGGGTCAAGCGCAGTGCACTGGGATTGGCAGTACAGTACGGGTACAGACGAAGTGAACAGTCTAAGGGGTGCGCGAGCGATGGGAGGCGAGTATAAGTAATCTAGCTGCGAGGCTGTGCTGATAGATAAGGCGAGAGAAAAGTAGAGCGAATGGGGAAACAATAGAGAGATAAGAACGAGGCTGTGTGGAATGGAAGATAAGAAGAGGAAGAACAATAAGACCTAATGGGGAAGAAGGGCCAAAGGCCCGGACAAGGGGTAGAAGGATCAAGAATGCAGAGTGACGAGTGACGCATGTGACGAGGGTCTAGAACGATGTGATGAATGTGTCGCTTGGATGGAAGAAAGCAACGAGGAAAGGAATGGAGCGATCCGTGACACACAGGCCCTTGCAAGCTGATTTCTCTAATTCGCTATTCCTTTTGTTTTTGCCTCTACAAGCATCATTTTTTGCTTGGGATATGCTAGGTAGGTCCTTAGAAGTAGTAGTTGCAAAACGGAGGCTAACCAGCCTGCCACAGAATTTGTTTTCAAAGTACATACATTTTGCCATCTTCGTACACCTCCCAAGCTCGAATTTGTTCCCTGCAGTGGCAACTTCATTGAGCTCATGGCCCCTGTCCACAGCCTCTGTGTACAGTGTCTCTGTGAAGTCATCAGGTATCAAATTGCTATCATTATCAGCTGGTGAGCCTATTTCCTGTCGAGCCTATTTTTTGCCAGGTCACAGGTCACAGGCCTGTCCGAGCCTATTTCTACAACAAGCCTGCACGATTTTTGGTCACAGGTCACATCATGCGAGCCTGTCTCCGAAATGGTACAGTATATAGACTTGGCTTGATCCTTTATAATTCTGATCTGCTCATAGAGCCACTGAAAGTAATTCAAGAAGTTATTGATTTACGACAGAGCCTTGCAATGTATCAATCAAAAGTTTTTGATGTACTTGCCAGATTATATTACATATTATTCAGTTTTCTCTTTTATTTCAATCAAAGGGACGAAGCAACAAGAACTTTGACAAAAGCAGTTAAATGGCTACATAGTCTGGTTGTTTATGAACCTATAGCAATTATTCCACAACTTGTAAGAACCTTGCATGGGCTTGCTGTCTTTACTATTGTACAAGGTTTTGAGGAAGAAATATTGCACTCATTTCATTGTGTAATTGAGATACAACGTGATCTGGTGACACACAGTGCACAAACTTGGAATGATGGACTAGCTGCTTTTTTGACTCTTTTTGACTCAAGATCTTGCAGAGTCACTTGAATATTTTGCTCACTCACTTGTCAAATATAGTTGTACCAGAAAGGCATTAGTGGCTTTCAGAGAAGCTACTATGCTGTGGCGCAAGCGAGCCCAACATAATACCTCTATAAAATCAATCATTCTAGGATTTGCTGAGTCAATACATTCAATGTCTTGTACACTTTCTGACCTTGAGTATTATGAAGAAGCTCTCCCACCTCTCATAGAGGCAATACATTTATAGTGAAGCTCTGCTGTCTATAGATCAGTGGTACTTGATAAAAAATTGGCACAGTCTTTCCATCAGCTGTTATACACTTTACAATATTGCAACCATAGTGAAGAAGCACTTGATGCCAGTAAAAAGGCAGTCCACTTGTACCGTAATTTGGCCATATGTCGACCCACAACCTTCACTACTTAAGGCTTTGCAAGTGAACTTGTATGCCTCTCTTAGTGACCTTTCTAAACTGAATCATCATGAGGATGCACTCAAGGCTATGGAAGAGGCAGATGAAATTCAACAGAGCATGCAACTGACAGAAGAGAACAAACCAGTCTTGGATGACTACCTCAGTAGACTTTCAGAGTATCAAGAGGCAGTTATAACTCAAGGGGCAGTATAGAAGGAGGACAGCAGGTAGGCTAATACATACACTCTTTATTGAATCATAAGGTAAACTGTATTTGTAGATAAACAGGACACATTGCGAAGAATCTGTGATCATCATGATTTTGGTACAGATAGAGAGTGTAGTGACATTTGTAATGCATATGTTCAGTGCAGCACAGAATAAATGATTGAAGAGTTGCGTAAAATCTTGCAAGGCAAGCACCAGCTCAAGAAGGTGCAGGCCTTCCTGCCCATCGCATCAAGGTACTCGGAGGGACCTCCAGCGCAGATGTGTCTGCCTCATCAACATGCGATCGACGAATCCAGTTGACTTCGTCCGGACCGGTCTTCTTGTCCACCCATTCAAGCTTCGCGTGCCTCTTGACAAAGACGTCCTCTTCGTCCACGTCTTCATTGAAATAGAGATACCCCAGCGCGAGGTACTTCAGGTGTGGGAACGTAAGATTGGAGAAGTCAACCTGGTTCGTGTACCAACGCTGGTCATTGTACAGCTTGAGCGAGGTCACCGATTTCAGGTACGGGAGCACGTTCTCGCGGATCGTGTGCCTCCAGAATTGGAACCATGACCGCTGGTCCTGACTAAATCGCACTTGATCGGAGACGGTGGAGACGTAAAGGTGCGTGAGGTGTATGAAGAGCGCGTGGAACGCGTCGGTGGTGTAGAGCGTGGTGTGCATCGGGATGAAGTTGAGCATGGAGAGAGACCGAAGCCGGCTGCCGATCGCGTCGGACGCCCCGACGATGGCTCCCAAGACGGCGAGCTGGAGAAGGAGGTGGTCGTTCGAGTTGCCCTCCCTGTACGGGAAGCTGTCGCATGAATCCAGGTTCTGCTCGAACTTGGGGTGGAAGATCAGGCGGAGGGCCGTGAGCGAGGGGAGCTCGGCGAGCAGCGAGAACGCCTTGGCGAGGTGCTTCTGAACGGCGTCTCCATGGTCAATGTCGAACTTCGTCACCCTGTCTAGTTAGACGGGCAGTATGTGAATGTCGTCACGAAACAGTGAATTGGGAACTCACCTGGCATCCAAGGGTTTAGCTCCATGCCATCCTTTCCATCGGCTCCCTCGTCTCGATACACGACCTCTTGCACATACCGCGCAATACCCTTGGTGCTCAAGACGTTCTCAAGACTCTGTGCGCTCTCCTTTGTGTTCGTCGCGCCGACTGACCTGAAGGCGGCTGGTGTAGCGATCGCGCAAAACGTTGTATTGACGGCGCGAACGCGCCGCAATTCGTCCACAGATAATCCGCCAAGAATCATCTTGAGTACTTCGGTGGGAAGAGCGCGAGCCATGGTCGATGTATGCAGCTGGCGCGTTCCAATGAAGCTCTGACAGAATTCAACAGACCTGTCGCTGAGACGAAGTCTACTAGAGTTCAGCGCAGCACGATAGTCCCGACGGAGATCAACGAGTATAGGGAGGTCAAGGACAAGCCTCGAAGCGAGCTACTCATCGCAAGCGCGAGCGCGATGTTTGTCAGTGTTTGGTTCTGGGCGGTCCAATCCAATCCTATCAGGCCTATCCAGTGGGTCGAGCACTACGGTCGTGCATCCCCAACACCGAATATGCCCGTGCGTGCACAGGCGTACGCGCGCTCAATCTCACCCTGTGTGGGGCTGCGTCGACGAAGAAGTTCACGAAATTCCGTGGGGTTTCCGAGCCAGGTCTCGTGGGTGTCAACGGCAATCGCCGCTGAATCGCAGGATGTGCTTGCACGCGGCGGCATCAGGACGATTGGTGCATGGATATCATTGACCGTGAGTCGCTCGAGTGCTGTCGGAAAGCATTCGGAATCAGGTGTACGATCTAGGTACGTACCACTGCCAAAGTCCTCCAGTACTGGTGAAATCTTGGCAGTACACAGCCGTGCGTCAGACAGAGCGGCGTCCGAATGGATATCGATCTGGGCTGATTCAGGCTCTAACGCAGTGCTCGCGGCACCTTGACCTGCCATGGCAGATCGACCTCCGCGCAGCTTCGAAGGTCCGCGACGAGATGCTGTGAGACGTGACCTCCACGAAGGTCAGACCTTCTCCCAGCTCGCATCCTACTTAAAGGGAGAGTACAGCGAGTGGTCCCCATTACTGACGGAAACAAAATTCGTCTCTCATAGCTAGACACATAACACTCAAGAACATGTCGCCAACTCAAGATAAGACCGTCGTTGTCCTCGGTGCTGGTAAGCCGTGTCCCACTTTGCTTTAGGTCCTGTCGATGTGAATTAGACTATCTGTCGCCTTGCAGGAGTTGTCGGCCTGACTACCGCGCTGAAGATACAGGAGAAGGGTGGATATCAAGTTACGATCCTGGCTGAGACATTCCCCACCGATCCGAAGACCATCAAGTACACGAGTCAATGGGCTGTAAGTGATTCACACCTCTCTCCAATTGAGCCGCACTGACGATCTGACGTAGGGTGCTCACCATGTGATGGCTGCCGCGGCCGATGACTTTCGCCAGCAAAGTGAGCATCCTCTGCGTCGTACCCGCTTGAACCTGGTGTAACAACGTCAACGTCAGAGATCGAGAAAGAAACATTCGACGTGATGTGGAAACTATCCACTCCGGGCGGCGAAGCGGAGGGCTGCTTCCTCCGCGTCCCTCAGACCGAATACTACCTTGTGAAGCAAGCCCAGCCGGACCTTCTGTCTTTCTACCCTGACGTAAGTTCTTCTCCGGCTTTCAAAGTCAATGATAACACGACGACCGTCTATGTAGTTCCAGCACCTCCCTACCGAGAACTTCAAGGACATTCCGGGCGTATTGTCTTCCGTATCGCTGACGACCGTCAATATCAACACGCCCGTATACCTCCCCTACCTGCTCTCGCGCTTCCTGTCTCGCGGAGGCAGCATCGTGCGCGCCTCCGTCCAGCACCTGGACCAGGTCCTTGAGGGCGGTGTGCAGGTATTCACAGGTTCGCGCAATGGGGGCCAAGTGGACGCCGTGGTCGTCTGCGCCGGTCTGGGGGCCCGCACGCTCGGCGGCGTCGAGGACAAAGCCATGCACCCCGTCCGCGGACAGACGGTCCTGCTGCACGCCCCGTGGGTGACATTCGGCAGATCGCTCGTCGGAGAGACAGGCTCGCAGACGTACATTATCCCTAGGAGAGGCGGGAATGTGAGTCAATCAAGACTAGCGCGACGTTCGACGTATGCCTGACACGCGTCTCAGGTCATCGTTGGCGGCACGCGCTTGGTGGACGATTGGTACCCTGCGCCGCGCCCGGAGACGACTATTGACATCCTCCAGCGGGGCCTTGCGCTGTGCCCTGAGCTCGCGCCGCCGTCCGTGCGCGCAGAGCGCACGCCGACGATCGACGATTTGAAGCCTCTGATCGTCGAAGAGGGTTGTGGCCTCCGTCCGGGGAGGAAAGGCGGGATCCGTCTCGAGTCCGAGCGCGTCGCCGTCCCTGGGGCTCACGGGCGCAAGGTGCCCGTCGTGCACAACTATGGGTAAGTGCTCGAACTACAATCTGAACGTTGCTGACCGCGGGATCCTTCAGACACGGCGGATACGGATTCCAGGCCTCTTGGGGTTCAGCCTCGATTGCGTTGGAGTTGCTCGAGAAGGAGCTGGCGACTGCTTAGGAAGTTTAACCCCGGTATATCTAGTGAATTGTGGATATAAATGTCCAAGACCTGTATGTAAAGCACCATCAGTCTATGGAATCACGCTGGGACGCCGAACCACCATCGTAGCATCTTGTATTTTCCCTCATTATCTAGCTCGAAATCAGCGCGGCCGACGAAATGGCGTCCGGCCAGAAGAAGAGGCATCCAGTGCACATCGTCTGGCCACATGGTGTCATAAGGTATTGGTGGGAGAGACTCTCCATTTTCCTTTGTTACGGCCAAGTCCGTCGAAGGTGTAACATCGGCTATGTTGGGGTATCGAAACCATTCCGGGCGCATTTCGTCCGTCCTAAAAAGTGGACCAAGTCAATCTCGAAATATAGTGGTAAATGATGTTTCAAATACACACTCGGTCAGAGTACCGCTGTATTCCTCGGCGCGATAAATTTCGATCTGAAACGCCCATTCTGGACCTCCTCGAGTGACGAAGAGTAGGGAGCCACAGTGTTGCAACGGTGCGTCGATTCCGCACTCTTCCTACTCAGGCGACAGGTGAGCGATCTCGGAAAGACATTCTCACCTTTGCTCACCTTTAGTTCGCGAGCAGCAGCCTCGGCCGGCGACTCGCCTGCCTCGACCTTTCCACCGAACCCATTGTATCTGCGCATTTCAGCCAATGCTCGTCCCATATAGGAAGACTGTGCTTACAAGTGCGCACCAAAACCGCGTTTCTTGTAGCCCAAGAGCAACTACCCAGATTTTGATTTAGACCGCGACGAAAGCACGCTGTTCGTCAGAACTGACCTTATTTGGCGAACCCTCCTGGATGATAAAAGCATTGGTGTACCACCTCGTCGTCTCATACGTAAGCCAGCTGTCGTTCCCTCCGACACTAGTTTCCGTGAAGTCGCCTTCGATTCCGGGAGGTAAGGTAGAGGCTCGCGTGGCCATCCAGACTAGTCCTTGCAAGACGCCCGAGGTCAATATGATAACAGCTTGAGCTCTTGTCTCTCAATATCTGCACACTTAACGTGTGATGGGGAAGCGATGGAAAAGCCAACTGTACTTGTAGTTGGATGAACGACTTACAGGACAAAGAGCTTGAAATGCCAGTGACTCGGAGTCATGTTAGTGAGCGCCTGCCCCGGGAAATGCCGAACAGCCTTGGACGACGACGACGATCTCTGAGAACTGGCGTACTGCGGCCTCTTACTCAGAATCCTGCTTTACTGCTCTTCGTGCTACGAGAACACATGCGACACGTAACTCGGAATAATACCATTCACACTTTGGAATGACCTTTGGATTCCTAGGAAGCCGTCAGATTGGAACATGACCGGTGAGTCCGAGCATCTTGTAGTCGTTGTCAAGCTTGCTGCCACACACTACGTACTCTGTTACCTTTGCCAACCGAGAAGACGTATCTCGTCGACAACTATATCGTGGCGAAGACACTTTCTCGGAGCCCTGTCAAAATACTCGCCGGGTGCTGTCTCAGATGTTCTGCCTCGTCCTCTCCGAGACATCACGGTGCCCAGGCTATAACACAATACTTGCAGCGCCCGCTCTTTCATCTCTCCCGTTCTCCTTATCCCATCACCTACCCAATACCCCTACATCATCCATTTCACTATGCCCTTCATCCCCGCACCAGTTCCAGACCTCGTTGGCAGGACCATCGACAAAACATACAAAATCATCGACCTTATTGGCCGTGGCGCCTTTGGCGCTGTATTTCGCGCTGTCGACATCACCTCGGACGGCAAGCAGTATGCTCTCAAATGCGTTCTGACTGGCACTCCCCATTCCAAACAACACCGTATGCAGACTCGGGAATGGTCGATCCATTCTCAGGTAGACGGTCACCCCAACATCGTCACCTTGCACAACGTAATCGCGGTCGGAAGATACACTTTCCTTGTATTCGACATTTGCGAAGGCGGCGACCTTTTTGACGCCGTCACCGAGCGGCGTACCTATTTTCGCAACGATCAGTTGGTGAAGCTGGCCTTTGTGCAACTCATCGACGCAGTGCAGCACTGTCATGACAGGGGCATATTCCACCGAGACCTCAAACCCGAAAATGTGCTTTGTTCGCCCGACGGCGCCAAGGTGTGGCTGGCCGATTTTGGGTTGGCAGAGAAAATGGTCGCGACTACAAAATGCGGCGTCGGAAGCCGCATTTACATGAGTCCAGGTGAGTCGAATTTCTTGTTTATATTTCTGACACTCATTTTCCTGCAGAATGCATTGGTGAAGAAGTCCGGTTCTCCGCATTTTCTAACGCACGCTCCGACGTATGGGCCCTGGGCGTCATTCTTGTCAACATGATCGCAAGCATTGGGCCTTGGGATGCGGCAGTCACCACGGACCCTCACTTTCGTTCATTCCTCAAAGACCCTACTTCCCTCACCCAAATACTTCCCATCTCGCAGGAGGCTGGCCTCCTCCTTCAGAGCGTGTTCGCGTTCAATCCATTTGAACGCATTTCGCTGCAGGAACTACGCATGGAGGTCTTGAAAGTTAAGACCTTCTTCATGACCGACGAAGAGGTGGCCGCGTCATCCGACGAGGTCAAGAGTGCCGTGGAGATGTACGCCAATCAAGGCACGACTCCAATTCCTGTCAGCACTCCCCGCTTTGTCCCTCAAGAACGAGACTTAGTCGACGAGCGATCCGTCCCATTCGACTACACACCGCGCCCCATACAGGGAGCCCGTTTCTCAATCTCATCCAGCGATTCCATTACGCCGACAGAGTCGTCATCGGCAGATAGCCTCCTTGTCACACCGGAGACGCATCCACGGGCCGTCGCGGACGTGAAAATCATTGACATCACGGCCTCCATGAGCAATCTCGCCGTTCCACCGTCTGCGAAATTTTATCCACTGCACTCGGACTTGTCTATCCCAACTGAGCAATTCATTGGACCCACGCGACAAACTCTTTTGC
Source organism: Artomyces pyxidatus (assembly GCA_022160305.1). NCBI lineage: Eukaryota > Fungi > Basidiomycota > Agaricomycetes > Russulales > Auriscalpiaceae > Artomyces > Artomyces pyxidatus. The sequence continues at coordinate 302,030 of MU277217.1, read as the reverse complement.
GGCACGCCATGCAAAGGTTGCGGCAGCAGGAGTAAAGTCATGTCTTATGCCAATGTCTTAACTCGAGCACATACTCACCATTGGTCGGGAAGCGGGCCTCCCTGACCGTTCTTCATATATCCGTGTCACATTATATCCAATGTATACTAAATTCGAATGACAATCCTCACTGCGCTTTATGTACCTCCCGTTTGTCGTGCGTGACAGAAGGGTATCCACAAATCTTGCACAAATCTGAGATTTTGAGCACCGCCTTCAAGCGACTGCGCGGCATAATTGTTTCCTCCCTCTACTTCCGTCAGCCCCTGTGAGACCCGCCGGGCAGCGTTTATAGAGATGTCTGCCCCGACGATTTCCGCTGCGCAAGCAGTAGGAGAGTATCTGCAGTCCCCAGACGACCTCATGAAGATCCCCGCGTTCCGCAAGAAGCTCGAAAAGGAGAAGGCGTCCATCGACATCCGGCTCAAGAGCGGCGTCAAGGAGCAGCTTGGCTCGACAAGAGAATCCCTTCGCAAGCTGTTCAGCACTCGGGACAATGTCCAGCTCATCAAGGATGAGATGGTGACCATCGACCGCATGTGCAACGACCCGCAGAACAATGTCGCGACATTCGACCAGATAAGCAGGGTGCGCAGCTTTTCGTGTGCACGCAAGCACTCTGTTAATGCGTGTATAGGTGTCTATGGTGCACCGGAACTTTGAACAGACGGAGGAGATGGTCAACAATCTCATTGAGATGAACTCCCGTCTGGACGCTTTGGAGGATATGCTGGCCGCCGATCAGAACGACCTCGGCGGTCCCGCTCCCAATCTCCTCCCGATTCACTACCAGCTCAATCAACTTGAGGCATTCCGCAACCAGACGATGCACCAGGCGAAGAAGGGGACAGCCAACTCTCGCAACACGCTCACGCGCATGTTCGAACGTCTCAACAAGGTCATCGAAGCATTTGATGAATATGTCATGGAGCTCGCACGGAATCTTCTCCCCATTGCTCGCGCGGGGAATACAGAGGTTGTCGTGAAGTTGGTAAAGATAGCCGAGATCGAGGGCAAGGAAGACGAAAAGGTGCGTGCCCGTGGCACATCTCTGCGTCCATGAGCTCACACTTCGCGCAGGCAATCGCTATCCGACTCGTGAAAAAGGCGGCCAAACTGGACGCGGCCTCGAAATTCAGATCCATGCAGGCGAACGCGCGCGTTATCAAGCATTACCGCTCGAAGATCATGAAGAGCGTCACCGAGTCCATTAAGGCCAAGTTCGATGACGCATGGACACGCGATGAGCAAAACCCTCTTGGCTTCCTCGACAGTCTAGGCTGGATATACCAAGACCTCATCGCCGTCGAGCGCGACATCGTTGCATGCTTCCCCTCTGACTGGGATATCTATTCCCACTTTGTCCGCGAGTACCACAAGGCGCTTAACGCGACAATTCAGCGCCTCGTCGCATCAGCACCGGAGGCTAGCGTCCTGCTTACCCTGCACGCGTGGCTGAAGGAATACAAGGCCAGCATGAAGGAGCTCGAGATCCCGCCCGAGCTCATCGAGCCGCCGCTGCTCGATGGCAAGGAGCAGACCCTCATCGACGACTACCTGAAGCTGATCGTCAAGAAGCTCGACGAGTGGTCCGCGAACCTGATGAAGACGGAGGTCGACGAGTTCACTGCACGCGCGGAGCCGCCCGAGCTCGACGCGGACGGACAGTACGGCATGCAAGGCGCGGTCATCCTCTTCCAGATGGTGAACCAGCAGGTCGACGCGGCCACGGAGAGTGGGCAGGGCGTCATCCTCGCGCGCGTCATCACAGAAGTCAACCGTGTCATGCGTGGCGTACAGGACCAATGGACGAAGCTCATCGACGTGGAATACAAGAAACATGCAGAGAAGCCGGAAGAGGTCCCCGGTGGGCTTGTCGAGTACTGCATCGCGCTCGCAAACGACCAGATCAAGTCGGCGGACTACGCCGAGGCGTTGTCGGCACGCGTCGAACCACTTGTGTCGGAGAAGTACCGTGTTACGATCAACGAGCGTCTGAACGACGCTATAGACGGCTACCTCGACGTCGCGAAGAAGTGCACACAGACCCTCATCGACATCATCTTCAATGATCTGAAGCCGGCGACGAAGCTGCTCTTCCAGCCCGCGTGGTACGACGGCATCATGCGCCAGATCGTGGAGACGATGCGCGACTACATGACGGACTACCAGACATACCTCAACTCTTCGCTCCTCGAGCTATTGGTCGAGGACCTCTTGGACGCCTTCCTCGTCTGCTATCTCACTGCCCTTGCCAACACCGCGAAGCTGCGCATTCCGGCTGCCACAGATCGCATCAAGGAGGACGTCAGCGAGGCGTTCTCGTTCTTCACCACATTGAAGCCCGCCAAGGAGCTCGAACAGTACTTCGAGGTCATCGAGATGGTCCTGTCGCTCCTCGAGGCGTCCAAGAGCCTTGTCTTCCTGTCGTTCTGGTCGTTCGCAAAGGTGTACGGCCCGAATTTGACTTTCGTTGAAGGCCTCATGAAGGCGCGTGGGGACCTGGATCGATCGGCCGTCAACGAAGTCATGGACAGCATCAAACGGAAGGTGAAGGAAGAGAATTTGACCGATCGTAAGCCCGTTCTCTTTGAATTGATTGCTTATTAACCCATTGTACGTCTGTACAGCGCCGGAACCTACCATCATGAAGAAAATTGCCATCCAAAGCACGTTCTCTCGTCTCCTCCGCACTGGCGCGTCATAGCCTGCTAATTACCATACCCGCCGTCGCACCCGCACGCTGTACACTAATCCATCATCTGTTGTAATTTATCGGCACCGAGCACGCACTGTATTGATAACGTCTGGAACAGTCATTCCACTAATTATTCTGACAATGGGGCTATATATGAATAGACATTCGGAATTCATCGTCGAAGGCGTCCTCACTGGACGTCTGCAGTGAGCCTCATCAGGGTACGTCGGCCCACGGTTGACGCTCATGCCTATGACACGCGTCTGGAAGTAGGCTACCACGTACGGTCACCGTGACAATACGAATATCCTGTCATTGATCCTTGCTAAATTGACACGATATACACTGCTTAGTTAGTCCTACATATGCACCGGCATCTATTCTGTTTTCGATTTTCCTCCCGAGTTCGATCTATCTGGCAGCGCTGCAGCAACCTCGTTGATCTTCTTGAACTGCCAAGGGAATCGGGAGGGATACAAAAATGGGCGAAGGTCAAAGCCTAGAGACGTTTGTGAATCTAAGAAATTCATAGAAGAAAAAAATGGATTTACGGTTGTCATCAGGGCTGTACGACTCCTACGACGAAGCCGTTAGATCTGTGTCTCTTTAGAAGGGAAGGCGCACGAACTGCGTGATACGATGGTGTGAGCGTCGTCATCTTGTGTCGATTGCGTGCATATTCGAAGTAGAACAACTTGACCTTCTCTGCGATCTGCACACTAGTCAGTATACCGACAGAAAAAGTAGAAGTAGCATCATACTTGAGTGGGAGAGAGGAACGACCCCCATTCATGGACTAGCTTCGTGAACATACTGTACGGTCCGCACTTCTCTACTTTCCGCAGACGGCCGAAGACAGACAACTCGTCGTAAGTCATGCCCATATCGGCCTGGTCACACTTGTAAGATAGCGGATGAGGTTTTCTGGTATCGGGCACTGACCTCGTCAGCCTGAACGTAAGTTTCAGTGATAGGTTCGAGTTCGGCGGTTGGCACAGCGTCGAGGAAGCTGCTCAAAAGTAAGTTCGAAGCTAGGTCCTGGCAGTTTCCGCACTTACCTGCCAAGGATTGGCAGATTGAACTGGTCGCGGGCATACGCGATGAATCGTTTCAAATCCGTCTTGCTGATGCCGCCAATAGGATTGACGTCAGCTGCCAGGCGCTGTCAGTCAAGATGACATGGATTGTGACGGAACTCGCACCTGACGAGCAGTCGTACTTCGTGAGATACCCTCGTAAGCTGGAGAGTGTCAGACAGCGAAAAGAATGACTGTGAATTATTATCTATTACCTTTCGTCAACGTTGGCGCTTCCCAACACTAGAAGACCGCCAGCCCTGCCACGAACCCAGGGAAGTAGCTGAGCGAACATGTAGGCAAGCACCATGCGCAGGCGGGCTTGTATGTTCTGCAGTGCTAGGTTTTCTACATTCGTACCTCCGTGGGCACGGAACTGCGGCTTGACACCTGTGACGAAGCCGAAGAGGGTGCGGAGAGCAGTGACAACAGTGTCCATATTCAAGTCGGTATGGTAGCTGTAAGAATCGTCAATGTACCGCCGGGCTTGACGATGTAGATACAGACCTTCCAATCGCTTCTGCGAGTTCTTTGGCCCGATGCCTCGTTTCCGCACTGGAATTCTCCGTCCCCATGTAGCATGTATGCATCAGCCTGCCGGAGAACTCGCGTGGATCCCTAGGGACATAGTCTGAATCCTCCATCTCGCCCACGATACGTCGAGCGTCGGAAATGACTTGCTGATCTGCGTCATCAATTCAGTAATACGATTAATATAATAGCTGCACATGCAGCACGCACCTCCTCTGCTGGCAGCTTCGACGACAAGGCTACACATAGAATATACGATAACCGCCGTTGCGCAGCTGTCTATTCCTCCCGACAACGGGAGGAAATAACCCTGGGTCCGAGACCGGCGAAGATAATCCCACAGCCAACAGGCAGGTCCGAGACTCGAAGTCACAAGTCAGCCTGGAACATGTCAGAAAGAGGCGCGGGGAAGAACTCACGCGATCTCCTCCTCAGGTCTATGGAATCTCATCTCAAACGGCGAGGGTTTGTTGAACTCTTCAATGACGCTAAACTTACCATCTGAAAGGGCGATTGGCGCCTCGATGCGGTGATATCTCTCTGCCGCTGCGGCTTGCATACTGCGGCTGCTCTTCGCTCTGTGCGCACGGACGTCTTCAATATCTATGGTAGCGCTCACGACCTCTACGTCGTTCAAGGAGAATTGGGAGCCCTGCGCAATGATCCTGCCATTCAAGGCTATCATCGCGCAGCCATCATAGTAGAGACGATCTCCATCGCAGCCTTGTTGATTGGCGTAGAGGTAGACCCCTCCAAGCTATTCGAAGAGTCAACAAATGCACACGATGCATAGGTATACAAATACCTTCTGCGTAGCCTCCCTGATGAGGTCCACACGGGTGTGCAGCTTTCTAAGTTCGTGATGACTACCGCTTGAGTTCGTAAATATTTCCACTCCATCGAGACCCATCAAGATATGGGGGCTGTCAGATACAACGTCAGCGCATGAGGTTATCAGCTGCTGTCTACGAAAGAAAGTCACCTAGCTGGAGTGAAGAGTTCTTCGCAGAGTTCGACACCGATGCAAGTGTCTGCCGTGCTTACAACGCAGTCGCCAAATGGTACTTTAATCTGGTTGATATCAGGGCGTACTTTATCAATGAGAACACAGGAGAGAGCGCTCACCTGTCCAGTTACGGCCTGAACTATGCGCGGAAGGTAGTGATCTTCCCACTGGCGATGCTTCTGCCACGGGGTGAAGTATCTGAGTTCCCGATAGTTTCCGTCGTTAGCAAGCCACATCTTTGGACGTATGAGTAATATTTTCTTGTTGTGGATGATGATGCGGCAGTTGTAGATAACATTCTTATGCACGACTGGCCTACGGCAGTGTCAGTAGGTTGTTGAGACGACGTCAAGAGAACGAACATACATGCCAATATCGCAAACAATATCCGAGACATCTTCTGAAGCAAGTATCTTTGCTAGAACTTCCCAAGAATGCAAGACGGTATCCCCTAATGCGTAATCCGTGTGAGATTTGCCACCAAGCGCATCACCTGATATTGATTACCCTCTAGAAAGTGATCGAGGCATCCATATCCACTTAAAGTGCTTTCAATCAGCCACTGCAGTTAGAGCGACAGATAAAGGGTCGCGCACGGAATCTCGAGCTCGGGGCCAACTCTCAGTGTCGCTCCGCGCTCCTTCGCGATAGCGATACTACTAAGAATACGTTCGAGATTTCCCTTCACTCGATAAGAGATGTAGCTCTCATGGATAGTCCTTTGCAACTTACCTCAAAATCGAGTGCCCACTGATTCAAAGAGCTGAAGATCTTGTTCAATGCGGAAGCTTTCACGAGATCTCGGCAACATACCACCTTGCAGACCTCGTCAGGATCTCTGCCATATACAGAGCATAGAAGCTTACGTCGCGAGAGTTATCAGATGGCCCATCACACCTTCTTGCCGTCGTTCGATGGATGCTTGTCTGCGAGCCCGCCGTGGTTGTGGTCAAGAAACTGCCGCAGCTCTCCGAGTCGCCGATTCTGAGGTGAGCGGCATCCGCGGGCCGCGGGCCGACGTGCCCGGCGAGGTCGCTGCGCGTCAGCTAGCCAACGTCCGACGTCCAACTCCCGAGTCCACCTTCAAGGTCGCTTCCTGTTTCCTTCGTCCACGCAGCAGTCGCCATGCTGCAAACCGTGAGGTTACAAGCATTGAAGGCCATGAGCAGACGACGCTCCCGAGGAGTCGTCGGGCGCGCGTACTCTGTGGATACGCGGGAGGAGTGCGATGTGGTGATTGTCGGAGGAGGACCTGCAGGACTGGCTCTCGCAAGCGCTCTCGGTACGTCCGCAATACCGTTTATATAGCGCTAACTCATTGTTTTAGGTGCCTCGAACGCGATCAGAGAGACTCTCACTGTCACCCTGGTTGAGGCTGGCGATCTTGCTCCAGTCCGGGACTGGAACATGCCACCAGACGCGTTCGCGAACAGAGTGAGCTCACTGACAAATGCATCTCAAAGGTTCCTTGAAGGTAGCTATTTCTATGTGTAACAGGATCTCCTACTGACTGTCATGTAGCGATCGGGAGCTGGAAATATGTGGACGAGCCGCGTACTTGTCCCATCGAACACATGCAGGTTTGGTGCATGTATCTCACAGCGACATGGACTGACGTTCGTATTCCAGGTGTGGGATGGGATATCCGACGCCAGAATTGACTTCAATGCTATGGAGATGGGGTCACAAAGCGCCGCTGGATCAAGTCAAATGGCCCGCTTGACCGAGAACAGCAACCTACAGCGAGGACTGCTGCGTCATCTCGACAGTCGTCCTAGCATATCGTTATTTGACAGAACGAAGGTCGAAAGTATCAAGAATGACCGCGGCGGGCCAGATGGATGGCCCACACTGTATCTCTCCAATGGTAGAGTGTTGAGGGCGAGGCTTCTGGTACGATCCGTCATACACACCGAAATCGGGAATAGACAGCTAAACCTGCGTACTAGGTGGGTGCAGACGGCTTCAGCTCCCCTGTCCGTTCATATGCAGGTATCCAATCTTTCGGCTGGAACTACCCTACCCAAGCCATCGTCGCAACACTACACCATTCACCACGAACATTCACTCGCAATACGACCGCCTACCAGCGCTTCCTCCCCACGGGACCCATTGCTTTTCTCCCGCTTTCTCCGACTGTGTCATCCCTCGTCTGGTCGACAAGACCTCCTCTAGCTGCCGCACTCACAAAAGCCGACCCACACATCTTGGCGTGCATGATCAACGCCGCCTTCCGTCTCCCCGAAGTCTCAGTTCGATATCTTCACGAGCGAATCCTCGAAGCCAGCAACTCAGGCAAAGCTCTGACCCTGCAGGAGATCAAGGGCGAGATCACATGGAGGGAGAACTCGCACAACATCACAGCCCACTCGGCCTATGCGTCTGGCTCTGTTGACCCTGCTTCAGTAAACATCGGTATCCCTCCGGATGGCGCGGAGCTCCTTCCACCTCTGGTGGAAAACATCCAGCCCGGCACTGCTGCATCATTCCCGCTGCGGTTCAACCACGCCGAAGCTTACATCGGCGAAGGTAGTGGAGCGCGGACGGTGTTGGTGGGCGACGCGGCGCATACAATTCATCCGCTCGCCGGGCAGGGTCTGAACCTCGGCCTCGCGGACGTTGAATGCCTCGCCCGCTGCATCGAGAACGCCGTCCAGCACGGCGGCGACATCGGTGAGTCGCGCGCCCGTCACACTACGATAACATCTCACATACGCGCCTGAAGGTTCGCACACCGCCCTCGCGCCGTACGCCCGCGAGCGGTACTTTGAAAACCACAAGATGATGTCCGCCGTGGACAAGTTGCACAAGCTGTATGCCGCAACGGCACCTCCCGTCGTCTGGGCGCGCTCTGTGGGTGTCGAGGTGCTGAACGAGCTCGACGCGCTGAAGGCCGGGATCGTGATGTCTGCAGGCGCGTCGGGGTCTGCCAATCGCGGGACAGGGTGGGATTTAGCGGCGAGGGGTGCCGAAGCGCTGATGGGCAGCGCGAAGTTGGCATCTGCGGTTCGTAGTGGCTTGCGGGCGACAGCTGCCGGGGCGTTGCAACAGCTTGCGCGGGCCATGGCTAATCAAGACAGATGAATACTCTCCTGGCCATACCTACGAGTGTACACCCGTGGCTTCCTGTATCTGGTGCAACTACTGTCTTTTGCAGACGAAGAAAAGTAAAGTCCACACGTTGTTCCAGCTCTGCTGTTCTCGTATGCCCGAGTAGTCCATGTTCGCTAATCGCGCCAGCGTGTTCTACGCACTATGCACACCGTCACGCGCTCTTCGCATGAGTCGTCATGTCTCGCTGTTCTTGTTGAGAGACCGGCAGGTCATCGCCTCAAACTTTTGCATGAGGGCCTCGAAGCTTGTGCATGAGACTGTGAGATTCGCTCTTGAGACTCACGATGTTCGCGGCATTGACGGCTCTCGGGAAGTGACCACTCGCGTGAGGGCTACTTGCCGTAGACGTCGACACTGCGGCTAACCGTGGGCGTGTGTAAACTTTCGAAAGATCAGTAGGTAGCATGATGGAACAAGGAGAATAGCGGGAACCGATAAGGTCTACAGAACGTCTCCGAGTCTATTACGGAGCGACCTCAAAGTCACTGTAAGGGTCCACCATGGCCTGCTCTCGTTCGGTTTAAGATACCGCAATCACCCGTTAACGGAGAGAGTTTCAGAGACGGGTGTGTATTGTCTTGCGGGAGCGGGGTGATATAGATGATGTGAGAAGAATGTTGGGAAAACGGTTGCATTGCTAGCCCGGCCCTGTCAGTGTCGTCGTGGGAAGTCATCAGACGACATGGCGCAAGATACATGCGAGCCTTCCTTCTAGGGAACCGGAGACGTATATAATCTTCGAGTTCAATGGGAAGGATTCAGAGCGGGATGCAAACGAGACGGCGTAATCTTACTTACCTGCGACGAGTAATCGACAGTCATCCTGGGCGTCATCCGTCTGCAGCGGAGGAAAACCCATCAAGCTGATTTGATACAAGTTGTTTGAATGGGCGGTGATCCAGAGACTTTGCAATTGAACGTCAAAGCTGTCGGTGAAAGCGATGGTGGAAATGCGATGCAAGTTGTGGCTGCCTTATGTAAGGCAGCGGACGCAGGCTGCTCATCACCGTCACGGCGTCACCTCGCCGTCGCCAACATACTGATATCGGGTCCACAGTACTCTTTCAAAACCATATCGTTAACATGAATCAAGGTAACTGGTGTTTTTGGACTTCCGTGGATCATCGATCCTAGGTATGATTGTTTGAAAATGCCTTGTCTTCATCTTCGCTGAGTATACGTATCTCCAGTTCATCGTACCCGGGCGCGACCGCGAGCAACGCCAGGCTCTGAAGGCCTGAAGGCCTGAAGCACACGCTCTCCTTGATGAGACTGCGCGTGACGGCGACTCTCGGATGATGACAACGAGGATGCGGTGAGGCGCCTCCACACGTCGCTGACTTCGAAAGCAAATTTCCCAGAGATCTCGACCGTGTCGAGGGGGCATCAAACCTCTCTGTTTTCAAGATCTATTCAGTCAGATCATGGCCGCGTCGCGCTCGTTCGTTTGTCTAGCAAACATGACACATCCACCGGATGCTAGTTGCTGTAGACGTTCCGCTCGAAACTGTCATCATGCTGCGATGATGGACCAACGCTTATCGCGTGATGCCTGGCGGCAAGCCCGGCCGACAACGCGTGTCTGCTATCCTCCACTTCTGCCGTTATGTACGCTCATTGATCTGGGTATGGATCTCCATATCCTCGTGAAGCTAGAAGCGATCCCTCACACTCAATGACCCCATCTAGGTGCGCTTAGCGACCCTTTATCGCCTCATGGACTCTATTGTACATAAAGCAGCCGCCCAGTGCGCAAACAACTGCCTGTATTGGGTGCTGCAGTTTGTAAATGTATGCAATGATACACGACCTGGAGCCACGACCTGGCGCTCCTTCCCAAACGGCTATATTGGGTCAGAAGACAACGCGACGTTTGATCATTGCTGATAGTCCGTCCGGTACGTGAGGATATCTCGCCCCTGGACAGGCGGTATATAGCATTGGGTTTATTCGATGCTTGTTTCCATCGTCCCGAGTGCTTCTCCCTCACCATTCGCGATGTCCGTCGTCATCCAAATACTCAATGTCCTCCTCGCGGGTGCCGCACTCTACCTCGTCAAGAAGCTCACGGAGAAGAAGCCTCCAGGACGCAGGATTCCTGGACCCAAGGGCTTGCCCATCATCGGAAACCTTCTCGACGTTCCCCAAGAAGACGAGTATCGCGTCTTCTCAGCATGGCAGAAGAAATACGGTGCGTGTAATGATTCCGATACATAGGTCCATCTAACCATCGTGCAGGCGACATCTTCCAAATGAACGTCCTCGGCCAACCTTTGATCATCCTCAACTCCCCGAAACTGTGCGTCGAGATGCTCAACAAGAAGAGTCTGATCTACTCGAGCCGGCCCCATCTGCCCATGGCGTGCGATCTAGTCGGGTGGAAAGATGTCCTAGTGCTGCTTCCCTATAACGATAAATTCAAGGCCTGCCGCAGAATGATGCAGTCCGTCATCGGCACCCGCAGCAGCGTCGACCAGTTCCGTAACACCCTGGAGGCCGAATCTCAACATATGGTACGCAGGCTCATCAACGAGCCGGAAAACTTCGTTGGGCCTGTGCGAAAGTATGTGTATCGAAATTGCCTCTGCATGAGTGTCGCTTACTGTTGTGGTTGTAGAGCGGTCGGCTCGATCATTCTTATGATCTCTCACGGTTACAAGGTCAAGTCAGAGACGGACAGTCTGGTACGTGTTGCCGACGAAGCCACCGACCAGCTTGGCGTGCTCCTGTCTCCTGGGATGTTCGCAGTCGACCTGCTTCCCTTCCTGCGTTACATTCCTGAGTGGTTCCCAGGAGGAAGCTTCCATAAGGTTGCACGCGAGTGGCGCCACACCCTCTTCGATCTGACCGACAAGTCTTATGAATTTGTGTTAGAACAAATGGCGAGTCACTACCCACGGCGGCCTTGACTTTTCTGACGCAAACCAGGCCGCAGGGACCGCTGTTCCGAATTTCGTCACGAACCTGCTGGAAGGCAAGAAGAACTTGTCGGCTCAAGAGACGGAGGAAATCAAGTGGGCAGCATCCAGCTTGTATTCCGGTGGGGCTGATACGGTAAGAGTCTCATCCTCGATTCCCTCTTGCTCTGTCAACCTCATACGTGTCTGCAGCCCGTCTCCGCCATGTCCTCGTTCTTCTTGGCGATGACCATGTATCCCGAGGTCCAAAAGAAATGCCAGGCTGAGATCGACTCCATCGTCGGAACCGACAGGCTTCCCACGTTCAGCGACCGAGATTCACTTCCCTACATTGCCACCATGATCAAGGAGGTGATTCGCTGGGGTCCCACGACGCCACTCGGTGAGTTCTCATGGTCTTGCCGCGATTCATACCCACTTATGGCGGTGTTTGCAGGCGCCCCGCATTGTCTCGAGCGGGACGACGTCCACGACGGGTACTTCATTCCCAAAGGATCCATCATATTGGCCAATATCTGGTATGTCCGGTGTTGAAGTAAATTATCGGTGTCCATCCTCATCTCGACTAGGCATTTCCTCCACGATCCCGAGGTGTACCCTGACCCCATGAAATTCGACCCTGACCGCCTCATCGCCTCCCCCGGCAAACCCGCACAGATGGACCCCTTCGACGTCTGCTTCGGATACGGAAGACGGTAAGCCTCACTGTATGCTACCTCCCACGCTTCTCTGACGATGTCGCGTAGTGCATGCCCGGGCAATCAGCTGGCACAATCCATCATGTATATCTTTGCCGCGTCCATTCTCTCCGTCTTCAACATTGAGAAGGTGTCTATCAACGGCGTCGTCCAAGAGCCCAGCCATGAGTTCACGAGCGGTGTTTTGGTGTAAGCTCTTTTATTCATTGGTTTGTGAACGCGTGGAAGCTGATCAAGGCATATGCGTTTGATCTCAGCCGCCCGAAGCCATTCAAATGCATCCTGAAGCCTCGTTCTGCGAAAGCCGAAGCTCTCATTAGATCTTTAGACGACTTCCACTCTGACCCCACGGCGTAGCCTGAGGACCCGGGTCCGGCTTCCCACTGGCGAGATGGGCGTCTTCGTTTACGTTTGTGACATGCGGTCGTTCGTCATCATATCAAGACCTTGTATAGTGTAAAGTAACTGCAATAAAGGGCCATTTATCAGTGCAAGGAGACTCACAAGTTGGCGGATTCACGATCTATAGACGCTGCGAATCATTATGTAAGCATTGCGACATCGCGTCAACTTGACCTTGAAAGAAAACCATCCGTCTCTACTCCGCTTCACTATGTCTTTCTCGCCGATGTCCCTCTAGTGAGCTGCACTCACCCTACCGAAAGTTACTGTAAGTCGCATCTGTCCATTGCACGACGTGGTAAAACCGGCTTTCTATTTTTCGCCCCGGCCGACATTGTGAGGAGGCACGTAGCTTGCGGAGCTCGCAGCAGGGTGCATCCCGATGTGCGCCTGAAATGCATGCAGACACAGCAGAATCGTGGGGGCGACATATGCTCGACAAGCTCATCATGAGTGTCCATCAATCGTTGACGACCTCTGCAGGCAATCCTTTATCACAACCTTCCTTCCAAGCCATGGACGCGGCGGCGACCAGAATTGAATCCGAGTCGGTCGCTGGTGGTGCTGTCAGTAGAGCATCTTCATTTTTTGTATTGAACTAACGAGGCAATGGAATAGAACTGCTATATAGCACGCGTCCCGTACGAGATCCTGCAAAAGATCCTGTTGCATCTTCGGTTGTTTTCGCTCAAGGAATCCGAAGATCGCCCGTCAAAAAACCCACCGGCAGGCATTGCCATTTATCACGTCTGCAAACTCTGGCGCCGCGTCGTACGTGAGACTCCAAAGCTCTGGAAGACCATACCCCTCCACATACATGGATGGGCGTTATGCGCACTGGCCTTTTCCAAGAACACTCCGATTTCTATCCATGTCAACCTCGGGCGCTTGCGCCGCTCTGCGGGGTACAGAAAAACGGTCAAGGAAGCCTTGCTCCATGTATCCCGTACCCGAGTGCTTTCTTTCACCTGGAACAGGGAGTCGCTTTCCGAGAGCGGGTTTAAGCTGGGCGCGGACTATGTCAATCATTTGCAAGATATCACGGACATGCTCGTCAAATTCGATGCTCCCCTCCTAGAGAAATTCGTTTTTCTCGATCTTCCTATGAATCCTGTCTTCATGCAAGACATTCCAGATGGCATCTTCCGCGATGGTCCCCTCCCGCGTTTGCGCCTCCTCTTCCTTGCCCATGTCGAGATCCCCTCCAAATCACCGCTACTCCAGGGCCCTCTCGTCAGTCTCGAAATCAGCGGCTGCACCATCTTCGACGAAGACGACGAAGTGGTCCAAGATGAGGACGAGGACGAGGAACGTGATGAAGGTCGTGTAGGGCCGAGTACCAGCCTCGAGAACACACTCGAAGCCCTGCGTGGGCTGCCCACGCTCGAAACTCTCACCATACGCTACATGCGGTGGAAGTCGCTTGACGACTTCGACGGCGTCGCGTACCCGCAGCGCGGCATTGCGCTGCCAAACCTGAAGGAATTGGTCGCGATCGGTGATCTCGACGATCTCCTCAACCTCATCCAGTGCTTGTCCCTGCCCATCGGCATCGACCTCAACATCGACTGCCACCGAGGCCACGACACGAACCACATGATGCCGTTCCTCCCCGATGCGCATACGCCCATCGCCCTCATGCTGCACTGCGCGCTGTACGACGGAGTCGAGGCGGGCCTCTCCTTCCAGGACATCCACGTCGCGTTCCACCACATAGCGAGCGCCAACATGGACGTCTTGCACATCGACACCTCCAACCCGTATCCCCTCGAGCGCCCCGCCCGTGAAGGCGAGCCGGCGCCCGATCCCACGACACGGATGCGCCTCACGCTGAGGCACCACCAGCAGCCGTGGCTGGCGACGGATATCATGGCGAAGCACGCCGCGATGTTGCTGCATATGGTGCCGGCGATCGATCATCTGCGACGGATCTCGACCGATGGGTGGGTCATTCCAGCGAAAATTAGGAGGGCTATGGGTCTGGACGAGGAGACGGAGCCCGAGTCGTGACTGCAGGAACGCGCGTTGAACGGAAACAGTCTTTCTGCTTTCTTGTTACCAGCTCCACTTAGGGCTGATCTTGTCCTTCTGACTGTAGACTCGCTTGGAGTGCAGTCAGATACGCCGGTCGCATACGATAGCGATGCGAAGTCAGTGTCACAACTCACCACGGGTGACATAGCTTCGGCAGCGTCTGTAAAAGCACCTACCGTCCCCTGTAGCGACCGTTCTGTCGCAGCACTCAACTTCTTCTACGTAATGTCCAAGCTCTCTGTACTCAAGTAGAGCAAGAAAGCTGTCTGCACTCGTCTCGGTGTTCGTCAAGTTCAATGTCCGGACTGCGCGAGGCGGTCACGGGAGCATCGAGTGTTCTATTGGCAGGGGATCCAGACTCATCGTTGTACGATTGATATCTTCAAGAATGCAGACAAACCATACATAAGCCACAACAGCCATATGCTCTCTGCATTGCACTCAACTCGTAGACGGCATGGTGCGAGAGGAGGTGGGCCGGCAAGCGAAGGAGAGCTCTAGGTCATTTCGTCCTCCGAGTCCGAATACTCGTCAACTGCGTAGGCAGACAGAAGATTGCGGGCAGATGCTTCGTGCTCTATGTCTTGAAACATATGTGACACGATACCCTGATAAGTCGACTCGAGCTGGAGCGGGGTGTAGTTGATTTTGAAAGGAGGGAACCACGGCGCTCGGGGACCGACTCGAGCACCGAAAGAGCGAATTCAGGACTTGGCCGAGGGTAGTAGCGCGAGCTCACGAGGTCGAGAGGTGCAGTTATGCGGTGAAGTGCGACGGGTATGAACTCGTTCGTGGCGCTGTTTTGCACGACTCCTTCCAGCGTCAAGGTCTTTATGGTATTCTGCAGCTAAGAGCAGTTAGCAATGAGGTACGGATGTCTGAATAGATGCACACAAAAGTCATGGGAAGTGCTCAAGTAAAGTTTGAGATGTTGGTCAAGTTGTGAGCAAACGAGCAAATCGAGGATGTTGAGTTGAACCTTAAGACGCGTCGGAGAACGCGGTCATGTGGATATTGTTTTGCTGCCACAGTCTAATTCTGAGTCCGCCACAATAGGCCACAGTGCAGTGGATGGGCCCGAAGCGAACACCATTGTCTCGATTGTAGGTGTGCCATAAGAATTATCATGTAGTTCTCACCTTCGACGGATTATCAGCTTAGATAGCAACGGAGGTGAAGAGCGAACCACACAAAATCAGCTGGTGTGGATGCACAACCTACACTCGTTGTAGCCAAACCCAGAAATGTAAACTGCTTAATCCGAGCCTGATTCATCGCTGTCCGCATAGATGTGCATCACGGACCCCGCGCCTTCCTCTTGCGTGTCCCGGAACATGCGGTTGACGTGACCTTCGTAACTTACCTTGAACTGCCCAATGCTGTAATTGATCTTTACTCCAAACTCGAAGTCAACAACCCTCCACGCATGTGTGCGATTGGTGAAAGGCGAGGTCAAGCTGGGGAGGCACGGCTCCTGGTGCGGAGCCCCTAATATGTTATGGCGACGAACATCCTCGTCAACTGCAGTTGGGTCAGGATTATGAAGTAAATGCGCGGAAGTATAAAGTTACTCACTTGCGATCCCGAGATGGCTGGCATCCTTGTATAGATCCATAACGTCTTTCCTAGTGGACGATAGTACCGTTAGCTGGCTCCTACAGGGTAGTACATGTTACACCCACCTGAGACTTTTCGGATGTCGACCTGGTTGTAATTTGTCTCCCAATCTCTCTAGCACTAGAATAGAAAGAACGTCTCGTCGCGCAGTTCGCTGGAGCTGATCAGGATGGATGGTCTCGTCGATGTCCAACACATGGTCGTGGTCGTCCGGGTTTTCAGCTGGGTGATCGCTCCAAGCGGGAACGACCTGGTCAGAAGTGAGCTCAGCTTCGAACCAGCCGTAGCAGCGTGCGATGGAAGAGCCTTGCAGGCATTCCATCTCGTCGTAGAACCAAGCGTCGCGTGCAAGCGCAGCGAGGCGATTGGAACGCGCAATCTTGACCACGAGTCTCGGGACAGACCGCGCGTCGGGAGGTGCGCCGTCGAGCTCGACTTTATCGGCCGCGAAGACGATGCTAGACTGGCCGTCACCGATGAACTCGCCGGCGTGGCATCGGAGGTGTGACGTTCCAGGCGGAGGCAGGCGGGAGGGCGGGCGCTCAGGAGTAGACTCGAGTAATACAGGAGCCATGGGACGTCTCAAGATATGGTGCGGGGCTACGAGGTCGAGAGGTGCATTCTTGCGATGGAGTGTGACGGGGACTGACCCGCCGGTGGCACTGTCTTGGACGACTCCTTCCAGCGTGATTGAGCGGATTGCATTCTGCGCCTGAGATCGGTGAGTAAAAATGGCAGATATTTAAATGGAGCGTACGAGAGCCATGGATATTTTCAACTCGACTCGAGCGTGTCGAAGGGTTGAAAAGAGCGACGGTACCAAGCGGTGCAAGTCGCGACTTGGCGACGACTCGGACGCGACTGTAACCAAACAGGGCACAACAACGCGCTCGGCCGACAACGCCGAGCACCGACTCGGAGCTCGCTGGTCGTTGACGCCTCTGATCAACAGGACATCCACGAACTCCAGCCTCCAGCCTCCAGGCGTTCAATTGGAGGGCTTTGATATCGTCTGTTTGCTTTATTATGCGCTTCTTTATTCATATCTTAACAAGTCTTGTTCATCTACAGCTCGACTACAGCATGGCCGCACCGTCACCAGTGCGAGTCGTTCGATCATCGCAAGCACACCAGGGACCGCGCCACCCAGAGAGCACTCATGGTACGGCCAGACCCCGTTCAGCGCGTCCTTGACGTATTCTGCGAGCTGAGCCATCGACAGGGCCTCCTTGGTCTTTGTCCAGGGAGCACTGGTAACCCTCGGACGTCAGAAGAACGGTATAGGCGGGGTCCGGGTCGGACGGGATGCCCTGGGACGTGAGCACGCACATGCGCATAGTCTCATCTTCGCGGATGTCCGGCGGCATTCATGCCATCTTCGAGCTCTTCGCCAGAGATGCGTCACATCGTAGGCGCTACTGACTGCCCGCGCCCCAGCGAGCATGGGTCAAGATTCGCTTCCCTGCACATCACGGATTCACACCCGCATTCGTGTTCAAAATGTCGACTAACTGCATCTCCTCAAACTACTCCCGTGCCGGTCGCTCGACTCCTCCTGGCCAGCGTTTCCGAACATATCGTGCCGGGTAATGTTCACCGAGCGAGAAGAATGTCGTCTGTCAAGACCGAGCACTGCGACGGCCGCGTCTGTGCTGGGCAGAGTATCAGCGAGGATGGGAGAAGTTCGAAGTGCGCATCCGTGTGCTGTTGGAGTGAATCAGGGCGGATGAGAGTTCGATTTGTGAGGCAGGGATCCAGACGGAGACGGAGACGAGACTCGCTAGTGTGGTTATGCGTTGTTTTGGTGCGCAATATCACGATGTCCGGCTTACGTTTGGTCCTGACGGTTGTGTCTCAGGCCTAGGAACAGGCTCAGACCGAGTTCGGCTGCCTGCATAGGTTCGCGGGAAGATAGTCGGAGACGCAAAATGGACGCTCTGAAAGCGCCTGACACCATGTTCTCTGAGTGCTCTGCCGTATGGTTCAGGCGACCCACACCAGCAGAATGTTATTGCATTTTCGAGGGCACTGTCGGGCGAGCGCGGTGCGTCGACACTCTCTTTGGACTTGGTCCATTGAGACGATTGGCAGCATCGTCAGCACACGAGATACGCATAATTCTCATCTACATGCGTCCGAGTTGGACGAGGCTCTGAGGACGAGAGTGCGCGCGAGAATTCCCTCTCTCGTGTCTTCCACGCCTCTCTTCCGCGTTCCTCGCATTCTGTGACACCATTTGCTCACCGCTCGCGCGTCCGCCACAATCAATCCTCAACGAGCCGAGCTCTTCGACAGCTCTGCATGTCCATCCACTGGCGCATAATCACGTCCGTGTCCGTGTTCTATTTCAATATCACACATTCCCCGTCCTAGTCCCGCACTGTCCTCAGACGCAGTTGGCTCAACTTCCGGCATGCGTCGACCCCGAAGGTATCGCGCTCGTCTGCGGTCACTTGCGAGTCCGCGCATCGTCGCCGTCCGTCAACAGCGGGTTACTGCGACTGCCCCATCTGAACAGAGAACGGAATTACTCAGGGTAGGCTGGAGCACTGGTGATCGATACGCGCGTGGGCATTCAGCGGAAGAGAACAACACGCGTAGTGTCGTTTGAGATGCATTTCTGCTTTTCAATGGTGCACGTTGGGATCATCGAAGATTGTCCACTCCCTCGTCGGCACACGGACGCCCAGAAATCGCTGAGCTGACTGTTACCTGGTGTGGGGCTCCATGGCCACTACCTCATGCCGCCCGGGCCATGACACGCGCAGCGCTCGGCGCGTATCGCGGTCCCGTGGAACATCAGACGTGGTCAACTGTGCTAAATGCGTAGCCCAGGCATGAAGGACCTACCTCGGGCACAGACCGATTGAGCGGACACGACGTACACCGAGATATTTGGAGAAACCTTCAATAGATTGTGCAAATATCTGGCTCACGGGGCTTAGGCAGATGTCCTAGGTCTCGACTGGCCTCAAGAGTCTACAGGCGTACGGCAGTTCGATCGAAGCCTCGACGAGAAATACGTTGCAAGGTAGTCGCCATCCGCGCACAGAAAGAAAGGTGACTTGTTCTCGCTACGTTGTATGCTCCTGTTCTCGCGTTCTCAAAAAATGTCCATACGTTGTCCGTCCACAAATCCAGTACGCCACACGTCGTATGCACTCCACAACAGCCCTCCTATTGTACAGTTGAGCCCGTATCACTGTGCCGTGCGCCCATCAACTCCGGGTAGCGCAAAAATGGCATAAACACTAAGGATGCTGCTCCACATCGGCCGCGCAAGATGTACGCGTGCGACTCCATGATGTGTCTGAATCGAGACCCAGAGTGCCTCGTCGCGGTCGCTTGACTCTGCGCTCAACGCCACAGGCCCTGGGTACCCTGCGGCGTGAATGACGCCCGCCAATGTCGAGGACTCCGAAGGCGACATAGGGGGCATCCTGCGGGCCCTCATCCAGTCGTCGAAACAAGTTCCTCGATCGTCAAGCGTGTCAAGAGCCTGTGAATGTGACTGTCAAATGCAATAACAGCGCGTCTAGTCATCCAGGCCCAGTCAAAGAGCATCCCTTGACCATGCCCAACACCCGACGTCGGTATTCTCACCGTCAAGGGAGTCTATCGAGCGCCGTGTCGAGAGCACCAACCAAGCCGCCTGTGCTCGAACCGTGCGTCTTAGACGTCGTCTGTGCGCTTGGATCGGCGGGACTCCTCAACCCTCCCTGTTCACGTCAGACACGCGCGAAGGTTCGAGACCACAAACCCAGAGACGGAACGTTGCTGGCCGGAGGGTATCAGTATCGGACGAAGATCGCAGGGACTTGAGTACGCACCCAGCCTTCACCGGTGTCATCAGCTTCCACGTCCGCTCTTCCGCTAAAAACACCCCGTCGTCCGAAATCGGCCCCTGCGTCAACAAGTTCTGTCTTCAAATTTCGGGAGACGACTGTGTGGTGAGCCTGGATGTGTCGGTTCTGCGTGAGGAGTGAGTATCTTGGGTGGGTCCGCACTTGAGGTTTGGTTTGAATTGCAATGAAGACCGAACGGAAAGCGTGGTCGAGCCTGTCCATTGATCGATATGGAGGAGGGGGAGCGGGGCATGTAGAAGAGTCGGTAAGAGTGTGGAAACGCACCATGAGGAAGAGACCGCAGCTCTTGGGTGAGAAGACCGCTCTGGCGAGAAGAACCGCTGTATGCCCGAGCATTCGTCGCTGCGGCTACGAGATGTCCGGACTGGCACTGGACTGGCTGGTGGCAGAGTATGTGTCTGATTGGGTGGCAATTCGAAGGAGCGTGTCTAGGACGAGATGGCGAGGAGAGCATAGATCTGACTGAAGAGTACGCGCAAAGACAGGGGAGTCTGCGCGTGGGACTCCGTTCAGCGCAGAACAGCGTCGCATTCGTGTACAAAGTTCTGTCCTTGGCCGGCTGCACACGCAAGTCATACGTTCAACACGAGGCTCAAGGCTTTGTCGACGACTGCCACGTCAATATCGCCATCGCTCTTACTCTCTGCTACTTTGCTCTATCTCTCATGTCTCAGATCGCTGTCGACATCCTGAAACTGGTCAGCGAGACCGCCGACGTCTTTCCTCCCTTGAAGAGCGCGGCGGGAGGTGCGTTGTACATCGCTGAGAAGGTCAAGGTGCGCCCCTCCATCCGAGTCAGATCTAACCATGCCTGATGGGCCTACGAACATATACAGAAGTTCAAATCGAACAAGAAAGAGTGGGTTCGGTTAGCGGAGGACATACAGAATACTCTCGCATGTGTCGTCAAGCTGCTCCCAGACGGAAACATGGATAATCACGATAATCTGAAGGACCACATGAAGAACATGGAGACGTGCGTGTGCTCTCGACTACCTTGTCCCGTGTGCTCATTCAGCATTTGCAGAACGTTGTGTGGAATTGTGTCATCGATCACAAAGATGCAAAATCAAAATTTCTTCAAACGCGTCCTGACTTTTGCACAAGATCCCGACAAGATCGACGATATGCGAAAGCAATTCAACGACGCCGTTGGCCTCTTCCAGGTATGTACCTACACCCAAGTACCCAGTGTTTGTTGAGCTGAGACATCCGTCCAGCTCACTGCTGTGCTGACGACGCGGAATGATGTCGTCAAAATCTTGGGCCATGAACCTGTCCAACTTGTTGTTGAGCGAGCGCTGGAAAAATTTCGTGCCGCTATCGGTCAGTACTTCTCACCATCTGTTCATGCCGGCTGATGCTCAGGTGACCAATAGCGACCGACATTGCTCGAGTCGTAGTCAAGGAGATCAAGTTGCCCGATGTTGTTCGAGATGCATTCCCCCTTGTCAAGGGAGCATCTTGGGATCGGGATCTTGCATGCATTCCTGGCACACGCACAGTGTTGCGGGATGAGATCATGGCATGGATACGCTCTGCCGATCCAGATAAAGGAGCAGAAATATTCATGATATCAGACGTGGCTGGCAGCGGAAAGACTGCCATTGCCCATACTGTGTGCCAGCTTGTGCACG
Organism: Artomyces pyxidatus; assembly: GCA_022160305.1. Lineage (NCBI taxonomy): Eukaryota > Fungi > Basidiomycota > Agaricomycetes > Russulales > Auriscalpiaceae > Artomyces > Artomyces pyxidatus. The sequence continues at coordinate 280,394 of MU277217.1, read as the reverse complement.
AGGCAACAGACATGCACTTGCTGTGTAGCTTTTTCTTTGCCCGGGGCATAGAAGGCAGAGATGATTACAGCAGAGTGCTGAATCACATTATTTGGGCCCTTGCTAGGCTTGATGAAGCTATTGCTTATGAAATTGGCACCATTGTTGAGCAGAACCATGAACTGGCAGAGAGCCTATCTCTGCAATTTCCAGAGATCATAATGCCCCTGTGTAGGCTATATCCTAAAGACAAGCCACTGGTCATTGTTCTGGATGCCCTGGATGAAGCCTGTAAAGAAATAGACGATCCTGATACTGGATTCCTTGGAATCTTGCGTAACAAGATTCATCAACTTCCAGGCAATTTTCGAATTGTTGTTACATGTCGACCTGAATACAAAATTCTGCATTCCTTGGATGAGCAAGAACACATTTGGAGATATGGCAGCTCATTGGCAGGAAACACTGCTAGGCATGATATTCAGTTGTATATAGAAAGAAATTTGAAGTCAACAAAAAAACTTCAAGGATTATTAGATATTTCCCTAGACTTAAAGCTGTTTCTTGAGAAAGCAGAAGGCCTGTTTATCTGGGTGGCCACAGTCATCAGCTTTCTCAGAAGTCAGGTGGATCCTGTAAAGCAACTAAAAAGAGTTCTAGAAAAGAATAGCCCAGGAAATCTGCGTGCAGAGGCAAAGATGGAAAGTCTATACCAGACTATCTTTGCAGAGTGCAAGTGGGATGATGAAGATTTTAAAGCAGAGTATTCTTCATTTATGGGCACAATCATAAATCTGCGAACTCCTCTGCCAGCATCTGCTATTGAAGCCTTACATTGCAAAGATAAAGGATCAATGCATATGATTCTAAGACCGATTTGTTCATTATTGTATGGCCTTGACTCTGAAAAAGACAATAAACCAGTGCATATCTTGCATCTCTCTCTACGAGAGTTTCTCACAAACACCAAATATGACTCAGAGCCTTATTTTATACACCAAGAAAAGTATAACCGGCAGTTGGCGCTATGCTGTGTTAGCACTTTGAATAAGGAGTTGCCTAATGTAACTGGCCTGGGGTTTTCAACTGAGGACAGAGAAGAGTTCAAAAATGCAATTGTAAAACTTCCTCACTTGGGTGGAGTTACACAACAGCTAGAGTATGCATGCCAATTCTGGGCAGATCATCTGAAACATGTCAATATCCAAAGTTTAAATTTAACTTTACAAGACGCACTAGTAGATTTTATTGCATCAAACATAGTACCTTGGTTAGAGTGTGTGACTGTTATAAATATGTTCTACCCTATATATAGCTGGGCTCAGGTAAGTAAATGTTTTGATAATAATCAAACTTAAGGAACTAAAAACAATATTGCAGACATACTTTCCTATCCATCATGACTTGCTGCGCCAGATAATAAAAGATAACATTGCAGACTCTGTTAGCAGGATGTCCCATATCTTGACGAGGTTGGGACGTTACGTAGAGGCTCTGCAAGCCATTGAGGACGCCGTTGAGCTTAGGCGGGTGCTTGCAGCAGATAGGCCACAGGTGTTCAATAAGGACCTTGCATGGTCACTGTATAATCTTTCTGTAAATTTGGGCAACTTTGGTCGCAATGTAGAGGCTCTGCAAGCTATCGAGGAGGCCATTGAGCTCTGGCGGGTGCTTGCAGCAGATAGGCCACAGGTGTTCAACAAGGACCTTGCAGCCTCACTGCACGGTCTTTCTGTAAATTTGGGCAACTTTGGTCGCAATGCAGAGGCTCTGCAAGCTAT